>CM041791.1:65559100-66067463 GCA_023375725.1 Nephotettix cincticeps | reverse complement strand
TTTTTAATCCCTACTAATGAGCGTGTAAGTTCGACCCTTCACCAGAACCCTGTGTGTGTGTGTGTGTGTGTGTGTGTGTGTCTGTGAACACAGTAACTCTCGTAAAAATGGTCCAATCGAGACCAAATTTGGTAGAGACGTGTATTCCTACATTTGCTCGGACGAGTTCGTAAACCAGCGGTCAATGAAAACGGGTAGTTTGGGAGGGGTTTGTACTAAAAAATAATGGGTTTTTGCGTTTTTCATCTGTAATTCAAAAAGTTTTTAAATTTTATCTTTCTCCATTAGAATCAGATTAAAAACTTCACAATTTAGTTTTTTAAAGTTTTTGTCTCCCTCCAACGGTTACCGAGATATTAAAAAATCTAAACACAGTACGTTGTATTTTGGGGCTCCAATGAATCTTATGAAGGATAAGAAACAGTTGTTCTTTTATGTTTAACTAGCTGACCCGGCGAACTTCGTAACGCCTCACAGTAAACACATGTTAACTTTAAGATTGGCCATGTTCTGAAGTCGAATAGCAATACGGCTTCATTGTGTAAGGTTATATATTCTGGGTCGCTGCATAGTGAATAACAATACTGAAACGATAAAACATATTAATATCATTCCCATAAAACAAATAAATCTGAGTGGATTAATTCACAATTTTCAAATCCTATCCAAACTCAAACGAAACCTAACTGTAACACAGCTTTTAAAGGAAAGATATACAACAGCTGATTATTATAATAAACGTAATAATATAAACATTTTAATTATCATATAAACACGTAACTTTAATCAGACAGAAAAAAAATACAAATACATAATCCCCCAAAACCGTTAACTATTAACGTGGTGAATAAAGCTGTTCATTTTTTACAGTACACATTTACTTCATAGTTTAACATTAATGAATGATTCAGATGGCATTGGATAGTAAAGCATACGGTATTGCTAATGGAAAGTAAACCAATCAGCTGTAGCTAAGAAATCAAATGTTTTAATTGTAGACAATTTGTAAACAAACTTACTCTCCATAAGGTTAACATTAGAAATTTAAAACGCCATAAAATGGAAACTTATGGGGTTTTCGAAAATATTTTTTCACTAAAACCTTCCCGGACACATATAGAGCAACTTCCTAAAATTTCATGGCGATCGGATGAGTAGTTTGGCAACGCATAAAGGACATACACACAGACATACAGACAGACATACATTCAATTATATATATAGAGAAGAGATGTTAGGTTTATCATTTAAACATAGTTTAGTTGTTACTAAACTATATTTCAGGATGGACTTTGTACTTATGTTTGAGATCCATCCATTTATCCTTGAAAAATTATAATTCATGTTTTTATCATGGCAGCTAACCTGCATACTCTTACCAATGTTAATCTTAAGGAGAATAGACAAACTCTCTTATTTATTGAAAGAAATTTATAAAAATTGTCATATATAAGTTGTGTATATAGCTTCAACCGATCAAAGTCAAATTAATTATGTTTAAAAATTACAAATTTAAATTCTTTCTGTGGTAGCAAATATGATTTCTCATACATCATTCCTTTATGTATCATTCGGTAAAGAAAAATGTCCAAATAACGTAAAATTATAGGAGATAAATATTTAACGTAGAACATTTCTCCAAATTGATTCTGGCATATCAGTATTTCTTAAGAAATATTTTAAGGTCTGTAATGGTACAAACATTTATATTCTTAAAATATTTTTTGTACTTTAATAGTACAGTATTGATTTAGAAATTTCAGCGTTGAGCACGCAGGTATGCTGTGACTGGGGTATCTCGGTATATAGCTTCCGTTTAGCCCTGCTGTGTTCACAATTTCAAATCGGCAGGTTCTTTGTCGCGCTAATTAATTAGAGTGAAAAGGGGGATATTTAATAATCGATACCCAGTATCTAGCACTGAATATCGTATCCGGACCTGTCGCTGTCTCCTATTTTTGTCTGACATTCTTTCGAGCCTCCGAGGTGAACTGAGGCTCAAACATTAATCTCCTCATCTAGTTTCGCAAAACTTTTTAGGAAACTACATTAGTTAATTAATCTTTTTATTCATGAGTTTACCTGTGAATATAGATATAAGTCCACTCACCTACATTGTCGTACATTCCCGTTTGGAATATAAGGGTGTAGATGGCTACTAAATATCAGTAATTTACTGGAGACCCCTAGTACAGAAAATGTATAAAACCCTACTATCTTTAAATCCTTAGTTTGAATTCTGACTTAAATTCATGAAACCTGGCATGCAAATTCGACCTTTTTAACTGATTGGCATAATGTGTTGGCTGTAGTCCTACAGTCGGTCAGGGCGTTGTACCCGGGTAGTTTGCATGATTATCAGTAGACAATCTCGACCCCCACCCCAGCTCAGTTGCCGGATCGATAAACAAATAATATGGAGGCTACTCCAACGTGCCGCTTGACCGTCTATCCTCACCGCTTATAACGCATTAGGCATACCTAGTTAAATCATTACGTAGTCCAGAGCTCTACCATTTCCCCAGCTGCTCTAAGGGTTGGAAATTAAAGGGTTTCTCATGGAAATGTAATGCTAAAATTTAGGTATTAACTTACATCATACTGAGCTTTAATCGAATTCCAAATAATTTTCGGAATATATTTAAATTACAAACGAACTATCTTTAAACCCCCTTAATTGAAACGATAAACATTACCAACATCAATGACCTTTAAAAGTGATTATATTATGGCTGTTTAGCGAATTTTCCTCAGGAATATAGATCTAGTACCGATGTCCAAACACATACAGACATCGCGTCGAAACCCACTTTTTGGATTCAATGGACCCTAAAACGGATATATCCACTCTCAACTCAAATTCGAAAATTTGATGAAAACAGTAATTTCACTGCGGTATCGTATAAGTGGGAGAAAGCGAAAGGCGCACAATAAAGAAGTCGAAATGAAATGAAGTTGCTCCTCTCATGGTTTTATTATCGTATTGTATGTACGATAATATACAAGATATTGTATATAACTCATTCAATTTCGAAAAATGCCTCAAATCGGTTTAGATTCAATTCCATTATTGTGATTTAACACTTGCAAGTTATCATATATTTTCGATCAATTTCCGTTTAAGAAAAATATATTGATAAAAGAGATGTGGCTATTACTTTAGCCTCAATGTCTTCACGTGATAAGACTTGTGAACCAAGCCCACGATCACAATTAATCACGTACAAATGCTTGTAAAATAATGGGTTGAGGGTATTTTAAAAATAAATAATAATTGTTATTGCAGAGAGCAGGTCAGCTATCTATTTATAAATTAATATTAATGTTAACCAACAACATTTTATATTACCCGCTGCACTCCATAATAGAGTTGCATGTGGGTTTACGTCTACTAGATTTTAATGTCGTCCTTCAGTTCTTAAGCTCTTTTATTCCTACGAATTATTTAAAATAAAAGATCATATAAACATTATGTTTATTATGTTGTATTATGTTTATTACAATGGGCCTAAATTTATTCTTATTTAGTTAAAAGAATGAAGGTGATTTTCTTATTAAGAAAATCATGTCTAGGGCATCGGACTACACTAATCATTGTACGCAACTAAACTCTTATAAGTTACAGTGTACTAATTTCAGCACTTTGTAGGGCCAGTCGGTATAAGATCGGTCAGTTGCAAAAGTTTCCTTGACCCCAAAATACGAAACAAAGTAGTCCACTAAAAACTACGTGGTAAATGTTAATGATGGGAGATCGTAAGTTGTAGCACGCGACGATCAAATCGATGAAAAGCAAACTGACGCACCGAAGTTGACGCAACAGCTGCTACGTTATGTTTGAGATTTTATGTCCACTGCCGCGCCGTGGAATGTCTCCAGCGTACAAGTCAAACCAGGCGATGCAGTTCGCATATGTAGCATCTTAAGAAATATTTATGTCTAGTATTGTGCTCCAAACACCGTTTGATTCAATAAATAAATGTAGATAAAACAATAATCTTACACCCATTTACCACATTTTATATCTTCAGCAGGGAACACTAGAAGAAACTCGAATAGGCTGTACATTTTATCCAACTGTATTCTCTCATTGTCCTAACACAAGAACGTACATTAAATATATCGAATGAAAAAATATTTAATGCAAATTATTTATTCTTTTATCCAATTATTATACTCACTTATTAAGGGTAACGCTATGGTACAGTGATCAAATCAAAACACATTAGTTTTAAACAAAAGTAAAACGAATACCCCCGTCGCAGCAGACCTGCGTACTCAGCGAATTTCCAAATCAATAATATATGACAAGTTTTAAAAAAAACTGTCCATAAACATGAGAATTATTTGCCTATTCTCCATAAGATTAACATGGAAAAGAGTGTGCAGGTTTGCTGCTGTGAGGAACACTGAAATTAGGCATTTCTACCATAAATAATTTTTTCTTAACATTTATACCAACTTTCATCAACATCTGTCCATAAATAAAGGAGTTTGCCTATTCCCTATATGATTATTATGGGAAAAGAGTATGCAGGTTTGCTGCCATGATAAACACATAAACTATGATTTTTAAGCATAAATGGATAGATCTCAACCACATGAAGCTAAATATCAAGTTTTATCCAAAAATATTCATTAATATGGGAAATATTAATTTTTCCCTATCCTCCATAAGATTAACATTGGAGCCCCACAATACAAATGTACTGTGTTTAGAGACCTGCGTACTCAGCGAATTTCCAAATCAATAATATAAAAATAATATATGACAAGTTTAAAAAAAATCTGTCCATAAACATGAGAATTATTTGGACCTGCGTACTCAGCGAATTTCCAAATCAATAATATATGACAAGTTTAAAAAAAAATCTGTCCATAAACATGAGAATTATTTGCCTATTCTCCATAAGATTAACATGGGAAAGAGTGTGCAGGTTAGCAGCTGTGAGGAACACTGAAAGTAGTCATTTATACCATAAATAATTTTTATTTTAACCAATTATACCAAGTTTCATCAACATCTCTGTCCATAAATAAAGGAGTTTGCCTATTCCCTATATGATTAATATGGGAAAAGAGTATGCAGGTTTGCTGCCATGATAAACACATAAACTATGATTTTTAAGCATAAAAGGATAGTTCTCAACCACATGAAGCTAAATATCACGTTTCATAAAAAAATATTGATTAATATGGGAAATATTAATTTTTCCCTATCCTCCATAAGATTAACATTGGAGCCCCACAATACAACGTACTGTGTTTAGATTTTTTAATATCTCGGTAACCGTTGGAGATAGAGAAAAACTTTAAGGAGCTTAATTGTGTAGTTTTTTAAGCTGATTCCAATGGTGAAATATAAAATTAGAAATTTTTAAAAATTACATGTGAAAAACGCAAAAAACCCCATTTTGGGGTACAAAACCCCCCCAAACTACCCGTTCCCATTGACCGATATGTCTGGTTTACGAACTCGTCCGAGCATTTGTAGGAATACACGTCTCTACCAAATTTGGTCTCGATCGGACCATTTTTACGAGAGTTATCGTGCTAACAGACACATACATATATATATATATATATACATATATATATATATATATATATATATATAAAAATTTTAACGACTATTGTTTTTGGACTCTGGGCACCTAAAGAAGAAAAAATAACATGGTCCCGGGCTTAAGTCTCACCATGAGACCTACGGTAATAGCTTCTTCCCTACGGGAAATTCGCTAAAAGTACCAATAAAGATACTTAAAGTAACATAATTAAGAGGCTCATTATTAGACGGTTATTGACACCCGTTGCTTAATTACCGGTTGTTGATTGATAATTGAAAGCAAAATGCGTCTAATATCGCGTAAAAAGTGGGGTTTTAAATGCTCGTGATTTTCTTTTTAAGGGTCGGCGGACCATTTGAAGCATTTAAAAACCTTCTCTAGAATGTAGAGAATGTATGAAATAAGTTTCATTGTTATCAGTTCTCCCGGTCTTTCGGAGAAGACGGCGTAAAATGCCTCCTGGAGCGTCACAGACAAACAGTCACAAATCCAGATAAGACTGATTTCGGCTTCTCTAATGCACGAAACGTAAAAATAACTAAAAAATAAATAACTCAGAGCAATGTACAGACAAAACTCTAATTTTATTTATATAGAAATAATAGGCAAACTCCTTTATTTATGGACAGATGTATATGAAACTTGGTGTTATGGTCAAAATAAAAAAATTTTATTGTATAAATCCTTACTTTCAATGTTCCTCACAGAAGCAAACCTTCATACTATGCCAGGGTGACCCCTGGCACGTCAGGTTTCCGGTGCTGGGTAAAGGGAAGTCGGGCCCCGGGGAACTGGGGTAGGGGCTTTGTCTCCAAGGGCATACCCGTTCCTGGCTATTCCTGGCCACCCCTTGTCACACATTGCGCTGGTGCTTTTCAAATATAGCGTGTCCACAATACCCTTCAAACACAATTGGAGGAGATGGAGCAAGTCACTTTCAGGCGGAGCTCTATTATGCTGAGGTCCCCAACATTGACAGTGACGCCAGGGACGCCGAATGGGGGAATTAAAACCTCCCATCCAACGGCACCATTCAGGGCAGTGAGTGATGTTGGATCAGGTACAGAGAATGTGGAGGTTGACCTGGTGATGGAGACATCGGATACATCACTAGGTCACATCGAGGGAATCCCTCCCAGAAGAAGTGCGGCATTCGAAGTGCAACGTCTCGGTAGCTGCAGGACGACGCCAACGAGGAAGAGGCATCCATGTTGAAGAACATGTCCGTTCTTTTGAAGGAGATGCCAAAGGCCCTTATGGTTCAGAAGAATTTGAAAAAGGAGATCAAGGATAGCATTCCGAAACTCCAGGATTTCCTCGGTGAAATCAAGGAGTGCTGGAAGGTAAGACTGCAGGCGGTGACAGGAGCGCAACGTCACCAACAGAGTTCTCTCTGGTCCACTACATGTACAAGCTCATCTATCTGAGTCTCAGACCCAGGCCAGAAAGCGAGCAAAGCGGAAGAGGGATTCCTCGTCGGGTAATCCTGACCTGACGGATTTGGAGATGGCGTTGAGAAGGACTTATGCTTCTGCAACCTCACAGACCAGTCCCATTCCGGTCGCTAATTAAGCTCTAAGCCGGCTAGGGAGGCCCCTGGCAAGCCTGTCAGGAAACCTGGCCTACTCAGGCCCAAAAAGACTAGGGCTGAGTCGATTCTGATCAAGGATAAAACCTTAGGCCAAGCCGGAGGAGACGGAGACCGTTATCAAGTCTATCAGACGAACTCAGAACGGGGATGTTCTTCTCGAACTGGGGAAGTCAAAAGACAGGTTCTGGTTTCCACTTTGTTTGAGACTGGAGGGCTGAAGGTCTGACCAAACTGAACCAGAGTCAGCAGCGGATGGCAGTCGCTGAAATCGGCGAAAAGCATTACTAACTGTTAACTTTAATGAAAGCAATCATGTTTTTTTAAAATTGTTGCATTTGTTTATGTTTATGTTATTGTGTCAGAGGGTCTTGATGAGAGTTGTAATGTTTGTAGTTAAATAAATTTTTTATTTATTAATCAGAATTACTTTTTATCCAGTCACTGCGCCAAGTGGTTTTGGGCCCAGGGCCCTTGGAAGTATTTTTCTTGTTTTAATTTAGATTTGTATTTTGTACTTGTGAATTAAAGTTATGTCAGTTGTTTGTTATTTTTGAGAGGCTTAACATCCTCATAGTTTCTGAAAAGGCTTAACATCCTTTGAGTGTGGAAAGAAAAGTTTGTGTGTTGAAATTTAAATAGTTACTTTTTTTGTGAAATATCATTTTTTTATTGAGGCTTAATATCCCTAAAAATGGAAATGCAGAATACAGTTACCAAATTAAAATCTGCAAACAATTGGGACTTATGGAAGTTTCAAACCAGAGTTTCATTACAAGCAAAAGGTTTGTATGGTATTGTAACAGGAGATATTGTTAAACCTAGTGTCGAAGAAGAGAACTATGAAAGAAAATTAAAAGAATGGTTTGAAAAAGATTACAAGGCTCAGGACATTACCTATAGTGTCAAGATTGGATGAGGGACCAATGTCACATGTTCTAAGCTGTGACACTGCTGAAAAGATATGGAGTAAGTTACTCATCGTTTATGAGAAAAAGTCTGATGTAAGTATTCATTTACTTCAACAAAAGTTCTTTAATCTGAGCTATTCTGGAGAAGGAATGTCTATTTTTCTGTCTAAAGTAGAAGATATAGTAAACCAGATTAAACAGTTGGATAAGAGCAAAGCGTTCAGCGTCAAGCTGCGCTCCAGGGGTGTTCTGCATACCAGAGAGTATCCCAGCCTACCGTCCTGGTGGTCGCTGGAGTCATTCCTGTCAAAATTTTGGCAGGGGAGAGGAAAGCGATTTATCAGAGACGAGGCGAGATCGGCAAGGATACTGCAAGATCTGAAGAGCGTTCCCGAACTTTCCAACAGAGGCAACACAGCTGCGTCCACAACGCCCGAGGACGATGGACTGCGCTACTCATAGAGCAGCTCTAACTGTGGGTGGAATGGCGGCTCGGTGAGGCGGATTACTACCTCACTCAGTTTCTGACAGGCCACGGCTATTTCAAGTCGTACCTGTATCGGATGAGCAAAACCGGTTCACCGGATTGCATTTACTGCCCAGGTGTTCCCAACGATGCGGTGCACACTTTCTTCCGCTACCCCCGTTAAGAAAAGCACCGCCTGGAGGCTGCATGAAAACTTTGCGTTTTCTCGGTGGACACAGTCTGCCACAAGATCAATGAGGACGAGGGAAACTGAGATTGTTTGTCACAGTTCGTCCGGGGCGTCCTTCTAGAGAAGAACAGCGATCTGGACTATATATATATATATTTGATTATGTAGTTCACAAGTAAGGGCAGATAATATAGTTATAGTTAAATTAAAAACTTGTGCTCCCTTTAAACATTTTATTTCTTACATTATACACGACACGTGTTTCGAAACTTAGTTCATTTTCACAGTGTATTTTAACTTAAATTTATGTAAATAAATAAACAAATCTCAGTCATGTGATTTTTTAAAAACATGTGTAAATTAAAAAATTAAATTTGAACTTATTGTGACTTTGATTAAGTTGTAGATTGATTATTCCCAATGTTTAGTATTATATTAAAAATAGGATTTTCTTTTTCTAAGTTTGCTATATTTAGCATATTTTCTTGATCAATTTTTTTATTCATGTATATATGTAACTCTTCTTTCGTGCCCATTTTATCCCCTTTCTTTTCAAAGTCTAAAATTTTTAAATCTTCTTTAATTCCTTTATATTTGTGGTCAGTTTCCAAAATGTGTTCTGCAAAAGATGATTTTTAACTTGTTAAATTGTTAGATTTCACTGCTTGTATGTGTTCATTGTATCTTGATTTAAATGTTCTTCCAGTTTGACCAAAATAGTATCTGTTACATTCATTGCAATTTATTTTATATATTCCTGATCTTTCATGGTTATCAGTATGATGATTTTTGGAATGTGTTAATTTGTCTGTTAATTTGTCGAGACCTGGTCTGCAATGACAGGAGGGACTTCACATTGCTGTGATTTTAAGTTTGAATATTATAGTTAACAGACTCATTTTGGTGTTGTGGTTGTGTCACACGCGATCTTATGGGACTTATTTTCGTATTGAGAAACGTCAAATAAATAGACTTTGTAAGTAAATTAATGTGAACTGCGACTAACATACTACTAGGGTTGGCGAAGGCTATTGCATAAACTTGAACTTTCTGCCAGAGACGAGTGCGCAGGCTCTAGGCGCACGCCTGTCAGCTCGGCCTTATTACCAACCTAGAGGCACCGATCTACCCGCCCGCCGAGCCGGCCATCTACGGCTGCGCCGGGTCCCGACACCGACTACACTCCGCACTGGTTTGCACCGTACCGGCTGAGAACGCAGTATGCATTGCTGACCTGAATGCTTCCATCAATCTGCAGGCGCCGTGATAATACCAAGTTTCATCGCTGGACGCCGTGGGACATAGAACTGCCACTGTGGACTTACCCTTCTGCTTCACCGCCTTCACCTTTGACGATTCGAATCAACTGTTTTTTCTAATATTGAACTAGTCTTGAACTTTGATTGAATGTTTCACTAATATGTTGTTATGTTTTATTAAGGATTGTTGTTTAATTAATAATTGTTATTGAACTGAATAGCAACTAGATAAAATTTCTGATTGTTATTAAATAACAGTCTATGTGTATATATGATTGCTGACTTTATTATTTTCCAAGGTTAAATTTATTTTAATTTTTGTTAATTATGAATGACTTTATTTATGAGTCATCCCCTGGTGGCATTATAGAAGAAGCTATCTGTAATGTATCTTTTGAGATAAACAAGTTGTCAGCCAATCATCCTGATGTTAATTTAGATGGACTAGTTTCTGTGATAAGTTCTTTGGTTCAAGCAGTTGATGATGTCAAAGTCGAAAGTCAGTCTTCAACTGCACTTATAAATAACTCCATAAATGAAATGGCTACTTTGACTTCCAAGCTAGAGCTCGAGAAAGAACTTAGACACAAAGATATCAACCGTTCTTTTCAGGTTCAAGACTCAATTGAAGTTGAGAAGAACGAGTTGAAAAAAAAACTTCTAAAAATAGAAACTGAAATAATAAACTGCAATGCAAGGTATAATTGTTTGCTTGCAGAAAATAGGGACATAATTTCTCACATAAGTAAATTAAAAAAGGAAAACTGTTCTCTAAATGAAAAAAACAAATCTTTATGTAACATAAACCATAACCTTAAATCTAAGATTGAAATTGTAACTAAGGAACTTGTTTCATGTCAAAATAAGTCATCATGGGACAGTGCCAAATGGCTTGATGACAAGGTATTGAATGCATATTTCTCTTCCATGTTTGAAAGTGTAAACAATAGTGATATTGTTTTCTTAGGGCCTTATACCTCTCAGATTTTGAAGTTTTCTTGAATTAAACATATGCTAGAGGCCATGGATATTTCATCAATTGACGAGAGTAAGTTTGTTTTCTGCTGTGTGAGTAACAGCAAAGATCCAGGAAAGGACGACAGTGGATCTCACTGGAGCCTACTTTTTGTTGATATGCGGACTCGTGAAGCGTATCATCTTGATTCACTGCAGGGAGTAAACCATGAGGCTGCCACATTGATTGCAAGTAAATTAAATGTAATTGAGGAAAACTTGTCGGAAGTGACATGTGTTCAGCAAAATAATTCTTTTGAATGTGGTTTGAATGTGTTGGTAAATGCTAAACACATTTTAGCACACTATTGTGTTAGTAATGCATGTAATACTCCATTTCCTGATTGGTTCGATCGTGGCTTCACTAAGCATAGTGTTGAGGACGAACATGAAACGTGTATTTCAAACAAGACTGAAGCTTGCCCCCCTAGTATTAAGCTGAAATTTAAAAAAAGAACTGAAAATAGCTGGGTGGTTGTAAAAAATAAAACAAGAAAATCTCGACAAAAAACTAACAAGAACACAAAGAAAATCGATTCTCATAACATATTTGAAGTACTAGATTCTGCTCAAAACAATGATATCCAAAACGTCCCCGCACCAAGCTCTGACAGTGTTACTACAAAAGTGGCAATATCGGATCGTGTTGGACATATTGTGAAGAAGGCACGATCAAAGAAAGCAGTCACCGCAAGAATACAGGAAACAAGATCAGTTGAAGAATCTCAGGGGATTCAAAAAATTTCCACGTTCAGAGATCACGGTGTACAAATGATATAAATCCTGAACACTGTTCAAGGAATATTTTTTTCCAGGACGCATTGCTAAATAAGCCAATTAACAATGATACTGTATCAACACCCAATATTTGTAGGGCTAATAAAAATACTGAAAGTAAAATACGTATCTTGTCTGACAGCCACGGCCGCCACTTGGCGAAATTGTTACTTGGTTAAGTGTTCGGACAGTTATGATGTGCTTGGAATGGTGAAGCCTAATGGTAAACTTGAACAAGTGATCGAGAATATTGACTCTGTAGTTAAGGATATGGACACAAATGATTTATTGATAGTGTTTGGTGGTACAAACAATGTTCCCTCAACATCATGTCGGGAAATTTTATTACAAATTGACACATTGCTTTCTAAAACTGTAAACACTAGACTACTCATTATGGGGATTCCATATAGACGAGATCAGCCTAAGCTAAACGACAATATTGTTCTTATTAATAAGCATATTTCAGAAGCAGTTTCTAAAGCTACTCACGCACATTTTATGCCATTGGATATAGTTAATAGGTCTTATTTTTACACAAGATTTGGTTTGCATTTTAACTTAACTGGCAAAAAACGTATTGCAGGCCTAATTTCAAAGTATGTAATGCCAACATCTTTTTCTGAACATTTTCAAAACATCCCAGTTCTTATAACTTCTTCCACTCACCCTCCCACTGTCCCCCCTTCCCGTAATTATGAACAGAGTGTTTTGATGTATTCAGTAGGGCAGTAGGGTAGGTAGTCTGCGGGGGAGGGGCGGGTATCAAACGTTGGTGGCTGCGGCGGCGTGAAGTTTTGGCGGAAAATAAAAGCGCGCGAATAACTTTTTCTCGGTGTGAAGTATGTGAGAATTCTCCATAAAGAGAAACTCCTTAACATTTCAGCGCAAAGAGTGTATATAGTGTTATGCGTGCATCCATGTTTGGAAGATTTCCCTACGAAAAAAGTTATAAAATATTTTTTGGGTACCGGTATGATGAACCTAATACACATTTTCTGCTTTAAATTGGTTTTTTGTTTTTGAGAGAGGCGGAAGAAATGCTTTTTGCACACAGGTGGTTAGCCTGTATTGTGGGACCCACAATACAGGCAATACAGGTAATTGTGAGTAGCGGCGTTACCCACTAAAAAAAACCCTCCTCTACTCTTAAGGTTTCTAGCCTGGAACTGTTTGTCACATTACAACAGGCTAGGCCTAAATTTGGCTTACGCCCTTGGGGCTCACTCCATGTCCAGGCACTCTTTTTAGGTAATCTGGGCCTCTTCACGGTCCAGGTCGCTTTTCTTCTCTAGAAGGACGCTATATTTATAGTAGGCTGCAGTAAAATCTAGTGAACAAAATATTTTACTCCGTAAAAAAAATATTTTTTTACTATTTAATATTTTTTAAAACGTCATTAATCTTTAAAGGGTTAAAAAATGTTTTTATAAAGTTAGTTAATTGACTATTTTACTAATGTATTGACACTATTATTCAGTTTTGTTAACCGTCAAAATAAATTAATGTGAAACTAAATCTCAAATAAGAATTATTAATGCTTCGTTTACCGTTAACGTTTAGTATAGGCTTCGTTAAACCGATTCTATTCGTTTACGTTTTTATATAATTAAATGACGTCGTTGGGTAAACATGAAAAAACTGATAATGATAAAATATCACTAATTTAAAACTGCATGTTCTATATAAAATTTTCTGCCAACATAAATTTTTTGAATTGAGCGTTATAATAAATAATAAAATTTATATAATAAAAACCTTATTATTTATACATAGAAAAAGGAAATATTACGTCGTTAAAAAATAACTTTTCTTTACATTATGCACTTCTGACCTTTCCGTGCGTTGAAATTCCCGTTAAATCTCTAACGTTGTTTCACGCGATTACGTCATAAACTAATACATGACTAACTCCCCTCCTCCCTGCTCACACGCTACAAAACCTTAGGTCGATTCGATCGCCGCCCATTGGTCAGTATACGACACTAGCGCACATAGCGATCGTCAGTGTTACCACAGCCGAACATTTCTTTATTGTACCTTTATAGTTCATTGTTGTGCCTTCCATCTCTTCCTGCCCGCGTTGAGGTAGTTCGTTCAACTCAAGATAATTTATTTCCAAGACCTTGTAATGTATGTTTAGGCAATTTCGGGTTACAAAACGTACTCATGCGTACCACAACTAAATTTTTTAATACATTTTTTTACCAAAAGCTGTTTCTCAAGTATATATTTTTAAATATTAGTTTTATGTGAGTTTATTTTTGCATATAAATTTAGAACTTGTAGTTTTTGTACTTGAATTATTTGTGAATCTAATAAGCTTATGCAAAGTTAGATTATTTATTTATTTACGATTAGAAAGTTTAAAAATAATTTGTTTTTAGGTATTAGATAGGAGTTACAGTAGTTCTCGTATGTAAAAGAAAAAATGTAAAGTAAAACTTAAACGCAGTTGATGAAATGTAAAATATGAAAATGATTTTCAAGTGTTGTTGTTTTGGAACTAAAGTTGCCCCCATGTCGAACGATATAATGTCGCTTTCTTTATGTGATTCGAAAAACAACAACTTTGTGGAGAAGGTCATTACCAATGTACCAGAATCTTCTAAACCTGAACAAAGCTGTTTGGGATGTTGCTTTTGGCGGAAAACAAAAACTGACATTCCTTTCGCTTCGAGTTGGGATAAGAGATCACAAAGGTAAAAATTATAAGTAAAACTGTAAAACTGGAATAGAATAAATTTGAGGACGCTTTAAAAGTGCATTATAGTGTAAATGAAGACCATAGTACCCTTTCGTTGCAAAGGGTGGTTTGAATCTGCTGGTATAATCAAATCTGTTTGTGTTTGTTTGTGATATATTTCAAATTTATGTTTAATACCCTTCTTGGAGATTATTAGGTCAAGAAAATCAGTGTATTCATTTCTGTTTTCCATTGTGAATTTTACTTCATTTGAAATTGTATTAAGGTATATGAGGATGTCATCACAAGTTTCTGTGTTTCCTTTGATTAAACAAATTACATCATCAACATATCTGTGCCAATAGATTATTATGTTTGTGAAATGGGTTGCAGATGTTAATTTTGGTTCTTTCCAATTCATACATGTATATGTTAGCCAATAGTCCAGATAGTGGTGAACCCATAGCTAATCCGTCCGAATGTAAAGTTTTGAATTAAACTCATTGTAATTTTGTGCTATAGTTGTCTTAGTTAGTTTTAATGTTTCATCAATCAAATTCTTACTTATTGGATCTTGATTTTTTGACAGTAGTTCTTTGAGAATTGTAATGGTTTTTTTTGTCGGTATATTGGTGTACATGTTTGATATATCAAAAGAAACAAAAATGCTCTCATCTGGAATCTCTATGTCTTTGATTTTATTGATCAATTCAAATGCATTATTAATACTCTATTTTTCTTCAAAATTAAGATTAATAGCAATCCTTTTATTTAAATACTAGCAATAAGCCCGTCCTTTGTATGGGTTGTAGGATTCAGTTTAAAGAAAACAGATTACCTATCATACTAAAATGTAAACCTGAAATCTTAAACAAATCAGTACAAAGAAAAACAATCAATACCCAGCTTTATTATTTAGCATTATTTGACAATTAAACCATTATTATAACTATTTATCCATTAAAATAGCTTTTTAATATAGTATGATTTGCCTCATATGATTTCAAAATAAGTTTAAAATCAATAACCAATATAAACTAACTGATATTTATTTTAATTTGCTTTTCTTTCTTTGTTTGTTTTTCTTTCTATTAAATATTTAAACTACAAAGGCAGCTGTTTATTGATAATTGTAGGAGTTCATTGATAATTGCAAGCAAAATGTGACTAATATGGTGTAAAAAGTGGGTTTTTAAATGCTCGTGATTTACTTTTTAAGGGGCGGCGAACAATTTCAAGCTTTGAAAAACCTTCTCTGGAATGTAGAAAATGCATGATATAAGTTTCATTGTTATCAGTTTTCCTGTTTTAGCGAATTTCCCATAGGGAAGAAGCTATTACCGTAGGTCTCATGGTAAGACTTAAGCCCGGGACCATGTTATTTTTTCGTCTTTAGGTGCCCAGAGTCCAAAAACAATAGTCGTTAAAATTTATATATATATATATATATATATATATGTATATATATATGTGTCTGTTAGCACGATAACTCTCGTAAAAATGGTCCGGTCGAGACCACATTTAGTAGAGACGTGTATTCCTACAAATGCTTGGACGAGTTCGTAAACCAGACATATCGGTCAATGGGAACGAGTAGTTTGGGGGGTTTTGTACCCTAAAATCAGGTTTTTTGCATTTTTCACATGTAATTATTAAAATTTTCTAATTTTATATTTCACCATTGGAATCAGCTTAAAAAACTACACAATTAAGTACCTTAAAGCTTTTCTCTATCTCATATTTTTATAAAACTTGTCATATATTAAATAATTTATTTGGAAATTCGCTGAGTACGCAGGTCTGCTGCGACGGGGGTATTTTTTTGGAAAAGACGGCGTAAAATGCCTCCTAAGGCGTCACAGACAAACAGACACAAATTGAGATAAGACTTGTTTCGGCCTCTATAACGCACAAAATGTAAAAATAACTAAAAAACTAATAACTCTAAGCAATGTACAGACAAAACTCTAATTTTATTTACATAGATTTGCATAACTTATAAGCTGGAGCACTTGTGAAATTTACACTAGGTCTTATAGGGTAATTTTGTTTATGTATTTTTGGTTGTCTCTTCATTTTTTACGCTGATGGATGTATGGATTTTGTCTGAATTTGAGAGAGTTTTACATTTATTAATAATTTTGTTCATTTTATTATTAAAGAAGAAATAAATTATCTTTATTCGAAACTGAATCAACTAAATATTTTTTTGATGAATTAAACAGAAATAAACAGTAAATACCATACAGAATCAATCGATTAATGACTACATAGAAAATTGGATAACCCCAATTATAAAAAAGAAAAAAGATGTGCATTTACGCAAACTGAAAAACTTAACAAAAAATCAAACACCTAACAACTCAGAAAATTTGTTTTCCACTGGAAATAATAAAGACTTTTACAAAAGAATACACAAACATATTATCTATTGGGATAGATATGTGTATGATGTAATTTGTTTAATCAAAGGAAACACAGAAACTTGTGATGACATCCCCATATACCTTAATATAATCTCAAATAAAGTAAAATTCACAGCAGAAAACAGAAAAGAATACATTGATTTTCTTGAACTAACAATCTCCAAGAAAGGCTTAAACATAAATTTTAAATACCGGTATATCACAAACAAAAACAGACAGATTTGATTATACCAGCAGATTCAAACCACCCTTGGCAACACAAAACACTATCATTTCGATCGATGATTTACAGACTATTACATGTACCATTAGAACAGGGAAGCATATGAACATGAGTTGAACATTATTGAGAGTCTGGCTAAATTAAATGGATATAAAGTAAATACTGCATGATTGATACACTTATAAAGAACAAGTAAAAGAAAATTAATAAGACTTCTACAGATAAAAGCAAAGCAAATGAATATATTTGTATGACATACAATACTTTTTTAAATAAGGCTATAAGGAAAACCTTCATTCAAACAAACATGAAAATCAGCTACAAAACAAAACACAATACATTTAAAATCATCCAAAATCTTAGTAGACCCAAACATGAACAGAAAATAGACAAATTTGAAAAGAATGGAATTTATAAAATGACTTGTTGTGAATGTTCAAAATTTTAAATCGGATAAACAGGGAGAAATTTTCAATGCAGATACAAGGAACGCATACAAGCAGTTAAATCAAACAACAGAACAACCCACAAATATAACAACTATTGTTTTTAGTCTCTGGGCACAAAAAAATAACATGTTCCTGGACTTTTTCTTGCCATGAGACCTACGGTAATAGTTTTTTCCCTATGGGAAATTCCCTAAAACCAAATTTTTACAAAAAACTTGTTTATTTATTAAAAATAAGCGTAAAAATCATATAAAAACATTTATTCTTTTAATTATCGTATTAATAAAAGAAGCTTTCTAATTGTAGTAAGGACGTCGTATGACGTCCTTACTAAAATGTTATGCCTTTAGCACATTTGTGAAAGGGTTAAAGCATAATCTTCTTCATTTATTTTTCCAATTTCCCACATCTGTCAAATACTATAATTAAATAATATCCTGAAATACAACAATCCAAGAATTCTCCTCATATTATCAGATTAGGTGTTTGGGCTCAGACTGGAGAGGCAAGAAGTACCTAACCAAGTGATGGGGAAGCCTGTCACACTGGACAGCCAAAGTAATTATTAAAGTAATTAAAGTAATTATGATGTATGTCTTATTTTTTGTCATATTTATCTTTTGATTTTAGCCTAATTAGCTTTTAGGGAAAATTTATTGTACTCTGAACTTTCAAATATAAAGCTACTTAAATTAACTTAACTTAAAGTTATGTACTTTTCATCTGTTTCAGTGATGAGAGAGAAAATGGGCTTAAACCGGTTCTGGCGAGGCAGTCCAAATACCCAGTCTTCAGTAATAGAGCTACACACTCTCCCGTTCCACCACAGCCTGCTAGGTTTGTGTCCCCCATTCCTTCCCCCATCACACCCCTCGCCCCTGCCACAAACTCTCAGCCTCTCCAAGGTAAATAGGTATTTTTTTAGACTTCTTAATTTATTAATCTGGTTATCAATTTTTCATTTTTAATATGTTGGTACTTCAATATGAAGAACTATCAACTCCAATGTTAATTGATTGTCCAAAAAATCTTTATTTCATTACATATGGATAAAACAGTGATTTCCAAGCCTTAACTAAACCTAATTTTGCTGAAGGTCTATCCAAATTTTATGTTAAAGTTCATGCAACCATGCTGCTGTTGCTTTTATTGTGAATATCATTTACATGTACATTCCAGGAATGTATGAAATACCATGAATGAAAGTATGTTTACTGATTATTTAATCAGAAAATATTACTGATGATTATGTGTTGTAATTGAAACACCCACTGACTACAAAATGTTTCGATTGAGCTTACAAACATATATAAGTGTAACTGTATATAAATCTTACATTATTTCATAGCTCAAAAGTCTAAGTCCAATAATCATAAATTACATTAAAATATTGTACTTTCCAACTATGTTTAAAGGTAGTGTGTGGAAAGTGTGAAAAAATACTTATTTTTTTGTAAAATTCGTAAATAATCGATTTCATTGGACTGACACAAACAATCTCCCCAAAGTAAATTTAAAAACGACAATCTGTAATAAAACTATGATATTCTTTAAAATTTATTTAAATATAACTCAATAATTTATTGTTTAAAAAATAATCATCCAATTTCTGATTTAATATTGTATATTTTAAATCATAGGCAGGTACAGTAAAGGGTATAAAAGAGATAAAAATTTTTTTCAAGCACTGTACCGTATTTTATTCCTAAGAACACGTGTGAAGTGTATAGTAAATACATGATTGAGTGAAAAAAAATGTCTGATATGAATTCAATTGTGGCATAAGTTTTTTCCATTCCCCTTCTTGCTACGCATGCCTAATTCTCCCATCGCCCTCTGAAGTAAAGATCTTGGTGCAAGGGCCGTCGGTACAAAATTTTATTTCTGGCTAGAGACAAATCTGGATTATTGATGGTCTGGATTTCGACGTCCGATTTATCAACACTACTGTATCTGAACGTATCATTCATTCATTCATTCGAAGGGGCGGATTTCCCAAGGCGCTTCAGAGCCGTTGCGGCTTTTTGCGCACCCCTAAAAATTCTCTTTCCTGGAGAATCAGGAATCTTCTAGATGAAGAGACCTGTAAAACTGCAGCATCCTGTCAACGAGCTCGTCAGGAGGCAGAAAACTACCCCTTACCAAATTGCCCAGAGTGGAGGACCTTACCTCTACCAGCTCTATACAATCAAAGAGTAGATGATCTGCAGTTTCCTCCTGCAGATAACATTTCCTGCACAGAGGGTCGCCGTGAAGACCCCCATGCGTAGTTGGTGCTTCCTCAGATTACCGTGACCAGTGACGACACCTGTGACAAGTTTGGCATCCTTCCTGCCAAGTTTCAGGAACCTCTTTGACACTTGACGAGATGGAGAACGAAGATTAAGCTTGCTAACTCTATGCAGGGAAAGTTCAGCCCATCTTTTCTTATGACAATCCCTAACCCAGGAATTGATAGTCTGAAAAACCGCAGCGCGGAAAACACCACAGAAGGGTTGAGGACCACAAAGGGGGGATGATGCAGCCCTATTGGCCAGCCTGTCTGCCACTTCGTTACCATCCACCCCTGAGTGCCCTGGAACCCAACAAAGGGTGACTTCATTGTGTCTGCCTACACAGGACACAAGCCTAAAACAGTCCCACACAACCCTAGAGTTGAACTCTACCGAGTCCAAAGCTCTAAGAGCCGCCTGACTGTCAGAGAAAATATTGATAGAAAGGCCCTCATGACCGAGCATCAAGATGTCTCTGGCACATTCCGTAATGGCAGTGATCTCGGCCTAAAAAACAGTGGGGAAAGTCCCCATGGAAATACCTGACCGTACGTTGTCCTGCACCCCGTAGATGCCTGCTCCTGTGCCCCGACTGCTCTTGGACCCATCAGTGTACCACTCCTGATCACAGGGTGGTAGTGGGCAGGCTCCATCCTTCCATTCGTCCCGTTGCGGAAAAAGAACTCGGAAAGACCTGCCAAAAGAAAAAGTTCTCGGAAGATAATCAGAGGGCATACCTAAAATGTCGCTCTGAGCTATCCCCGAAATTCTGGTGTGACCACGTAATTCACCTGGCCTATTCCAGAGGCCCTCTCCACAGAGGCGGTATGCACCCATTCTGGCAGTCATCCTGATGTGAATGTCTATGGGCAAAAGATCGAGCAAACAGTCAAGAGTGGCCCCAGGAGTGCTGCTGATCGCCCCTGTGATCGTGAGACATGCCAGCCGCTGAACGGCTGCCAGCCTCTTCACAGCAACACCTGAGTCCATCTTGGTCCACCAAACCAAAGACGCATACGTCATAGTTGGTCTAACTACTGAAACATAGAGCCAATACATTAGCCCCGGTTTCAGTCCCCATGCTGCGCCGACCATACGCCTGCATGCAAACAGAGACCACTTACCCCGGTCAATAACCCGTTGTAAGTGAGATTCCCAGCAAAGCGTCCGATCCAGAATGATCCCAAGATACTTCACCTGGTTTTGCAGGTTGATCAAACTCCCCTGTAGTTTGAGCGGGCCAACCCCGGTCAGCTTTTTCCTCTTGGTAAATGGTACAGCAACCACTTTAAAGGGATTCACAGATAGACCGACCTCATTGCACCAACCATCCACAAGCCTTAGTGCAGAGTTCATGAGGTCAGTAACTGTATTGTTAAACTTACCTATCACAAGGATAGCAATATCGTCTGCGTATCCTTGAGCAAAGACACCACTGTCATTAAGCCTTCTAATAAGGCTGTCTACCACCAGGTTCCATAAAAGGGTTGAGAGAACGTCTCCCTGTGGTCAGCCCCTTGTTGACCTGGCTACTACCTCTACTCCCTGTAGAGAAAGTTTCACATACCTATTGCGTAGCAGTGCCTCAATCCATCGGCAGATGACATCGCTGAATCCTCTAGATCTAGCGGCGTTCAACATGGCATCCAAGGCCGTGTTGTCAAAGGCTCCCTGAATGTCCAGGAACGCTCCAAGTACCACCTCTTAATGGTCAATAGCTCCTTCAATTCTGCACACCAACTGGTGCAGGGCCGACTCGCAAGACCTACCCTGAATGTAGGCATGCTGGTTTGGGTGTAAAGGGGCAGACTTCAGCAAAGAGTCCCAGATATACCTTACCACCAACTTCTCCAGAGTCTTCAACAAGAAAGAAGACAATGAAATCGGCCGAAAGGATTTCGGGTCCGTGTAACTATTCTTACCCGGTTTTGGGATAAATGCTATCCTGGAAGTCCTCCATGCAGCAGGAACATGTCCCAGGGCCAAGCTCGCCCTAAAAATACTACAAAGAGCCGGGAGAATGATCTCTATGCCCTGTTGTAGAAAAACCGGCCGGACTCCATCTGGACCCGGTGACTTGAAAGGACTTAGAGAGCCTATAGCCCACCTTATCCTGCTGTAGGTGATGATCCTGCTGGCGGCACCCCACCTGGTTGCACAGGCCCTCCGCGACGCAGACTCACCTAATTCACCAGTTTCTCCACCAATGATGCATTCAGGAAAGTGTACCTCAGCCATATGTTCCAACACCTCCTGTGGTCTGTGAAATAACTCACCATTAGGTCCTTCCACGGAGCCCAGAGTCAGGGTTCTATCCTTGGCCAAGACCCTGCGAAGCCTGGAAGTTTCCTCAGTGCCCTCCAGCCCCGAGCAGAAAGTGTGCCATGACTTCCTCTTTGCCCTTCTGACAGCGAGGTTATACCTGGTGAGCATGCTGTGGTAACAGTCCCAGCTGTTGTTGGACTTCGCCCTTCTGAATAGAGCTCTTACCCGTTTCCTCATGCTGGCCAGTTCAGAATTCCACCAGCTGCATTTGGCGGACCTAGCCTTTGCTAATGGACAGCTCTCCTCGAAGGAGGAGACAATCGAGTTCCCTAGAAGGCTTGCAGCCCTATCCAGTTCATCCGTATCCTTGGCTCGTAGAACTTGCACATCAAGTTTTTCACCAAGATTTCTTTTGAAGACGACCCAGTCCGTCTTCCTAGAATTCCTGAATTCAGACAAAACAGGCACAAAGTCCCCTATAGCATAGAGGATATGACAGTGGTCAGAAAGAGAGGGTTCAGGAGAGACATGCCAACCTATGACCCTGTCCTGAAGCCCCTCAGAATAAAGTGTTAAATCTATCACAGAGTTACCAACTCGACTAGAAAAGGTTGGCACAGAGCCAACATTGGCTATAGACAAACTGCTAGATGCTATAAAGTCCAGAAGCTGCCTACCTCTGCGGTTTGTCTCCCTACTACCCCAGATGGAGTTGTGGGAGTTGGAGTCGCACCCCACAAGCAGGTCCACCCCCTCCAACGCAGCACGGTCCACCAGCGCCACCATTTCAGCCGGAGGGACCGCGTCTGCATCTCCGGGCATGTAGACGGACGCAAGGAGGAACGGTTTGCCAGGAGACCCACATATTGTTCTAACTGCAATGACGTCCCTGGAACAGAACTCAAGAACTGGCGAATGGGCCAGGCCACTCCTGACCCACACACAAGCCCTCGAGTTGGAAACAGAACAAGAGATTAGATGCCCCCCAAGGGCACCTAGTCCTGAAATTCTCCCATTCCGAACCCACGGTTCCTGAATGAGAGCAACATCCACAACTCCTCTAGCTGTGGCCTTGTGTAGGACTGCAGTCGCAGCCTTACTGTGTTGCAGATTTGCCTGGAGGAGGTTTAGTGTCATCCCCAGATGGTACGAACCCCACACCCGAGAGCACCCTCAAGGTAGTTCTCGAGATCCCCAGGTAGATCTGCCAGTCCCTCTCCTTCAACAAAAGAGCACTGCGTTCATCAATGATTAAAACTAATGATTGATGAGTTTTGTCCTTCCTGCAGCTGACCACCCGCCAGCCCCCAGTCAGGATTCCAGGATTCTGCACCTGCACAATCTCCAAGATCTTTTTGGGTTCGAGGTCGTAGGCGCGCCCTTCCGCCCGCAGAAGAACCTTGGTGGACCGCAGGAGATCCTTGTAATCCCCTACAACCACCTTGGCGCCCTCCTTGAACTCAAGCCCGTCAAACGACCTCTTGACCCAGGACACCGTCGCATCACTGGCATCATAGGCGATGACAAGAGCTCCCAGCTCCTGATAAGTATTGTGGATCTGAACCGGTTCTGTCTGTTCGATAACCTTATCGAACATAATTCCCTGCAACAGACCACAATCTTCGGCAGACAGTTTCACCTCCGGAAACGATGTCGGGACAATGGCAATCTTCGTCATCATTAGGCGATCCTTGAAGGAACCACCTGCAGACGTTGATGCCATCGGAGCCGGCGTGTTCTGACCCTCCGCCGGGGGTTTGAGATCCCATCGGGATTTCTTTCTCACAGGAGCAGCTGCCGCCTTGGTTGCCCTGCGCATAGGTAACACACCTTCATTATCTTTCAGCTCCCCTTTGGGGCTGGGGGTTTCAAGCCGCTTCCTCTTCATCAGCTTGCGGTACTCCTCTCTCGGAAGCCAAGTCCTATCCTTGGTCTTTCTCTCCCTCACCAGCTCCAGCCTTCCAGCGTGCAGCCCCTTCCGCTGTTCCTTGGTGAGCGAGGCCCAGATCACATCGTCTGAGATATCCAGGGCAGACTCCTGCTCTGGCTTTCCTTCTGATGCTGTCGTACCAGACACATCAGCCTTCGATGTATCTGAAACAACATCATTAGCAACAGAAGATGCCTGGACAGCCCTGTGCACCATCTCCAACACCTCCATGGGTTCCGGAGTTGAGGTGTGAGGAGAGGCTAACCTCTCCAAATCGCCCAACCCCTCTTCCAGTGAACTCTGCGAGCCACCTGAAAAAATAAGCTGCTGTTTGCCCTCCCCAGAATCCACGGGCAAGCCCTCCGAAGAGGGGTGGGATTGAGTGCCAGTGCACCAACCCACCTGGGGTAAATCCGTAGTTTTACCATCAGCCATCTTTTCAAGAATTGAGAATTCTAGTGTTAGCAGTTTGACGACCATTCCGCAAATATTGCTCCGCTCGCCAATATCTGAAGACTGGGCCCTTTCGGAGTTGCACCCCTCATCGTCCCCAGCTCAGTCCTGAAACAGCTGCACACATACCTGTCCCAGTCGGCAGTGCGGTGGCCGTTGAGTAATTACCAATCACTCCGCCCTTCCGCTAACTGAGTGTTAGGCCGTTCCAGTGAACCTCACCTCCGCCCCAACACTCTACATGAGACGCTGCTCCCCGTCTCACGGGCAATTTGTCGACCGCCAGGTCTAGATCCGCTGCCTTCTGCTAAAAACAGGGGCACCCCAAGTAGGCTGTGTGCAAGCACACAGCACGACCGGCAACAAGGCCAATCGGGCAGCAAAAACGCTGCTTCACAGCGGTCTTGCAGAAGCAGTATGCCCCACGAAGCTCGTGTGGCACTGACTTCTGCCTGGGGGCCTTACGGTACCCCCTCGCCCCCTGAACGTATCATATCAGATTATATATTCTAAACAATACATTCAGTTAACATTTTTTATATTGTTTTTTTTTTAAAGGTTTAAAATCAATAATCAATTTGAACAAACAAATATTATATAAACACTTACCAAATGCACGGAAATTGCCTTTCAGGTGTCAAAATTATTTATTCCTCACAGGAACCGGTTTCGGTCCATCACAGACCATCATCAGCCTACTAAACACAAGTATCACATGACACAACAAAAATCTTCACCGTTGGTGTTCGTCAAGATAAAAATGTTTATAAATCTTTTACATATACACGACATATTACAGACATTACGACATATTACGAAAAACTAACTTTACATAGGGATCCCCAAAAACTTTTTACTGATTCACTGCTCGAACCGCTCACAGGAATGATTGTAGCGCTACTGACCTTGGCGAACAAGGAAAGATTATTCAGATAGCAGAGTTCAGAGGCCGATACGATGAATCAGCTGGTGTTGTCCTGCACTATATTATTTAATAATAGAAACATTATTTTTTCGGAGTACTCATCTTTTTTATTTAGCATAACGTCCTTGTCTTCTTTAAAATATTTATAAATAAAAAATTCCTCCCAAGCCTGAGCTTTGTATTTATTTCGCAGCTTTTTAATATTTTAATTGATGAGTTAAAATTAACTTTATGGCTAGGGTTGGCTTTCAAATGCTGCGCTACCTTTGATGAAGGATTCTTTTGGTTGACTGCAGTGTGCTCTTTAAAAGGTTCCTTTACCGATCTGTTTGTATAGCCTATATATTTCTTATCACAGCCATTAGACACATCACATTCTATTAAATAAATACCTTTTGTATCCCCTTTGTCAATTTGATCATACTTTTTATCTAAACTTAAACATTTTTTAATTTTATATCCTGGTTTGATATTAAAATTTTCAAAAGCTTTGCCAATTTGTAACGAATTTTCATTTACATAGTCCAATGATACATACTTTATATCTGTTGCCAATTCATTCTTGCTATTATTAGGGTTTATTAATTTAAATTTAATTTTACGTATGAGATTGTCAACTATGATGGGGTCATAACCATTACTGTAGGCTATCTGTTTAATTATATCTTTTTCCCTTTGGTATTCGCTAGGCAATAAATTATACTTTAGTAGCCTGTTAATTATTGCTCTAAACGCTGCCATTTTATAACTGGACGGATGATTTGAGTTCGCTGGAATGACTAAATCTGATTGTGTAGGCTTCCTATAAATTCCAAAACCTAATTTCTTGTCTACCTTTAACACTTTCACATCCAAGAAATGTATAGTACCCAATTCCTCTTGCTCCATTTTGAACTTAATTGGCGAATTCAGTTTATTTAAGTTGTTATCATTAGTTCAGCCTGTCTTTTGTTCCCTTTATAAACCATAAAGATGTCATCTACATATCTACAATAAAATACTATATTTTTAAAATAAGGATTGGCTTTATTTAAAATGTTGTTTTGCTCGTACTTCTGAACATAGATTTCTGCTAATAGATTGTAGATTGATTCTGCTAATTTGTAGAAATACACGTCTCTACCAAATTTGGTCTCGATCGGACCATTTTTACGAGAGTTATCGTGTTCACAGACACATATATATATACATATATATATATATACATATATATATATATATATATATATACATATATATATATATATATATATATATATATATAAATGTTAACGACTTGTTTTTGGTCTCTGGGCACCTAAAGAAGAAAAAATAACATGGTCCTGGGCTTAACTCTTGCCATGAGACCTACGGTAATAGCTTCTTCCCTATGGGAAATTCGCTAAACGGAAAGCAAGTTTTATACCTATGGGTTTTTTCACAGAGAAGATGCCTACTTTATCGTTAAAGAATGACAGACAGATAAATAGAAGAAAATGAGACCCATTTCGGCTTTTATGGGCTAAGAAACGTAAATAAACAAAAAGAGCCCTATCATAATCCCTAGCAATGTACAGACAATACTCTAATTTTATTTCAATAGGTAAATTTTGACAATATGAAAATTCATCCTAATATAAATGTTAAGCATAATCTGAAACATACTGGAGTAAAATTATGCACACACACATATCACATTGCACAAAAATGCAGATATAAGACATTATACAAAATATTATATTAGAAATACAATATACAAGACATTCTAGACATTCCCACTAATTCATTTTCATTCATACTTTGCTACCTTTATACCTACCTACCTGCGTAGGTTGCCATTTCAGTTAAAAGTAAAGTTAAGTAATAGATTCGTCAATAGAAGCTATTGTCGTAAAATCAATAGTTTAAGTATTTTTTAATTCCACCATTCAGCAATTTTCGTTAATTTAAAGAGATATAAAGTTAAATAATCAAAGTTTAGCGAATCTCCCATAGGGAAGAAGCTATTACCGTAGGTCTCACCGCTGGACTTAAGCCCGGCACCATGTTATTTTTTTCTTCTCTAGGTGCCCAGAGACCAAAACCAATAGTCGTTCAAATTTATATATATATATATATATGTATATGTATATATAAATATGTGTGTGTCTGTGAACACGATAACTCTCGTAAAAATGGTCCGATCGAGATTAAATTCGGTAGAGACGTGCATTTTGCTTGGACGAGTTCGTGAACCAGACATATCGGTCGATCGGGTAGTTAGGGGGTTTTGTACTCAAAAATTGGGGTTTTTGCATTTTTCATAAATAACTTAAAAAGTTTTTAAATTTTATTTTCACATATTAAAATTAGCTTAAAGTTTAGTTCCTTAAAGTTTTTCTCTATCTCCAACGGTTACCGAGATATTAAAAAATATAAATAGAGTACGTTGTATTTTGGGTCTCCAATGTTAATCTCATGGGGGATAAAGAAAAATTAATATTTCACTTATCAATCAATATTTTTGAAGAAACTTTATATTTAGCTTCATGTGGTTGAGATTCATCCATTTATGCTTAAAAATCATAGTTAATGTGTTTATCATGGCAGCTAACCTTCATACTCTTTTCCCATGTTAATCATATAGGGAATAAGTGAACTCTTTTATTTATGGACTGAAGTTGATTAAAGTTGGTATAAATTGTCAAAATAAAATTCTTTATGCTAAAAATCCCTACCTTCAGTGTTTCTTACAGCGGTAAACCTGCATACTCTTTCCCATGTTAATCTTATCTGGAGAATAGGCAAATTACTAACTCATTTATTTATCGACAGATATTGATAAAACTTGACATATCATATTATTGATTTTGAAATTTGCTGTGTACGCAGGTCTGCTGTGACGGGGGTATTAGATTATTGCAGCATACCAATTTAATTTTATTATAATATTGATATACCTGTTCTGACTTATCACTTAAATGAAGCTCTTGATCCTTGGATCGGTAGTGCTATATTTGCTATGTTTTCCACACAGTGGAGGATCTCAGTGGAGACAACACGTCGGAGGAGATTAGGTCCTGGCCTTCACCGGGACACATGCCAGCTGACCCTGGTGGGGCCGACCAAGTAGATACATTGTCTGTTCAAGAGGTAAGCAAATATTGTTTGAAAAATTAATAATGCAACATTTCATTGTGACTAGAAAAAAGTGTATAAAAGTGTAAATCGTCAGAACACTCAAAGCCTCAATTACCGGTTCCAAATTAAATGAAATTAAATTGAACATGAAATAAATTTTGAAGTTAAACACATTATAAGGGGAAAGAAGGGGCATGTCAGCGGCATGGCCAACCCAGAGTAGCCAGTCCTCAACCCTCCACTTGTAAACAGAGAGACTGACCTCATCAGAAGAAGTGATTGCGATGGGTAGATTAAAAAATGTATTAATTGAATGGCTTTTAAATTATGTAGGGCCTGTATATATGATTTGCTATTTAATCCTCTCAATTAATAAACAGTATCAGTGGACTGACACATACTTTCTAGGGAGAAAAATACTTCAATCATCCATTGAAATTATTATTATTCTTGAAATTATTCTTATTATTCTTATTGAAATTATTTATTCTTATGTATAGATGACTTAAGGGTAAGTAAATTTAAAAAAGACAATCTATAATAAAACTATCATGTTCTTCAAAGTTTATGTAAATATCATTTAATAATTTATTGTTTCAAAATAATCATCCTATTTCTGAAAAGAAAAACAAAAAGAAACAAAGTTAAATTAATTGTTCAAATTGTATGGGGGAACCCCCCTGCTTCCCCCCCGGTAATACTAAGCTTTTTTGAGTTGGTTTTGTTGGGTGATTTGACCTTACGCTTCATACCAATTTTCATGGAAAATAAGGAAGAAATTGATTTTTTAATATTTTCCATAAGAATAACATTGGGCGCTTTCAGACAACGCACTGCGTTTATCATGGACTTACTTATTTTTTTGAATGGGGAAAACAATTTCATCATCATTATGTAGTAGCAGTAAGCTACCGGTACATAGTATCATGAATATAAAAATAATTTGCAACTATTAATTTAATATTATTGAACCCTGCAAAAATATTCCTAGGAAGTTTAATCACCAGTACAGTTTTTTTCTGAATTTCAGGAAAGACTGAGTACTCCCCCCCCTCTTGAAACTCCTCCTCCTCATCCAACTACCTTGATCATGAAAGTTGAAGCAGAGTCGGATACACAACTGGAGAAGCCAACAGTTGAGCCTACAACGACGGAACAAGGGCAGAACATTGAGCAAAACAAGTTTGGAAAAAATGCTGGGTGAGGTTTATGAAAGAAATACAATTTAATCTGATCAGTATTTGCGCTTTTTTATGATATTGGCCATTAGAGATTCATACACATCTGTAAGACGAATACTTTTACCATACTTGAGACCCCAAACTAAGGCCCATAAAGGTGACATAAGGCTTAACTAAGGCCATCATAAGGCTCAGACGTCAGTATGTGGGAATGTCAGGTGTCAGGAGCCTCTACGGCTGTCAGCAATGTTATTCTTTCCTTTTCTTACCCCTTGACAAGGGTTTCCACACAATTCCAATTCTTTTCCATTACGTTATACGTATAGCCTACAACTAAAGTAAATACAGCTGTATTTCTTACATTGTAATAAACAAAATAATTAGGCAAGTTTTGTGTTTTAAGTTATTAAAGTTGGTGATATTTTGATAATTTCCTGGAATAGTTTAGATAGAAGCTATCTTAGGTAATTTTAGGTGTATATTAAACTCGCAATACGTCTGTAATTTGTACGGATGTAGGATTCTGTATTAGGGAAAAAATATACTTATTAACATGAAAAAATTAATTAGATTAGATCAGAAAATATGTATAATTATTAAAATTTGTTATAAGTCAAGATAACACAAATATGCTATGATTTTGACGTGGGGCTGATTTTATCAATGACCAATGTAAACAAACTAATATTAATTTAAATTTTATCTCTGTTTATATTTCTTTCTATTAAATAAATATACATCTCATATTCTCAAAGTCAATGGTTGATGCTTAAACAATTCAGTGTTAAAAACTACAAAGACAGCTTATTCAGTAGGTGATTGTTTGAAAACTGAAAGTAAAATGTGACTAATATCGTGTAAAGAGTGGGATTTTACATGCTTGTTATTTACATTTTTGAGGGTGGCGGACAATTTCAAGCATTGAAAAACCTTCACTGGAATGTATAGAATGTTTGTAATAAGTTTATTTGCTATCAGTTCTTCCATTTTTTCAGAGAAGACAGTGTAGAATGCCTCCTAGAAGCGTCATAGACAAACAGACAAACAGAAAGCCATAAATTGAGATAAGACTTGTTTCGACTTCTCTAACGCACGAAACTTAAAACTTAAAAAAAACTTAATAGCTAAAAAATCAATACCGGGTAACTCTAAACAAAATACAGAAAAACTCTAATTTTATTAATGTAGATTATTAGAATAGAATAGAATATTAATTTTTTGGACTTTTAATGATATCCTTTTTTGTAAAAACTGTAACTATAGTTAATATCATTAAAATCAATTAAGTTAAACATGTAAAGGACATACTTCAATAGTAAGCATGACTGTGAGACATTAGCTTAGCGAATAGACGAAGATTGACAAATATTCATTGAATGAAAGAGCTGCAGGTGAAATTTTGTTAACCAGGTATTATTAGTTGAATACAACTATCAATAGTAGTAATAAACTAGTTTATCATTATTTAACAAGTTTTTATGAAACTTGGTATAAATGGTCAAAATAAAAATTTTTGGGATTAAACATTTTTGATAGGTAGAAATACACAAATACACATGCAATACACAATTGAATTTTTGTCTGAAAATTTTACTGTACACAGCTTTGATAATAGATATAAAAACATCTAAGCTATAGTTTATTTCATTATTAAACATAATTTTAATCAGAATACTCTGGAGTATAAAAAATTTGTTACATTTTTTTAAATATTTTTTTCGAGGGGAAGGTACTCCATTCAGTGAAAAACTTAAACAAATAAATTAAAAATGAGTATATCACGAAATGAGGCTTGTAAGAGGTTCTTGTAGATAAAAATGTAATGACCACTGTTTTTTTTGTACTCTGAAGACTTTCAAAGTGTTTTGTCAAAGTGTTTATAAAAATAATGGGACTTATAAATATTTCAGAAACCCCAGAATAAGAGGAAAAACAAATGTAAGGGATTTAACTGGCAATGCCCCAGACACTTCTGAAGTTCTTCCTTTTGACAACCCAAAAGATGCACTGAATAAATGCATCCAACAGTTGGAACATTCAGAATGGTGAGTTTATTTATATTTAAATTTATAATTTAAATACTTTTGCTTTTCACTCAGTGTTGAATGATGTTGACATATTGTATTATGGCTCAGTTTTTATACAATTTCATGGTTTCATTAACCAGTAAATAATTTACTTTTTAACTCTCCGAGTGGTATGTGTCAACAGTGGTGCAGTGTCCGAGTGGTGTGTGGCCTGTGTCAATGGTAGTGAAAAGTGATTATTAGCGTCTATTTATCGTGATGATATTCGGCGATGCTTAGTCAAAGGTTACTGTCACGGGGCTGCCATCTGCAAGCTAATTCATGAGCTAATGCCACATGAAGTTCACTGCCATGCCGCTAGAATATGATTTTTATAACCAAATAAGCGCTTTCTCAGACGGTGGTTCTTTGTGGTCTAAATGGTTGTACTGACGAGTACAGTGGTTGGACCCAATCAGAAGGAATCCCGACCCTGGGCAATCCTAACTTGGCTTGCGCATGTGGTGGGAGGGCCCACCTTAAATAAAGGGTGACCGGCTTGGGTGGAAGTTGACGGCATTTATAGGCTTAATTGGGATTGCAGTGGACCTATTTTGCTTCTTTTATGGCTGTATGGTATGGGGAATATTTTTCTATTTTTTGTTTATACGGTACTTAATATTTTGAGTTTGCAAAGTTAAGGTAAAAAATTAAAAATACAAATTAAATTCAAAAGCTCTGTCACTCTAGGGTGAAGCAAGTCATTATCTCTTTTTTCCCTTTATTTTGGGATTTTTGATCGTACAATTGAATGTTATACAATTACACAAAAGCTTTTGTTGTCTTCTTAAATTTTTTCAAAGGATACTAGTGTTCCAATCTAAGAAGACTAGAAAGTATTTCTAGAATTTACCGTTATCTCCAGATACAACCTAAACTAGGTACTTAGTGACATTGATGCAAGGCTTGCTATTATTTTGGCTCCTCTTAGTACTAGTTCCAAATACATCAGAGTGCGATATATTTGAGTTTATAAGGGCTTTTGATCATATAATGTTCTCAGGGAGGTGACAATACAAGGACTGCATTCTCTAGTTCGTTTGTGTTTTCATCACTCAGCACTGCTGCCAACTGTACTACATCAGATCATGATGTCTTTGACAAAACATGTGCGAAATCTACGTTCTCAGGTCAGTAGTCACATAGTTTAATAGTAAAGTTAAATATATAAACTGCTTAAAAAGAAAACTCAGAAATGTACAATATTTCTCACACTAAAATCACGTTCAATTGTATTTTATCAATGTGATAAAATGTACTGTAAGTAAGCTTCAACCATATATTTCTTGAAGTTGAAAATCATCCTGTATAAAGTCTTAACTAGTTATATTGAGAAAGCCTTAGGTCATATCAATAAATAAGTTTTAATATGAATTAATTGAGAAAGATTTCGGCATCATTTCTCCTGAGTTTGGAGGTACTGGTATCGAAACAGTTTTAAAATGTGCTATTCTATATAGACCGTATTAGAAAAGTTTTTATTTTGAAATTTTTATAATCAAATTTGTGTTTAGTCTTCTAACTTGATTTCAAGCTTTATTTTGACTATGATGGCCACTTGTATAGTACATAATGTATTGAAACTGTAAATTTGTCAACACTCACTTTGTTCAGTGAGAAAGGTATCTATATTTTTAAGTCATACCCCAAAAAACTTTTATTCCTTTCTGCAAAATATCAAATATATTCATTCCATTTATTGAAATGTTTTCATTAATCTCTAATCTTTGATTATTATACTTTCCAGTAACATTATATAACCTTAGCAGCTTGTAGAAAGGCGTACAATAAGATTACTGTGTTTGTTCCGAAGTCTTCATTAAAAAAAGGAAATGTATATCTTATTTTTTAATCCTTTGAGAACCAGAGCTATTTTTAGGTAGGCTATGCGAAAAAGACCATGTGAAATCAGCATTTTTGTAACAATTTACAAAAAGGTTTCTAATGAGACCTAGTTTTAAGATTTCTTAGGATTTTGTATTGTATGCTTATGACGTATTTTTCCCCCTGTAGAAAAATATCGACAAAAGAATTTATTTATTGCACGAACGGCTCAGCCTACAATGGCAGGGATACCCCAGAGTTTGTTTTAGCAGTAATCAGAGGCTGCACTGGAACAACAATAAATTTAGGTCCGACTCAGGCAAATATTGGAAGATGAGTAAAATATAAAATGCTATACTAGAGCCACCTCATCATTGTCAGACCCGGGGTAAATTAAAGTTAGTGTGCGCGTCACGGATTGTCCGAAATGCCGGACGGCACGTGGCGTCGTCACTTGAGACGTGCCCACACAGGAACCCTCGTAGGGGCCTATCAGCAGGACGCACCCAGATCGACCATCAACCCAATGAATAATCTGATAAATTAATTTAGAAATATCTGGTCTCTCTACACCAGCCACCAAGATATATTTCCTTAAATCCAAATTATTGTTATGTTCACTGGGTCGACCGGGTCTACACGGATCATCTGCGCGAACGTGTCTAGTGCCTGTCCAGACCCGCCAATCTTGCCAGAACTCGTACGCTACCGGTAATTAATAATTATAATGTGCTGACTTAAATATCCACAATATAATCTACAATCACTACTTACAATTAATTACGGTACTTTATTGTTGTACGAGTTGGCCTAAATAAATGACTCTCGAACTCCTCAAAGAGTGCCTAATGGCAGGTCTTCACGGGTGAGCAATGCTAGTCATTTTAAGAAATTAATAATTGAATAGCTTAAATATTTTGAGAAAATATTCGGCGAAACTCACCCAAGAGTGGATCTCTCACCCAACTCTAATCGACATGGCATCAGACTCTCACTCTCACTACACTCTCACTTTCGATACACTTTCGCTATCGACGCACTATGTCACAGAAAGCGATTTTCCACGATATTTGCCGCGCCACGACCGAAGCTCGACTGCCTAGTCCACTCACCAGGACCTTCCACCCAAGCTTTACTGATAAGCCGGGTCAACGGTCAACAGCCAACGGTGGCAGGTGATATGGCCACGGCCTATCGCTCGCAGCGACGACGAAATCATGTCATCCCTACCCTCCAACTAAAACGGCTCTCGTTACACCCCCTACCAACATCGGGGTGCAAAAAAAAAGAAAAAGGAGAAAAAACTTCCTACCTCCATCTGCCACTTGCAAAAAAAAACCCTCGAAACTACGTCCAACGTCACCTCTTGAACGTAAAAAAAACAAAAAAAATCTTCCAAAACAAAACAAAACTAAACTCTCTACACTTGACCTCAGTGCAACTCGGAGAGGGTACACAGTTTGGCAGCTCGGATTTTGAAGGACGTCCCGTCCTTTCTTCTTACGACCCAACGTTTGTTTTTCAGGTCTTTCCTTGACCAACCCCCAGCCCGTAGCTGCGCCAAACGATCTTGGAGGTGCTGTGGTATTTCGAAACCTCTCGTAGCATCGTTGGCCTGGGTGGTCCTCCTCTCTGGTATGGATGGTCGTCGGTCAGACGAAGTGGAATCAAAGCTCCGTTCCACCGCCAGGGTCACACGCACTCGCCTATCTCGCCGGGATTGTTGACTCGTACCACCTTCGTGTTGATGAGACCGCTGACACCTCTGCGCAATGAGTTTGTGTCGCAGGTCCAGGTGACTCTGGTTTCGACCAGGGTGGCGCCATTCACCTCTCAAGCATTCCGGTCGAGGGTTGGGGTGACGGGAACGCTGTCGCCGACTCTCCGATGTCTGTCGATCTCTAGATCGGTGGCTAGATTGAGGACGCCGGGACTCTGGTCTCCCAGGCTCACTAGTACGCCGGTCCCGATACTCCCTACGGTAGTGTCGCTGGGGGTCATCTTTCCTCCTTCTTTCCTCCCTCCGTTCAGCTACTCTGGTAGGAACTCTTCGCACCTTCGACTCCCTCCTGACGGACTCGTGATGTTTTTGGGGCTCAACCAAGCGCGCCGGAGGTTCCGGGGCCGGTTCTACTGCCAACTCCAGTTCCAAATCTCGGTCGCTCAAATTCAAGAGGGGAGGCTCCCCACCAACAGACTCCTGGGTCCGTGGTGCTTTAGAATCTTCCGACCCCTCCACATCCATCGACTCTTCTTCCGTCACCTTTGTCTCGCCCAGGGCTGCTTCGGATGACCCTCCTGGAGTAGAACTCCCAGCCGACTCAGAAACAGGGGTTCGCAGGTCGATCGTCCCTGCTGCGAGATCTGGGTAGGCGGGACTCGGATTCCGATACTCGGAGAAGTTTTCTTGGTCAAAACGGCCTTTCTTGAGTATTTCTGCGATCGTCACCCGGGCTTTACTCACATCGATCGGCCGGCAGACATCCTTTTCGCGTGACAACCGGTCGGCAAACACGCAGAGATACACCCCGCAGCTCTCCTGGTCGGACTGCCTTGGGCAGTTAATCGGTACCGCACGAAATTCCCAACCATCCGCCTCGAAGGGGAGGTTCTTAGCTTCGGCGTGCAGCCGCAAGTAGTCTCTGACATATTCCATCATTTGGGTATTAGCGTCCCGGCGTTGTCCCAACGAGTCAAACGCGGCAATTTCCGCTCGGCGGGGCCATACCGCAACAAGCGACCAGTGCCCATGTTGTCCGACGTTAGGGTGGTGAAAAGGGAAGAGGAGGAGCTCCTTCTCGAACGGGTTGACATCCCTCAACCTTGATTTTGTCGCCTCGTAACCTCCTCTCACCCAGTCGGGCCTAAAGGGGGTCTACATAACATGTTAGTTTTATAAGGTCTATATTTTTTTTTTCTTTTAATTGTGTTTCAATTATCGACTCTGACATGCATTAATTCATCTAGTTTTGGTTTTCTGATTTCTGTTTTTAAACTGTATTGTGAATATGTAATGACTTTGTCTATTGTAATATGTGTTACTTAATGACAATAAAGATTTATTATTATTATTATTATTATTATCACATGCCCAGACTGAGGGGAGGTTCTTATAAAACAAACACCGCCTCTCAATCAGCCGCAGGTAGGCGTTGATCACTATTCCATTCACCAGGCACCGTGGACGCAGGGTCTCGATGTCCTCGGGAAGTACGAATATTTCCCGACGAAGCGCCATCGCCCGTAGCCTATCCCAACTACCCAAGCAAAGCTCTAGCAAGGAAGCAAGCAAACAAGGAAGCGTGCTGGGTCTTTGTGGAAATGAACAGGGCCTGCAAAAAAAGAAAAACATGCCTCAGCCATGCAAACGTGCGAACGAGTACGTAAAACTACCCACCACCACAACCAAGTGTCACTACACGGTTCTTTCACGGAAAGGTTTAAGATCCTTAACGTGGACGGTGTGGGTCTCCCTCGTATCCGTGTCCTTCACAACGTACAAGTTTGCCGCGCATCGCTTCACCACAGCACAGGGTCCCTGGGCCAACTTGCCCACAATAGCGTCAGCGGCCGATGATAACACGTGCAGTCTCCTCATCACCAAATCTCCGTCCTGGTACTGCACCTCTCGACGCCGAAGATTGTAATATTTGGACTGCTGGGTAAATGCCTTCCTTAAATTCACCTGACAGTGCTCGTACAACCTTTTGAATTGCAGCTCTCTCTCGCTTGCTCCACGGTTCTCTCCTCCTCGCCTTCCGGAACTGAGGTTGAACCAACAAGTGCCTCCCCTATCGCTCGTGGGAGCCTAAGTTCCTTCCCCAAGCAAAGTCTAGCCGGGGTATAACCAGTGGAGTCGTGCACCACTGTGATAATAGCATACTGAAATTCTGTAACCAGCGCGCCCCAATTACGATGGTTATCCTTTACAAACTGCGCTATCATGGTTTTAAGTACCCTATTTGCACGTTCAACGGGGTTTGACTGGGGACTGTAGGGGGCGGTTCTTCGAAACTCAATCTCCCACTCCTCAGTCAACTCCTTGAAAACTTTAGACACAAACTGAGTACCGTTGTCAGTAATCACGCTCTTGGGAGCTCCATATCGCAGCAGGATTCCATCTTTGAACGCTCCAGACACTGCCTTTGCCGTAGCTGACCGCAGGGGTCTCACTTCCACCCACTTGCTGAAAATGTCTTGGAAGACAACAAGAAATCGGAAACCTCCTTTAGATCGGGGAAACGGACCGACCAAGTCAGCCGAAATTGAGTTCTACGGCCCTTGGGGGTTTCTAAAATACATCATCCCTGCAGGTTTCTGCTGCGATACCTTGAATTCTTGGCAGCTCGGGCAAGAACGGACGTAATTTTTCACATCCCGGCGCTAGCCAGGCCAAAAATAGTTGTTACAAATCCGAGCCAGTGTCTTCTTCACACCCATATGGCTGGACATTGGAGAATCGTGGTTCTCAATCAAAACATCGCTTCGACGAATGAACACACATTTTCCAAACTTGTTCATCTCCTTCACCGTCTTGGGGTTTCCCAAAGCGTTTGTAAAGTATCCCGTCCTTCAGGCAAAATCTCGGGAAACGCTTGGGACTCCTGACATGGTGCGATCATACCATGCATCCTTCTGCTTGGTATCTGTTTCAAGTTCTCCGTTCCTATCATCCGTGGGGTTCTCAGAAATTACGGCAACATCAGCCAAACCAACGATAGGTTCTTATAAACCATCAACCGGTTCTTCCCCCCAACAGGCTGCCTAGAGAGAGCATCAGCTACCCGGTTTAGAGTTCCCTTCCGATAACGGATCTCGAAGTCACGCTGTTGCAGCTCCATCACCCAGCGGGCCAACCTACCCGACGGGTCTTGAAGTTTCATCAACCATCGGAGAGCAACGTGGTCGGTGATAGCCACAAAGCGATAACCCTCAAGGTATGGTCGGAACTTCCGTACGGTCCAGACCAAGGCTAAACACTCCTTCTCCGTGGTGGTATAGTTCTTCTCCTGGTCTGATAAGAGGCGACTCGCATAAGCGATCACGACTTCCTTGTCACACTGGTCTTGGGTCAATGCTGCAACCAAGCCCTCGTTACTGGCATCCTATGGGAAATTCGCTAAAACCAGTAAAAAACAGTAAAAGAGGAAAGGAAAGAAATCTTCAGTGAAATAAGTTGGATTAAAATGTGCCAGAGAGTATATATTGTATGAAAAATCAGCTGACGATATTTCGTTTGCGGGGGTTTTCGCAGTACTAGCCACTGAGAATATATCGTCACACGTTCCTCAAAGGTTTAAGTACTTTGAATGGAGATGTTGACCTCTCAAAATCCCTGAATGCCTCCACTTCCGTTGTGAAATCAATACAAACCATTTCTAAAACCATGTGAGGTGACAAATGAGGTGATTACTGACTGTATTGGATCAATCTTACCCAGCTCATGAAACTGGATGGTTGAGGAAGATATGAAACATATATGTTCCAAAAAAGTTATTTTAAATTTATAATAATATACGTTATATAATATACAGTAGATACCTGATTATCTGGGGTAATGGGTGGCCAAACGGTCGTTTATAATCAAAATTGCGGATGGAGCAAACCTAATCTAAAATATACTGCAAATAGTTAAAAATGGCCTTGAAAGAAAATTAAGTACGCCTACGTGAACATCCTTTAATGTATGTTGGATTGAATAATGTGGTTTCAATTAGGCTACACGATTTTCATTCAATAAAGACACAATTTCATAAACATATTTTTTACCTCAAAAAACAGGTAAAAAACAGTCCAATATGTGAGTTAAGAGTACTTTATAATAGGCCTACTGTTGACATTGCTGTCTTTATTGCCTGTGAGGAAAAAAGTATATTATTGATTTTTGTTTATAAACATTTATAGAGACTACACAATGAAGTGTCATGTATAAGTCCGATGGTCCGTCTGCATAATGACAGGCAGTTAGATATGATCGCTCGCCTGAGGCCAAGTATGTATGGGCAGTAGATATGTAATTTGTTTCAGGTGCAAGGACGTTTATGCGCTAAGCTTCGCTTGCCCCAGCTGCTTTTTTTTGCCGATCATGGTTACACTGCAACAAAATTAATCAACTCGTAGATAGTCAGAAATCTACTTTACTTAAAATAATAATAATATTTCATATGGCTCTACTCTGTATTTTAGCTACCACTCAAACTCCCTTAATGATAATGAGTTTTCGGTACAATGTGCACAGGTTGCAAGAGTAGCATGCAAAGCAGCAATGCACCTGTTTGGTTTTCTTGGGAGAGGAATGGAAAATGTAAGTCAATGCTCTTATGTTGTAGATATAGTGATAAAATTACATGTTCACACACAAAATAATTATACTTTAATTCTAAACATCAGAAATGGAAATTACAACTATCTGCCTATTTATTAGGGTGATGATAAGTGGAAGGCTGTAGATTACCCAAAACGATGGTAAATCAAAGGCACTAAAATATATATACAATTGCATACCACACATTTATATAGCCTTTAGGCTATTACTTTTTTTACCACTATATTTTTTTGTATAATATCTTTCTACCCCACAATTATATCTTTGTTGTAATATATTTATAGTTCTTATATGATTTCAATACTATAATACGAGCAAGGTTTGTATATATATACTTGCACACGGATCTCGAAAACGGCTCTAACGAATTTCCGTAAATTTTTGAAATAACTAATTTCTGAGTAGAAAATAAGTTCTACATAGGTCTAATGTCCAGAAAAATTCTGGTTTTCTTGTAATGTTAAGTTTAAAATCTAAAAACATTAACATTAGGATTATGGAGAATCAAATTTAAACAATACAAATCAAAACGTATGTTTATAACTGTTTGATATAACAGTTGTTGATTGAAGATGGTGGGGATCAATTTGTGAATAGAGATTTTGCACTTAAGGGTAAAATAACTGCGTGAAATAAGAGCAGAGAAAAGTATTTCCAAAATCTTCTGTGTTTTGATAGAAAACATATACATTGTATTCCTTGAAGCCACTGTAACAAACCAATTAATTGGTGTAAATTTAATTTATCTTTTTCTTTTCAATCCTCATATCGTTTGTAATAAAATCAGTTGATCACAGGCTAATAATAACTGTATGGATTATTAAACAGTATATAATCGGCTAAAACAATTGAGGTTGGCTAAAAGATCTTAAACGACATCCCCAATTTGGCCGATGTCACAGCTCAGTGGTAGTGTGTTGGCTTCATGACTGGAAGGATGCGAGTTCGATCCCCATCTGGGAACAATACTTTTTGTTCAGTATTTGTGCTATATTAATTATGGGTGTATTAAATCGGTTTTATTTCAATCACATAAATGTTTTCGTTGAATATTAAATGTGTTTTAATTTTGCTAATTAACTTGTAAAATACATGTCTTATTCTATCTGAGCAAAACTCGATCACCAGGTACTTTACTTTATCAGCCCAAGGTTAGATCAATGGTTAACTTTCCCTGGGTTAGAGATTGTGTCCTTTACCAAATGTATTGATCATAGTGATATGTCAATGCTACCTACAGGAAATGGATGAGCTGTGTGTAGTTCTGTTCAATAGAACAGCAGACACAAACAAGTTCCTGCGTGCAGATTGCAACAAAGCACTCGATGCAATGGTGGACAGCGTCAGTGTACACAAGTCAGTCAGTTCAATCATCAACAAAGGGACTAAGTACGTAATTCTTTTCTTACCAACTCAAATTTGTTGCAATGATTAGAGGCAAGGCAAATGAAACACTGTAATGATTATGTTTGTTTGAATTTATTATAATTAATTGATCGATTCTTCATTTGTACATAAATAATGACTGTCTAGTTCTTTACAAGATAAATGACAGTAAAACTGATTCTGATTCACTCAGGGGGCTACTAACTTGTGTGATCAAACTATTAAAGTACAGAAGAACTCCAATTATCCGAATTAATGGGGACCGGGACCCATTCGGATAATCGGAGTTAAAAAAAAGTAATGCCATTAGAGAGAAAAAAGCTACGTTTTGATATTGCACTATTTTTTTATTGAATTAAATGTAAGAAAGATGATATTTTCACATGTTTTAAATATAAATAAAATGTACTTACATTTTACGGGGGGAAGAATAATAGCGCACTGAGACTTTTTTGGACAAATTTTTTTCTGAATCGGCGATTCGGATAGTCGGAGTTCGGATAATTGGAGTTCTACTGTACTTGTTTATTATTAGTATATCTCATGTTTTTACTCAGACTTTATATAAACTAAATACAAAACACAAAATTCAAGATAAAATGACTATGCTCATTTCAGAGGTATACTATTACTATAGGGGAATATTAAAACTTTGTGTATGTGTATATAGGGAGAAAGAGAGAGAAACCTTTTCAAGATGACATGAATTTTATACAGGGTGCCAAGAAACTCTCTGGACAAACTTATAAGTTTATTATGGTGTTGTTCATACATCAAGACAAACATATATTTCAATACATTAAGAAAATGGGTCTCTAGTGCATCGTTCGTGGTATTGTTCATAATATTTGGAAGCTTGGAATCTCATAAAGAATGTTAATATGGTAGGTTCTCAAGTAAAATATAGCCAGAGTAACTTTTACTAACCCCACATCTGGTGAACTTCGCTTTTGCGACGGTCAAACGTCGCAGGTTATAGGCAGTTAGTGACAACAATATACAAAGTAATCCTATAATATTATAAAGAAGAGGTGGTTTCTGTAGGTTTGTGGGTTTTGTTGTGGCAAGTGAACGCAAAAAATACTGAACCAAACAGTTTGAAATTTTACACAAAGACAGATCTTAAACTCATGCAACACATAGGCATACTCATTTCCTTAAAACCCTCTCGGGATACGCCCTGTGAATGTCCTAAGTTTCAATGTTTACATTTTTAGAAAATGAAAACATAAAATTACTTGAATGTCAACAGCTGTGAACACTAAAATTTGACAGTTCGAGAAGCAGAAGACATGGTTGCTGTAAATACCCTGGGATTCAATGTTTACAGTTTTTAATGTCAACATCCGTTTACTTTACATTTTGACAGTTCGGTAAGAAAAAGAAATAAAATTAATTTTTACACATAAACTGCTGGATCGAAATTAGTGAATTATTAGTTCGAAATAGTGGAATGGTAGATTTTTAATTTTCTCCCGATGCCTGCCTCTATTACGTTAATGCTTATCCTCTCTCAATATTTGACATATGTTACTTTGTCATGTTTAGATATATACTTAGACACGTGTTTTGTCATTTTGTAAACAATAAAGAATTAATTATCAATAACCTAAATGTATCTGTAGAGCCTACACCTATCAGCCTTTTTTACCCGTGCGAAGAACGGGTACTTTGGCTAGTACATGATAAACAAGATAATATACAATAATAAGGTAATATATAAGAGTATAATATTGAAATTTTTTTCAAATTATGAATAATGTGTACAAACTAATATTCATTTTAATTCGACAGCTGGTTGTTTATTTCTGATAAATCACATGAATTGATAGATCATATTATAGTAAAACTTTGAACAAATGCTGCTGGGTTTTAGAAAGCTCAATGCTTAAATTTCAACGAGGCATGAATCAGTTTAAAGTAAACAAAAACCTTTTCCAAACGGAATAGAATAATGTAAATAAGTTACATAGTTGAGGATCTTACTGTCTTCATGGAGAAGGGAAACACAAATGTTCAGCATACAGAAATATACAAACTCAGAATTTTTTTGACATGGATATGTCTTAGCTCTGGGGGGGTGTTGGTGATTTATAATTTGGAAAACATGTAACAGGTTTCCATAGAAACTACCAGAGATGTTGTATTGAATTATTAATATAAAATGATAAGAACAGCTGTTTAGATCACCTGAGACCATTCCCTTTAGACATATCCATGATCTAACCTATTTCCCACAGGGAAGTAAGTACAAACATTTTTTCAATAAAGTTTTATTTACAATCTGTTACTATAATAAGAACAATAGGTAACATTTATAAGAGTGAAGAACATGAGAATGAGTTAAGCACCATTGTGCTAACAAACATATTAACACACAAAGAAAAAATATATAGTTACAAAAAGCGATCAGCAAGATCAAGGATGTTATGTCTTTTCAACCTATATGTGCACTGACTATTGTCTAGTAGATTTAATGCCAGATGGTTAGGATGGTCTTTAATTTTACACTGATAATTTTGACTAAATTTTGAAATTTCTTCTCTTACAAATGGAATTTTGGAATCTGCATGGATTACTAAGTTTGTAACGTACCATGGAGCATTGAAAATTCTTCTTAATGTCTTAGACTGATATCATTGAATTATTTTGATATTTGAATTTGACGCCGTTCGCCAGAGCTAGTTTCCGTAGGTCCATACAGGCTTCAACACAACTTTGTATAAGAGTAATATGTTTTCAACAGATAATTTAGAAGTTTGTCCAAGAAGCCAGGCCAATTTGTTGGTTCTTAAGTTCAAATTTTGTCTTTTGTTCTAAATGTGGGAGCGCCAAGTAAGACATCTGACCAAGTGCTTACCCAGGTATTTTACTTCATCCGCTTGAGGAAGAACGACATTGTTTATCGCTACTGGAGGACATGTTGCCATATTCATTGTGAAAGTTACATGAAGTGATTTTGCTTCATTAACCTTTATCTTCCAGTTTCCAAGCCACTGAGCTATTTCGTTTCAGGCGGTTTGCAAATGGGCGGATGCCAATATAGAGGGTCTGGACTGGATGACAAAAGAGCGGTGTCGTCGGCAAAAGTAGCAACCGTAATACCTGGAGATGATAGGATATAGAGGATAGGCCCAAGAACACTGCCTTGAGGTACTCCTTAAGCAATTTCATGTAATCAGACATTCTTCGAACTTAATTTGGAAAAGACTGTAAGAAAGGTAGTCTATGTCTTTAAGATTCCATAATACGTCTGAGGTAACTGTCTTTATCTTAAATAGTAGTAGACCAGCATGCCAGACTTTGTCGAAAGCTTGCCCAACGTCCATAAATACAGCCGAACAGAAATGCTTGTTTTCAAGGTCTTCTTTAATGACATTACATATCCTGTGAACCTGCTCAATGGTCGAGTGCTTGCACCTAAACCCGAATTGATGAGGTGGTATTAGGTCTCTTTCGCCAATTTAAGGAAGTGATGTAAAAAGAGCTTTTCAAATACTTTTGAAATCATCGGTAAGAGACTTATCGGTCGATAAGATGAGCCTTACCACAATTACCACAATTTGGGAAATTTTACATTGAGGGGAAAGTATTTTAATCTCAGACTTGTATTAAAAAGCATTGTGAGGAACACCACACGAGGTAATTCTCTAGGTAATTCCTTCAACACTCTCCCACTGATTCGATCGTACCCTGGAGCTTTCTTAGCATTCAAATCATATACTATTACTTTTTTACTTCTGAAGGAGAAACATGTCTTACAGGCATTTCCAGTTGATTTGGTGAGTCAAGAAATTCTAGGATGTATTTTTCAAGGTTCTAATTAATTTGATGTGGTTTGAATACTTCTTTGTAATATGATGCGAACGACTCTGCCTTCTCCGGACCCTTTTTGCCTAAGTACCATTGTCTTTCAAAATAGGAGGAATATTTATCTGGGGCCTCTTAAGATGTTTGGTAAATTCTTGAAACATTTGATTCTTTATGTTGTAATGGAATCTTTTAAGGTTCAGGGACGCTCTATTAAAAAGAGCTTTGTCTCTAGGGCTTCTGCTAATCTGCCAAATTAGCCGTAATCGTCTCCGCTCAGCAACTCTCCGCTTGACTTCCACTGAGTAAATTACTTAATTTTGGAGATGTGGTCTAGTAGAAGGTGTTGCAAACCTTGTAGCTTTTTGAACACTATTGTTAAAATATGATACTGCATAATACACAGTCAAAGAATAATTTTATGGTCAGGAATGTAGGCTTTCTAATAACTCTGAGAAGACAACCACACATTCTTAGAATAATTTTATGGTTAGGAGTGTAGGCTTTCCAATAGCTCTGAGAAGGCAACCAAACACATCATCATAGATTTTGAGATTCTGGGGAAAAGGAGAAGAACCATGGTGTTTTTTATGTATTGAGATAAAGCTTCTAAGCACAGGTATTTGATTGCCCACATAGTTAAATATGGGAAACACAGTAAGCTTTGATTGACCTACTGTGACCTCCAGTCAACTGGACTCTAGTGTAGCTCAATATGTGTATGGTTTAGTGAACTCTTGGCTTTGTGCAGGCATCAGAATGCAGTAGTGAGGGCAGCAGCATGCCGACTACTTCTGAGACTGTGTACGAGACTGGGTCCAGAGCGAACGCTCAACTTGCCGCGAGACACGAGAGATGCGATACTCAATACCGGTGCCAGATGCCTCACTGAGGGTAGCCTTGATACCAGGTATCAACACTATATAAAACTGATGATTTTTAGGGTAAATACACATTGAGACTGAGATATACTGTGCCTTTTACTTGTGACCCGAGAGTACTTCCAATAGCTCACACTACAACTTCCAGTCTTTGGTCCGTTTTCAGTTTGACTCAGGGTTCTGGCTTTTACAAGTTGATCACTCTGAAAGAATTATTCTGTCCAGTTTTGCTACTTTCTGATTCTTTCAAATCAAAATCCTAAACTATATAAACTAACTATAGAACTAAACTATAGAATTCAGCAGGTGTTCTATATGTGCACAAGGATCTCAAAAACAGCTCTACAGAATTTCCTAAAATTTTAAAATAATTTATTTCTAAGTAAAAAAATCTAGATTGGTCTCATGTGCAGGAAAACCCTGGTTTTATTGTAATTAGAAAAAAATTAATTGGCTCATGGAGATTTAAATGCTGGGCCCTAATATTGCCTCACAGAGAAACCAAAACCTTAGGTGAGCTATAGTAGTTGGTTACAATATCAGAAAATTTAGATGAGTCTTCTCCTACCGACTGCAAGATCCTCACATTCTAAGGTGATTGGTAAGGTGGTTGGTGGTTTCTTCTTCTTCCTGTATATATGTGGGAAACAGTGTTGACATCAAGGTTATAACTGTTAATGTGATTTCTGAACTGACCATCCAGTTTGAAGTAGAATTGAAGTAGAACTCTTCCTAATGGAGAAGAGACTGGGTTAAGGCTTTGCTTTGCTAAAATGCTAAACCTTCACTTGGCATTTTGTGAGTGTTTCCAGGCTATCAGATATATAGAGGACATGTCTGTTCATGAGACCTTCTTCTAAGGATCTCTACATAGGTTAGGATGACACAATCTTCTGCTCATTAGACTTTATAATAGTGTAATAGACAGTAGAATATGGTATATTCTCTATCTCTTCCTGTACACTTGAAAACTTGATTTGGAACCGGTCTTAGAGCCCTCAGTGTGCCAGACTATCTGACTACCGAATCAGTCAGTAATATTTGTTTGGTACACATCTTCTTTTGATCCGAGCATAGTTGAGTAAGGATGTATAAAATAATACCCAGTTGGGATTAAGTATGGTATAATGTCTAAAAGTAAGTTTTCCAAAAATTCTCTCTCTACTTGCCAGTAATTTGTAGTACCCTAGGCCATTATTGTCTTTCCAATCATGAAGAGACAAAGAAACCTAGAATTATTTATTAATACTTTGATGGCAGCTACTACAGGCGTCATAGTACAGACAGATGGATGCCATAGTACAGTTTGCAGACTTGAAAGCTGTTTACTTGGCAATATTATTTTTTTTTGGTGTGTGTGTGAGTGAGCACTATGTATTTTTGTATTTATGTTCTAAAAATTCTGAGATTTTGTAATATGGTCGGTTTAGAAAATATTTTTTTAGTTGCTTTTTAAATTTATTGAAATTTTTTATGTCTTTGAGTTCCCTTGGTAGTATATTAAACATTTTTATACCCATGTAGTTTGGGGTTTTACTAGTTTTAGATAGTCTGTGTTGATTTAAGTAAAGTCTGATTTAGTCCGTAAATTGTAGTTGTGAAACTCAGTTCTGAGTTTAGGGGGGTTTGATTTGGTATGTTATAGATTATGATTTCTTTGTATTGTTCTTTCATAGTTGAGTAAGGATGTATAAAATAATACTCTCAGTCAACTAACACTTGGTTAGTTGACTGAAACAGTCAACTATCTTGGGTTAACCCTCAATTATAATCTGACAAGTTCATCTATCCAATATCCTAAACAGAAATCTAATTTCGGTCATGGGTAGAGTTAAGAGGAAGCATGTACCAAGACCTCTTAAAAGTTTTTGAATGTTTATTATCAATTTTTACTGTGGTTTTATATTAGTTTTAATGAAATGTTTATTTTTCTTTATTTTTAGGCTATATTGTGACAAAAACTAGGAAATTAACTCTGTACCCCCTTTAACATGTAACCTATAACTTCCCCCATAACTACGGTATGGTCTCTCATGGCTACTAGAAACTCTGTTGGCATGGGAACTCAAACCGCATATGAGCCCACCATGGCTGTTGTGCGGCAAGTGTCATAAGACCCCCCGAACTTATATGCCTCTCTTGTCTATATGGGAGAAAAAACAACAAGCAACAGGTATATCCCTAGACATCGAAAAGGCGTTTGATAGTTTAAATAGGGAAATACTAGTCGAAAAACTCCTACAGCTAAACATATCCCACAATGACTGGGATGGTGGCGACATCCTGTAATCCAGCTACTTGGAGGTCACGAATTGTGGATACTTGTGGGCGATGGTCGGTGGGTGTAGTGTTCTCTTGTGTGGATTACCGTCCGCACTATTGAATACTCCGTTAATCCGCGAAGACCATCCACATAATTAGACCAATTCGTAATTCAGAGGTTGTGGTTCGGATTCCACGTTAAACTGTAGGTCCCTTAGTTGCCATTGGCTGTTGGACTATTAATTAACAATACTATCTAAGGAACATGTCAGCCTTAGTCAGTAACAAGACTACAAGATTGCGCCACAATCATCTTACACTCAATTCTCATTCATACTTGGCTTAAAATACCTACCTTGTAGTATGGTCACCATTTCAATAATCTAATCTAATCTAATAAATGCTCTAAAATGGTTTCAAAGCTACTTATCAAACAGAAAGCAACTAGTAGAAATAGAATATACAATAAACAACCTAAATATGTAAAACAAAGTCGTGTTAGTTACACGCATTATAACTCGAGAACAACTGGACCGATTTTAATGATCTATGATTTTTTTGGATTCGTCTCTACTCCGGTCATGCTTTAGGCATATTCAGTTTCCATAAATTCTATTAGTTTCCATTTTATAGCGTTTTAAAATTTCTAATGTCAACTTTATGGGGACTAAGTATATTTACAAATTATCTACAATTAAAACATTTGATTTCTTAAACCAGCTGTTTGTTTACTGTCCGTTAGCAGTATGCTTTACTAACCAATGCCATATGAATCATTCATTAATGTACAACTATGAAGTAAATATGTGCTGTACAAAATAAACAGCATTATTTGCCACGGTAATAGTTTACGGTTTTTGGGAATTATGTACTGTATTTATATTTCTTTATTTTCTGTATGATTAAAAGTCACGTGTTTGTATGTTTGTTAAATAAAAAATAATTACAATGTTTATACATATTGAGTTTATTATAATAATGAGCTGTTGTATATTTATAGCTTTCACAACAAAGTCAAAATGCTAATTGACTTCAGGACATGGCCAATCTTAAAGTTAACATGTATTTACTGTTAGGCATTACAAAGTTTGCCGGGTCAGCTAGTCATGAGATAAAATTCAGATTTTCACTAAGTCACCTACCATGAATCCCACAAGTTTCAATCTTAGGCCCAATCCTTTTTCTCACATACATAAACTCATTCCCGGATAGTCTACCCAATGATAGCTCCTGCATAATGTTTACAGATGACACTACGGTTATTACACCTACAACCCTGGACAATCAAAAGTCTAAAACAGAAGAAATTCTACGATTATCTACAGGCACTTGCAATGCAATAGACTTAAAAATAAATAAACCAAAAACTGTAATTGTCAACTTTAAAAGTACACACAAGAACCAAGAAGTAGAAGCCAACCCTATCACAGATCAAGACACTACAAAATTCCTTGGAATTACCCTGGATAGCAAACTTACATGGCATAACCACCTAGAAATCCTCCACAAAAAGCTTTCCCAAGTACTATATGCTCTAAAAAGGATCAGAACAATAACAAATGAAGAAATCGCAACTACAGCATATCACGCCTTATTTTCCTCCCACATCAGATACGGAATAACAGCTTGGGGCTCTGCAAGTGAAAACTCCATCAACAAAAAATAATACCTTTAAAAAAAGCTATAAGAATCCTGAAGCAAACGTGACCACAGGAACACTGTAGACCCCTCTTCATCTCCCACAAAATTCTCACTGTCATATCCATGTACCTATATGAAATCATAATCTTTACCAAATCAAACCCCCCTAAACTCAGAACTGAGTTCCACAACTACAATTTACGGACTAAATCAGACTTTACTTAAATCAACACAGACTATCTAAAACTAGTAAAACCCCAAACTACATGGGTATAAAAATGTTTAATATACTACCAAGGGAACTCAAAGACATAAAAAATTTCAATAAATTTAAAAAGCAACTAAAAAAATATTTTCTAAACCGACCATATTACAAAATCTCAGAATTTTTAGAAGAACATAAATACAAAAATACATAGTGCTCACTCACACACACACCAAAAAAAAATAATATTGCCAAGTAAACAGCTTTCAAGTCTGCAAACTGTACTATGGCATCCATCTGTCTGTACTATGACGCCTGTAGTAGTTGCCATCAAAGTATTAGTAAATAATTCTAGGTTTCTTTGTCTATTCATGATTGGAAAGACAATAATGGCCTAGGGTACTACAAATTACTGGTAAGTAGAGAGAGAATTTTTGGAAAACTTACTTTTAGACATTATACCATACTTAATCCCAACTGGGTATTATTTTATACATCCTTACTCAACTATGCTCGGATCAAAAGAAGATGTGTACCAAACAAATATTACTGACTGATTCGGTACTGTAGTCAGATAGTCTGGCACACTGAGGGCTCTAAGACCAGTTCCAAATCAAGTTTTCAAGTGTACAGGAAGAGATAGAGAATATACCATATTCTACTGTCTATTACACTACATTATAAAGTCTAATGAGCAGAATATTGTGTCATCCTAACCTATGTAGAGATCTCTAGAAGAAGGTCTCATGAACAGACATGTCCTCAATCTTTAAACTAAATGGTGTTGGGATTGATAAAGATGTGGTATTCAGGAGGTACGCCAAGGAGATGTTCATTCTGCTCGGTCGAGACCAGCGACTGACTGCCCTGCTGATGGAAGTAGTCCCAACGAGTGTCATGCGCAGTATCAGCAAAGTGCTGGCTCGCCTCACCACCAAGTGATACACAAGTGAGTCACTCGCACCTTCATGTCATGCGGTAATATACCGGTAATGTACCGGTAACATGTGGTAATATCAAATCACATAAATTTTCAATTTTTTATGATGAACTGGAGTTTTCCTACCTAAACTCAACTTGTTTTTAGCTAACAGTAATCAATTAATAAGTTAAGTTAATGCTCAATAATAAATGCTAATCATTGGTGTTCCTAAACCTGCTCACAGTGCGTATGCATGTTTGTAGTTTTAAATAATACTAGCAGTATGCCTGTCCATTGTACAGATTCTAGGATTCCGTGTTAAGAATATACTTATTATCATTACAGAATATTGATCTGAAATCTTAGACAAATAAATACAAGGAAAAATTGAGCTCTCAACTTAATTATTTATTATTAATTTTTATAATTAGACTATGTTAGAAAAATGTTTTAATTATACATATTATTTTATTATTATTTCAATATTCAATTTGTTATAGGCTACATCAAGATTACATTTTACTGTATTTAGTATGATTTTGAAATAGGTTTACGTTCGATGTAAAAAATCTAATTGATTTTAATTTGACAGCTGTTGGTTATTTCTTTCTATTAAATCAATTTTATAGATCACATATTCTGTAAAACCTTGAAAAATATCTAATATTGCTCAAAACTGGCTTTTTGAGAGTTCATTATTTTAGTTTCATAGCGTGTGGATCAGTTTAAAGTAAACAAAAACCTTATACAAATGATATAGAATAATGACGACAATTTTCATTGCTTTCGTTTTTCGGCAAAGCATGACAAAAACACAGAGCGTTACAGAAAGAAAGACAGCAATTGAGATAAGATCCATTTCAGCTTTTCTGAGTTATGAAATGTAAATATAACAAAAAATTAGAGGTGTGTGGATAGTGAATTATTTGTTCGGATCGGATAGCTCAAGTTCGGATCGGATCCGGATGGATAGTTTTCAGTTTACAATAACAAAGTGAAATCAGACTTATCTAAGAATAAATTAGGAAAAAATCAATAAAATGTTATCAAAATTATTAAATGGTACATAAAAAATCATAAATTCTTCATAGGATGAACAACAAAACTAAAATTTTTACTTCACTGCATTTAAAAGAACCAGTAACAAATTTTAATATGGCGTAATTAAGAAATTAAATCAACAGAAACCTTATAATTTGCCATTAAATGACTTCAACTTTATACTAATTCATCAATTCATTCTACTAATAATCAACTAATTCTTAATTTTATTTCACGATTCAATTATTTTATTTATTACAATGATAAAAACAAATCACCATTAACAAAGAATCAAGATTTGACAGACGACGTTGGATCGATACCATCGGCTATCTGCGTATCGGCAGGGGCAGTGACAGTCGACAGTGCAGCTGCTATCAAACAAAGGCCTGTGCGCAGGCGCAGAGTTGGAATATTTGGCAGATAAAATACCCCGATCGGCTGTGTAACAATATTGAAACCCGTTAAATTTACCTCGTCGTAATCTAGTTAGTTATTCATCTTAAAATTATCTAAAAATGTAAAACTAATAACGCTTAAATTCATTTAACAAAGAGGAAATGTAGATTGAAAACAAGTGGAAAATTTGTTGGTTATGTGAACACCGAAAGACGAAATAGGCCAAATGTAAATTTGGCAACACTTTCACTTTATCGTATTGCTCAAACCCGGAGTAGTTGGGAATACGATAACTAAACAATTTATCGTCTACGTAGACGATCAGAATGAAGTAGTATTATTTTTGCTGGAAACCCCGTCGCAAAACGAGCTATTATGATGGTTTGTTACCAATAACATTAAATCAACAATTCAAGTTTTTTCGTAGCCGAAGTGAAATTTTATACGGAACAATATCAAACCGCAATCTGATACTCGGTGCAACTATCGATGACGCTATGCTTTGTATTTCAAAATGCAATATCGTGTTGAACTTACGGTTACTTAAATACGTAGTTGAAGAATCGAATAATCATACCGTATCCTCGGACCGCCCAATGACGTTCTTACATTCCGATTGGATATGAATTGCGTAATTTCGTCATCTGCGGTCGTCATTCGTCATTCGAATCGCTATAAGTGTATCGCGTCTACCTGTCAACGACATTGTTTTGATGAAAGACTACGTAATTTCGTCGTCTTATCAAGGTTTAAGCAAAAATTATTTCGGCTTCGCGGGTATTAACTCGACGAAAATCTCGTTGTTCTTGTTCGAATTTCTGAATTATACAGTCTATCCGAAAATTCGGATATTTATCGGATATTACCGGATATCTTAAATACATTCGGATCGGTTTCGGATATCCGATCCGATCCGAATCCGAAAACAAAACACCTCTACAAAAAATACCATAAATTCAAGCAATTTTTAGACAAAACTCTAATTTTATTTAAATAGGTGGTCCAATGTGCTATGCTCTCTACTGAATTTCTTTTTGGAAAATAAGATTTTACAAGCTCAGAAAAGACCAACTAATAATTTTCTACTTTGCGATACTCATTATTAAAACACCATTAGTTAAAAAGTGTATATGATAAAAATGGTTCAAATTATTAATTAAACTATTCCCGTGGAATTAAATGGTTTTTGTGTATTTCATCAACAGTAGCCTACTGTGTACTAATTTCTAATTTTTTTTGGGAAGTTAGAAATGCATAATGTTTTTTTATAATTAGATAGCTTTTAATACAGCTATTATTACAGTATGTAATAATACATACTGGTAGGTTGTTAATGAATAATTATAAATGCATTAAAAATTTGGAAAGCACACTTATGTGTTTGTTTTGTAACATTAATTTTGTTATCTACTACCCTGACTATAGTAGTGAATTTTTGTCAAATTGATTTAGATAGACCAGAGGATGATTTTTAGACGATTACCTGAATATAACATGTTGTATTTAAGTACTTAATATTAATTGAATAAGTCCTTGATATCAAGAAAAATATTTATATAGTTTACCATAGTTATAAACATAACACAACTTTTTGTTTCTTATATGTACCGCATGCAATAAATCATATACAAATAATTTGATAACTTTGTCCAAAACTCTACTATAACATGTTTAGATAAAATATAATTTACTATATTTAATGAACCCCTGATTTCATTTGTAATATTTTTCATTTCTCTATCAGGTTGCATTTTGATCAACCAGATTGATTGGCCGACTACTGTGATCATGGAAGGAAACAGGCTGTTATAGGATAAGTTTTTTATAAAAATATGCAATAGAATAATTTAAGAACCCTGACTTAAAAATGTCATCAGTTTATTTTTAAAAAAACTTTTTCATATTGGAATAAAATATTAGTAAAATGCCGTAAATTGATTTAGATCTATTATTTATTTTCAACTATTTATGTCAGTATATTATTTTCTTTGAAAATTAAATTATAATTTATATAAGTTTATATAATTTAATATAAATTTTAATGTGAATATAACCTATCCAAAATTAAAATGTCAATGTTTTCCCATTTTAACATATATAGAAGAAACCAACACACAATATTTACTAAAGTACTCAACGATATTGACATACTGAAATAATCATTTGTATAATTTTAATATACCGTATGAATTCCAAAGTAGCAATAACTATAAGTATCAATTTATTTTGTTACTTTTTGTTGCCTTCGTCCTTATAGGGAAAACAGATTTTTTGTAACTGCCCAGACCCCACCCAGGGTCGGAACCCTAATTAACCCTCAACCATGGCCTTTTGGCAACTACAGTTTCATCTAAAAAATTCTCCCTTTTCTCCCTGAAAATCTCTGCCTCATTGTTTAATCCCACAAATTATCACTTTTATCCCTCCCTCCCTTTTATTCCTTCCCTCGCCCCGGAATCACCAAAATCAGGAGATGTAAGAGCGAGACGGGGTGATGGGGTGAAATTCTTGGAACAACAATTAAGTCTTAGGACGACTTTTAAACAAAAAGAGAAATCACAACTAAATTTGGTTAGGTTAGGAAATGTTAATCATTAATTCTTTCCCCAAGAAGGTATGGGTTTAAATAAGACCGACACAATTCAAAATCTTGCACTTCTAAACATAGTTTAAACTAGACAATAGACAGTTCTTAGACGGATTACACCTCATACTTGAAAGAAATGGGGTATCATGTGTTGTGCTTTGTCTGTCTTCGCCTGCCGCCTCACCTCTCTAACGCCGCCCGGCACTAACGAAATTCCTGAAATACCCGCCAGGGAGGACAGCAGTTGCCAAAATCCAGGCCACGGGTTTTGACACTTATATGGCTCCCTGCGACAACAAATGGGATAGGCGCGGTGGCCAAAAGTCCAAGACTCGTCCTTATAGAATGGATTCACTCATATGCATTTTGCCACTATTGTGACATCTTCAGGAAGTTAATTTTAATTAAAATTAAAATATTAATTTTAGTTCCCTGACAATGTATTGGAAAATATACGGGATTATTCATTGGGGCGGAACTTTCAACACGGCATTAAAGCCATTGATAATTAGTCAGAAACTTGCTCTTCGTACTGTTTGCAGTGTTTCATCCCTTGGCTGAACTGTTCAATTTCTTGAATGTTATGAATTTTGAATCAATTTATAAATATGCCATTTTAATTTTTGTAAAGAAAAATCATTCTCTTTTCCAACAGGTTAATATTTTGCAAAATACGAGATTTAAGAATCAAAATATGTTGTTCTTTCCTTTTTATAAAATGGATACTAGTATACATCAATGTTATTTTAAATGTACATCAATATTTACCTATCATTCAAATAAACTAAATATTAGTGATAAAATATCAAAATATAAAAATAATGTTGAAAATATTCTTAAAGACCAATTGTTACAAATTACTGTAACTACTGTAATTACTGTAAGAAGAGGGGAAATTTAATTTTACTAAAAATTATATCTCTTATATTTTGAAAAAAAGAGCTAAGGTTCTCAAATTTTCTTATTGTTCAATTCATAGTGGAAAACTTTTTCTTTTTTTTGTTTGTGAATACCTCAGTTATATAGTTCATCGTTTTATAAGTAAATATTTATGTTACTTTAAAATTGCTACAATAGTGAAACATTGTGACTCGGTGAATTTAACACCAAAGCTAAGACTGCTTCATATACAATGTGAATAAATAAACAAATTATATTTTTTTAGCCGAGCGTGCCTCGTGCACTGGCAGTTTATTATTTGAGGAAGTTTTTTATTTAAATAAAAGATTTTTGAATTGAATTGAAAAAATACATTCTACAAGGACAAAAGCTACGGAAAAAGGTTACAAAATAAATTGATATTCTTTTGTAACTTTCAGTCTTCTTTAGGGTTACACAATATCATGTAAATTTCTCAAAATAGGTTGTTATTTATATATTTGTTTGTAATCAAATTATATAATTGTTTTATCATATAGTATAGGCCTATATTCATTTCTCCTGATTATAATAATGTGTGTGCCTCTTATCTCCTCAGATTTTATAAGTTAAATATAAACTAACATTTTTACCTCTTGTAATTTGTTACAAAAATGTAACAAATTATTGATTGATTTGTATTTTTACACTTGTTTGTAATTTAATACAATATTTCAATATTTTTTTGTGATAAATACAATATTTCTCTATTTATATGAAGAATTAATAGCATATATTTCAGCCTGTCTCTACTTTTATGTAGGTTGTTCCCTAAATGATCTTCTCAAAATAATCCAAAAAAAAATTTTTTAGAATGGTTCAGCCAAACAAATTTTAATTTTCAAACTCATATTTACCAAAGCCATATCTAAATACATACACACACACACACACACACACACACATATATATATATATATATATATATATATATATATATATATGCATATACATATATATACAGGGGAAGAGTTGTTATTAAAGTTAATATTTAATAACAACAATCAGAGTAGTATAAATTCACATTTATTTACTAAAGCCATTTCTGAGGTTGAGGTTGTTTCCTTCACATTATGTACTTTGCCCTACTGGTTCTAAATTAGGATAAGTGGCTCATAAAAAACAAAATGTTGTTAACAAAAGAATAGACCATGGAACATTATGTTATTATGATAATCACAGAGTTATCTACAGTAGCATTCTTGCTTTTCACATGAAGGTATTCAAAGAAATCACAATCTCTGCTCCTTGGGGTCACATTTCAGGTTAGTTTAGATTTATTTACAAATTCATACTGTTAAAATGAAAGACTGTATTTTTATCCCTCTAAATAAACTTACAGTTAGGTTTTACATTATGCTTAATTATAGTAGGATTAAGACAAATTTAGAAAACATGACGTTAAGCAGCTAGTGCATATACCCCAAAATTAATTTTCATGCATTTCACCAATACAAGAGAATCTGAGATAAAATATAAACATATTTTTCTTGTGACTTTCAATGTCTGGAATGTAAAGAACCATTTTCGAAAACTTTTAAAGCTTTACTATTTCCCAAAGTCAAAATATTATAAAACTAATAAAATACCAGTATAAAATATTTTTAAGTAGTTCAGTTCAAAATTTAACAATATATATTACAGGAGAAAAATTAGAATACAGTATCTAATTTGGCAAATCAGGAATTAGAGTTGTACATTATTAGGAAAAATCTGTAAATATTTCAGAAACAAAAGTTTTAACAATCTCAATATTAATGGCTCAATATATATCCGTGTCTGGATTACTCAGAAAAGTAAGAGAGGGCTTTCTGTAGATTTTGTTTTTTACTTTCTGCATTTTTAAATTTTCGGGAGTAAATATCCAAAGAGTTTATTTGTGAAACGTAATTTCACAAAATAAGGATGAAACCTTAGAAGTAAAGTGCCATACTATGACAATATAGAAATTTATCGGGAGCTTCGTTAAGTGTTTGGGGACAACATAATCACTGTAGTTGAGTGTCAATGGATCCTAAAATTTTAAAATGGCCAATCTAATGTTCAGGATGAAGAGGAAGAGGTGACTACCAAACTTGTTGAAAAAGTCAATGCCGGAGTTTGAAAACCCCAAACATTTACAATATCAGAACCAAACATTTTGGTGATGTTTTAGTGCATCAAGTTTCAAAACTTGAAAACTTATGTAAAGTTTTGAGTTAAAAAAAGAAAGAAAGTTTGAGTTAAGTTGATTTAAAACTCATAGTAATGAATTTTCAGTTTACAGTTGTACTTACATGCTTCTGTTTTAGTAATGGTAGCTAGTTGATTCATGGTTTTTGTATCATGGTGAAATTTATAACATTTAATCTGATGGCATTTAGTACAATTACCGAATATTAAAAAAATAATATGTGTGATATTCTCCAGGCAAAACATGGGGATCTCCAGAGAAACGAAAACTTCTGGCAATCCATGGCTTGAACGACAATGCAGGGTCTTTCGATCAGCTGATGCCGTTGCTACATGACCAGCTGTTCATCATCTGTGTTGACCTTCCTGGGCATGGTTTCTCCTCCCACTTCCCACATGGTGTTCATTTCTCTTTACTGGATTTTGCTTGTGCCATCAAACTAGTTATTGACCATTTACAGTGGTCGCAGTTTGGCGTTCTAGCTCATAGTATGGGAAGTTCAGTTGCTATTTATTTCACTGCTCTTTTTGGTGAAAGTGTTTCTCACTTAGTGTTGATTGATGGATTCTTCCCTGTTGTTATTCCTGAGGATTTTGTACAAGAACGATGTCAAGTTGTATTAGAAAAATTTTTCAACCTTACAAAAACTAATAGAAAAATATACAGCTACGAAGGAAGTATTGCTAAGCTGAGAGAAGAACGAATTAAACACATAAGTAATCAGGCATTGAAAGATCTTCAGAAACGAGCTTTCAGCAAACTTATTAAAGGCTATGCCTTTAACAATGACAATAGAGTGAAATTACTTGTGTACAGTTTATTCACAAGTAGTTTCCATTTCGGATTATTGAAAAGTTTACGATGTCGAATACTAATGATAATGACATCTCAGTTCGAGGGTTCATCACTGTCGAAAACACCAACAAACCAAGAGTCTATTGTGTTACTCCAAGAAATGCTCGGCTCAAAGTTTCAAACCCTTCGAGTTTCAGGATCTCACGATATTCATATGGAGGACCCACAACTCATAGCACCAGCAATCAAAAAATTTATCTTTAACTGTAACAGTCATTTATAAATTACTGTGTTTAGTTTTGATATTATTAAATACTGCACAGCAGAGATAACTGAAAACACTACAAAGTACAAAGTATTTTTATTACAACTAGTCTTATCTTGTCTCGGGATGAGACTTTGGGGATGAATAGTGAATTAATGAATACATTTTTACTTTCTCCCCTTATACATAGTATATGGAGAAAGTATTGTTTTCGTCAAAATTTTCGAATTTGAGTTGAGGGTGGATATATCCGTTTTGGGGTCCCCTGAATCCAAAAAAGTGGGTTTTGGCGTGATGTCTGTCCGTCCGTGTGTGTGTGTGTGTGTGTGTGTCTGGATGTGTACAGTGCCACAGCCTACCCCGTTTGTCCGATTTAGATGAAATTTGGCATGTATATATATAGTCACCGTATCTCCAGGCGTTTTTTTCATTTTTTTGAATTTTTGATTTTTAAGGGTAGTTCACCCCTAAAAACCCTTAAAAAACGTGAAAAATCCAATTTTCTCAAAAACGGCTCTAACGATTTTGATTAAAATTTAATAGTTTATAGTGCACAGAGCACTAAATAATTTGACACCACCCGCATGTCTGTAAAAATGACGGTTCAAAAGTTATGGGCTTTTAAATGTCAAAAAAATCAAATTTTTAAATTTTTAGTGAAAACAATAAAAGTAAAGTATAACTTGACTGGTACCATTGAAACCAGCTTAAAAAACTAAACAAATTAGTATTTTGAATTATTTGTCTATGACTAACGGTTCCAGAGAAAAGTTAAATTTACTGTCCACGATAAACGCAGTACGTTGTCTGAAAGCGCCCAATGTTATTCTTTTGGAAAATATAAAAAAATCAATTTCTTCCTTACTTTCCACCAGTTTTCCATGAAACTTGGTATGAAGTGTAAGGTCAAATCACCGAACAAAACCAGCTGAAAAAAGCTTGGTATTACCGGGGGGGGGGGGGGGGGGTTCCCCCATACAATTTGAACAATAAATTATTAAATGATATTTAGAATTACTTTGTAGAACATTATAGTTTTATTACAGATTGTCTTTTTTAAATTTACTTAAGGGAGAAAGTATGTGTCAGTCCACTGGTACCGTTTATTTATCATTATGACAACTAATTTCACAATAAAAAATTAAGAACCCTCAAACTACAGACTTTGATCTAAATTAATTAAACTTTTTCAATTAAAAAAAATGTATTTAAAACACAGTACGCTATTAAAATTCATTTTGCTAATACTCATTATATTATAAATACCCCCGTCGCAGCAGACCTGCGTACTCAGCAAATTTCCAAATCAATAACATAATAATAAAAATATAAAATATATAAATAATATATAAAATATATAAATATATAATATATATATAATATATAAAAAATATATAAATAATATATGACTAGTTTGATAATTATCTGTCAATAAATATGAGTATTATTTGCCTACTCTCCATAGATTAACATGGGAAAGAGTATGCAGGTTTGCTGCTGTGAGGAACGCTGAAAGTAGGTGTTTCTAGTGTAAACAATTAATTTTTTCAGCATTTATATCAACTTTCATCAACATCTGTCCATAAATAAAGGAGTTTGCCTATTCACTATATGATTTATATGGGAAAAGAGTATGCAGGTTTGCTGCCATGATAAACACATAAACTATGATTTTTAAGCATAAATGGATAGACCTCAACCACATGAAGCTAAATATCAAGTTTTATCCAAAAATATTGATTAATATGGGAAATATTAATTTTTCCCTATCCTCCATAAGATTAACATTGGAGCCCCACAATACAACATACTGTGTTTAGATTTTTTAATATCTCAGTAACCGTTGGAGATAGAAAAAACTTTAAGGAACTTAATTGTGTAGTTTTTTAAGGTGATTCCAATGGTGAAATATAAAATTAGAAATTTTTAAAAATTACATGTTAAAAACGCAAAAAACCCATTTTGGGGTACAAAACTCCCCAAACTACCCGTTCCCATTGACCGATATGTCTGGTTTAGGAACTCGTCCGAGCATTTGTAGGAATACACGTCTCTACCAAATTTTGTCTCGATCGGACCATTTCTACGAGAGTTATCGTGTTCACAGACACACACATATATATATATACAAATTTTAACGACTATTGTTTTTGGTCTCTAGGCACCTAAAGAAGAAAAAATAACATGGTCCCGGGCTTAAGTCTTACCATGAGACCTACGGTAATAGCTTCTTCCCTATGGGAAATTCGCTAATAAACAAAAAATTTCATGTAAACATACGTTGAAATATCTTTCGTTTAGCCGCTAGCCGCCATTTTGTATTTTGTACAAAAACCGTTGTAATTCAAGAACTATTTAAGATACAGAAACCAAACTGTGCACACATATTTATGTGCCAAACATAAAAATATTCTCAAAGTATTATTTAGTTTGCTTTTATATTCTTAAAACGGTTAAAAATCTTTTAACTTAAATAACAAAAAACCGTTAATTTTTTTAAAGTTTTACAAGATATAAAAAAGATTAAAATTTTAATTTTAAATCGAACACTTTGATTAACGAAATCCATCCATGGGTAAGTGAAAATGCACTTTTAATGTTAGAATACACGCCACCCCGACGCGGGCGTGGTGAAGAAGCCGCTTAGTGCCAGTTGAACTCCGCTTCTTCGCACATTTGGTGATGTTTTGAGGGTATTTTTCTCTTTGACAATTAAATATGTGTGCAAAGTTTGGTTTCTGTATCTTAAATAGTTCTATATATATATATATATAAGGGTTTTGGGTGAAATACAAAATGGCGGCTAGTGGCTAAACGAAGGATTTTTCGACATATATTAAGGGGAAACTTTTTGTTTACTGTATTTTGATGAGTACTATTACCCCTATAAGTTTGTCCCTGACTTTAATGAACACCCTGTATATATATACAAATTTTAACGACTGTTGTTTTTGGCCTCTGGGCACTACAGATGAAAAAATAACATGGTCTCGGGCTTATCAAATTTCTTCTATTTATAAACAATGCTCATTGTTGGCTTAAGTCTTGCCATGAGAAGATCTACCTTAATAGCTTCTTCTCTATGGGCAATTTGTTTAAATCTAAACTCAGTACATTGTATTTAGAGGCTTATGGTGGATAAGGAAAAATTAATATTTCCCTTACTAATCAATAGTTTTGGATGAAACTTTGTATTTAGCTTCATGTGGTTGGGATCCATACGTTTATGCTAAAAAATCATAGTTTATGTTTTCCTCACAGCAGCAAACCTGCATACTCTTTCCCATGTTAATGTTACGGAGAAAAGGCAAATACTCTAATTTATCAACAGGTATTGATTGATCAATCTTGTCACATACATGTACTACTGCAGTATTGCCATATTATTGATTTGGAAATTGATTGGCTGAATATGTAGGTCTGCTGCGACGGGGGTATTTAATTGTGCAAGTTGTGTTTTCTGCACTGCAACTTGTCACGAAACAAAGGTGCGAGACAGATTGAACGTCATTTAACTTCCACCACCGTATCCCCTCGACTACTGACACCCCAAACAACAGCTATTCTGAGTTTCAGGCCGATATATTATAAATTCATGTGTTGTAGAAATTAAAAATAAAAAGTGAGTGCGGCGCTCACCCCTCGACAATCCGCAGGTTAATAAAATACATTGTTGTTCAAGATTTCTTAATATCGATTACAATGACTTAGTTTGAACTTTAATTTCCAAAAATTTCCATTTTAATGTTTACTTTGGTTATGTATTACTTTTGTTATGTATTACTTTGGTTCATATTACTGAAATAGATAACTACTATTGTTATATTTACACCACTATAATTCTATATGGTTTCGTTACAATTAGTTTGTGAGTTTAACCTTATCAACTAATTGTTGATGATAATTAATAAAAGTTAAATTTAATCTTCCTTAAAAGGAAAAATCACTTTCAAAATTACTGTGGTTTATTATTGCTACTTGCGTAATTTATATATCATAGATCACTAATGCAGCCCAGTACAAATACTTCATGCACAAAAAAATACAATTACAATAAAATTAATTAGATTCCCAAGCAACATCAGTCACAGTAACACTTGTAGCACTAATCTGTCATGCCAATCAAGCTTCCATCTACTCAGGGGACTTAATTAATTTACATTCCGCGCAGAGTCTACTACCATAGACCTCCAATAGCTGCAAACCACAGTGATGTGTGAGAAGTGAGTGGATTGATGCCAATGTGGTCAAAGGTAAAGTGGTTTATTAAATTATGTATGTAGTTTTCTCAATATTCAGTGTTTTAGAGCAAAAAGGTTAATGCTAATAAACTGTACATTTAAATAAGCACTAGTGTTAACAAACTTAGACAACAAAAAAATCCTAAACAAAGTTTAGGATTCATTAAATCGAGTATACAAAATAGGTTCACTGTTAGTTGCCTTAAATAAAATGTGCTCTGAATAGGGATTTTGGGGTAAGTCAAGGTTTTGAATGTTGTAGTCTATGCAAATACCTACTGCATCATTACAATCCTGGACTTTTTTCTGCACAAATTCTATTTTACTGAAAACTTTTCCCCCTTCCTGGACAATTTTTTCGGCAACTGCAACCCTTTTGGCGAGGTCATTCGTTCTGTCACTATTGATTTTCATTTGCAATTCTTCACACGTCATACTAGTGTCTACTTGGGGCCTACCAAATGATAGACTGAATATCTCTTTGAATACTTTGTAATAAAAACTATACAAAATATTAGACTCAGGATGTTTTTGTGCATTAGTACATGGAGCCTTTCACTCAAGTATTTATACTCTCGATTTGTGTACCGTGCTTCACGTACTTGAAACGATTGAACGTGGATGCAGATTTGTTTGATTTCATTACCAGATTTAGCATTTCCAGCCCTATTCTTACCCCTTCTATCGATGGGTGATTTTCCTACTGACAAAAGATTAAACAGTCTTCTTACTTTATTTTCCGTGACACCGTGGATTGCACAAAAAGCCTTCTTACAAAGTGAAAATGTCCCTGAGCTACAACTAACTCTGTAAGTGTAGGTGTGACTTCTAAGTTTAGGATTATGGTCACTTACTTGTCTACTTCGTGTCACATCGTGAACTGAGATCAAACTTTGCAAGTAAGCATCTTCTTGCTCATTCTTAGTAACGAAACTATAAAAGCGAGAGTTAATTTCACTTCTATCTCCTTCACAGATACAAATTTTTATGGATAACAGAATCGTCATTATTTCACTTGATGACATCTTTGACCACCTTTGTAAGTAAAACACTTTAAAAATACAAACAGCGTAGCTAACTAATTGACAGAATGTGTGTTTGGCAAACATTCAAAATTTGTTAGGATTAGGGACAGTCAATCAGCTGATTTTCAACAAGTTTATTTGAGAAACTACACATGTCCAGGAGAGGTGTGGTTTCTCAAATAAACGATGTATACCATGTTTTATTTTCCTATTGCATGCATTGGACGAGTGGTATTTCTCCTGAAAACTGTGTTTACATAAGAACAGCAAAAAAACATGATAATCTCAAAATTTAGTTACTGGCATTTTTTTAACCCTAGAAGTTGAAGACTTCCTTAACAAAAAGAGGATATTTTGCAGATTTTTTCACATTACAAGAGATAAACATTATTTAATTTGACTTAATTATCAAAGTTAAGGCTTTCACAGAAAATATTTTGCAACCTAAGCAAAGCCTTTGATGCTATTGATAACCAAATATTGCTCAATAAACTGGCTTATTATGACTGAGGATAGAATAAGGCTAGTAATGCAGAATAAAGTGTGGGGTCATGAATATCTGAACTCAAACTAGTTCTAAAAAAATATTGTCTTGGGGTTAAAATTGTATTAAAGGCTAAAGGTTTCCTTCAGAATTGATAGCTTTCTAGTTATTTACATTTTTAATATGGGTCAATGTTTTTAATGCAACATATGATTGTGATATCAATTCATATTAAATTTAATATAAGTATCAGGTAAAAAATTAGAGGGGTGCATGGGCAATTTTATGAAGTTAAATATTTAGTGACAACAAAAATGTGTTTTAGTTTTATTGGCTAGATTTAAGTCAGATTGTGTGATAAGCTTGGCCTTTAGTTTTTTTAGTAAAAGCTTAGTTTAAGAAGAACTTTATTAGTTCTAATAACGTTTATATTTTGAAACTTTATTTGACAATAACGAAAAATCAACCTCCCCACTTAATTTTGTGGTCGTAACTACAATCTATCTACTTTTGCTGTAAGCAGTAAAATTATTAATTCACATACCAATTCTTACCATGATTTTCTGATTCAGGCAAGAAATACTTCTTTATACTTTACAATAACAAATACAATAGATACGTTCTTTAAACCGTCCATATTCATATTAGGTAAGATGGTGGAAATAAAAATTATTAATTGAGTTTCAAAGTTGAGTGGTAGAATGGTGGTTAGTGTATATAATAATAATCACTAAAAAGTGATTACATTTAAATTTAACAGTTTTTTATAGTTTTCTAATATGAAAATTTATAAGAAAACGGGCCACTTCAATCAGCTAAGGTTTATTGAAATGACATCAACTGTTTCCAAATTTTGCAAACAAAATTTGACATTTAGAAATTATTGAAACTGGCCTATTAACCCTTTCATTACAACCCTTAACGTTTCAACCGCTTTAACTATGCCAATCATAAAAACATGGGTGCCTTGCTGACTTAATAATGTCGTCTAGTATTTTCAGTGCACGAGTTAAAGGCTTTCCCAGAGCTTTCGGCTAGATTATTAATTTATCTAGCAAGTACAGAAAATTATACATAATTGTGTTTTTGGTAATGGTACACATAATACACATACGTGTTACGTATACATTAGCTATTTGAGCTTGTCTGTAGGATTGATAAGGCATTAACAAATGTCATTAACTCGTGTTAGAGTTACGAGACCACCAGGTACAGGTAATATACCGTATGATATATTACCTTTACCTACTCTTTATTACAATGACCATCTTTGAAATAATTTTAAAAACTATATATATTCAATTTTTGCAATGGAATGAATAATGATAAGGAAAGGTTAATAATAAAACACATAGACTTGTACGCATCTAGATTTTTGCAACTCCTTGTCAAAAAGTGCAACTCTAACATAGTGCTCGGCATCTACAAAACCCACATAATCATACAAGACATTCTTATATTTTTGATAAGATTATAAATTCTTTATGGATCATGAACTAATGTAAATAGATTGTACAAATTATGTTGGCAAAACAGAATATAATATCTCATTATTTGAAAAACAGAAAAAAACAAGATGATTATTTTAAAAGTATACGTCTTTATTATTTTGGTTTAAAAAAATATTTATTTATATGGATTTGTTTTTGGAATAATAATTGAGAATGAATACATCATAGAATAATAAATAAAACGACTTTGTTTATTACTATTTTATTAATTCTAAATATGCATAGGTACAACATTCCATAAGGAGTCTGCTTTGCCAACAAAACTTCCACAGTCAAACCAAGTTACACATATATTCATTATTATTAGTTTTGGTAAATTTAACATCAATATATTTGTTTATTTATATTTATATATTTATAAAAACAAAGTAACATAAATGCATCATATATTATTTCTATATTTATAAACAACAGATAAATAATAATAATAGTATATATCACATATATTGTTGTATGATAATCCAAATGGTAGTAAGACTTGGAATATACGAGTGACCGATCAACTTTGCTAGCACTAGAATCAATCATTCAAAGTGACAAACAAGCACCACATAGAAAAATCCTTGCTCATAATGTTGTTTTACCTAGGTACTACCAAGATGAATTTAGAAAAGTAAGTTTTAGTGTATTCAGTTGAGTACTTTCATAGAAAACAGGAAAGAAACATAAGATTGGTTCCAGTAATCACACAGCTCACACAATGCAATATGAACATAGTCTCACTATACCTCCAAGTATAGAATAAAATAAATACCAGAAGAGACAATTATCACAAATGTACCGATAAACCTGTCATGCTTATTGGCATTGGCATTGTACATCAGTTGCGCGACAAAAATATCACAGACGTTGGAACGAAGTGGCAAACACAGACACATTGTAATTAAACATTCATAGTGATTGCTACAATATTGCTTCAAGTGCAAATATGACAAAGTTGACCACTCACTCAAATCACAACAATACAACAGAGTATCAGAAAAATCCTGTACATATATACAGGCTCGCTAGACCAGCCATGGGTTCAAAATAGTGAGAAATAATTGAAAATATCTAGGGTAAACTGACTTGTATACTGATCTAATCAAATTATTATCAAAATAACTATTTGTTCAATAAAAAGAAGGCAGTGATAAATTATTTCAGAAAATATAAAGGAGACATCACTTATTGAGTCTTATATTTTGGTATTTTGTAACATCAAAATTAAATGTATGATTTAGTTAATTAAATGTATTATTACATTTTCTTCAATGTAAGTTTCATTGAGAATGAGATAAGTGACTAGAAAAGTCATTTCCCATGGCCAGTCTGCCCCATAACCACAACCATGAATGTTAAATGCATCAGAGAAATATGAGAATAAATAAGATGAAATACAGCTAAGAAAGGCACAGCACAACACAAAAATAACTGATAACATGAAATCTTCCAACCGCACAATTAGGCCTAGACACTCCACAGTTTGAGCATAAAATCATAAACTATACCCTGTAAGGGTGGGGGGACTTAAAAACATTTTCCCACTGTCATTAGTTGGAAAACTCAAATGTAGTTTACCTGGACTTCATGATAACACCTCATTACTCAGTCTTACCAGAATAATCAAATATATATAAATATATATTTAAAAAAATTATAATATCATTGATGAAATGCTATTAGTTGTATTAGAGAATTATCGGTAGATTTAAACTAAATATGTTCTTCTGAACAAGAAAAATGGGGTAAGTTCTGCTGTTCATTAGACTCAGTAGAAGTGTAATTATGGTAATTTGAGCTTAAGTGTATTTATTTAGCCATCATAATGTTTTTTTTAAACTCATTAAAAGTTCATTAGAAATCGCTGCCTGAGTGTGCTATGTTTGAAATTTTATCACAAGTCATGTCTGAATGCAAGAAACATTTAACCACAAACCTCACATATCTGGAAACACACACAGGAAATAAATGTGATGAGCAATGAAATGGTGAAACTATATAAGCAATAGTTCCAAACAGGGCATGCACGTCTACAACAAGCCCTCAGGAATATGAATAAATTTAGATTTAGAATGTATAAGTCTGTACTTATACATTATAAATCTAAATTTATTAAACAAACTAATCAACTGTAAGTAAAAGTCTGTACTTTTACTTACATTTGATTATTTTGTTACAGTTTATGATAAGTGATTTCAAAACTTAAAAACACAAAAATGTATTAATTTATTTAGCTTCTGTTATTAATTTTACTACAAGACCTAAACAAACTGTCAAATTTTTGTTTATTTTTCTATTGCTAAACATGTAATCAATTATGTATTAATTGATTGAGGTTGGATAGAAATATATTATTTCTTGAGCTTACTGAATGAAACATAGTTAGCTCTTGCACGGAACTACCATAATACCACCTCCACCAAGAATAATAAAAAAAAAACATATCTTCCGAACGTTCATCATGTCACAAAGGTTTAAAAAGTGAATGTAAACATTAATTCACTAAAAAATAAAAACAAGAAAAATAGTTGTTTTGGTTCCCTTAACAGTAAGCAATTTTATAAATTTGTATTGAAATGTAATGACTTAAATTTTATTTTAATGAACTATTTAAATTTTTAATTTGTTTTAATTTAATAAATAAAACTAAACTATGCTTAGATATGTTCAGATTTTACCTCATCTCAATCAACCTAAACTAAGAAGTAATTTTTGTGAAAAGCAAGTTTTAACATTTTCACATGAAAAGCTCCACAACAAACTGAACAAATTAGTAATTAAATATATTTCGAAAAGACAATTTACAGTTTTCTGTGATATTAAGTTAAACATTTTAGAAAAATAAAACCAAATATTAAAACAAAAATGTAATCCAAAATTTTGTATAGAAAATAGTATTATTTTTAATATTAATTTAAGTTTTGTGGTTCAATATTGAGAATTAAATACCTACAGATTCAACTCCCAGTTAAAAACTCAGGCTTGTTTCGGTGTAACTAAGCTCAGAACTTCAAAAAAATATCAATAATATCAGATTCACCTCAACAGCTGAGAAAATACTTAGAATTGCAAAGTATGTCATAACAAATAATAAAAGTGGAATAAATTAACGTAAATAATTTATGTGACGTATGAAATCGGCTACATTAATATATTATTAATGTTTTATTTCCTTTACATAATATTTAAGGTAGCAATATTTGATTTTAAAAATATGTTAACTGTCAATTTAGTTTGTGTAGTTATGAGACCTATTGAGATTCCGGCAAAAAAAAACAAATATGGCACACAAATTACAGGTCAATAGAGAAATAAAAAAATTTAATAAAAGAAAAATGGCTATTTTAACAGTTTAATATTTCCTTTTTAAATTTTCCTGTCTCATCATTTCAGCTGCACAAGTTTAGAAGAAAATCCTTAAACTCAATAAATAATTGACAATATTGGGCTATCAACTGCCCAAAAACAGTTCTTATAATATGATAACAGAATAATGTATTCTAAATAAATGACTAATTACTTAATAAATAAATAAAACTAAGCTATAAAATGCAACTTTTGATTTTAAGTCTAAAAAATAATTGACAAAAATTTCGTCGTCTTTAAACCATAACAGTATCATCATAAAAATTAGTATTGATAGAAGGATGGACTGAGTGTTAGTATGGACACATTTACAAGTATAATATACTGTATAAGGATAATTCATAATGATACAATTGTACTATATAAAGGTTTGTGACAAGATAGGCCGTGTTTTGACAATGTAAATCATGCAGTGTATAGTTATGTGTCATTGTTACAAACAATTTATGAAAATATCTTACCTATATAAGGCATGTAACAAACCCACAGTTAAAAAATATACAGTAGAACTCCAATTATCCGAACTCCGACTATCCGAATCGCCGATTATCCGAATCACTTTCAGAAAAAAATTTGTCCAAAAAAAGTCTAAGTGCGCTATTATTCTTCCCCCGCGAAGCCCGAGTGTGACCACTTGCAACTGCTCACCGTCAAGCGAATGCGTGACCTGGCTGCACGAAAACGGATGAAGACTGCAAAACAGCTTACATTGACGGAGATGTTTAAAAAACAATGATTTTTATTCCTAAACTTGTACGTACATTTTATTTATATTTAAAACATGTGAAAATATCATGTTTCTTACATTTAATTCAATAAAAAAATAGTGCAATATCAAAACGTAGCTTTTTTTCTCTCTAATGGCAATTTTAAAAAAACTCCAATTATCCGAATAGGTCCCGGTCCCCATTAATTCGGATAGTTGGAGTTCTACTGTACTTCAATTTAATCTAATTTATTTTTAAAAACTAGATTGAAATATAAATGCTTTATTTAACTTATTTCATTAACTATAAACAAAAGATTAAAATACAAAGATAGTTAACATTGAATTACTGTAATTTAAAACAATTGTGAGATTATATTTTGAATTACATAAATATGAAGTTTAAAAAGTACAGTGGAACGTGGATAATTCGAACTTCTGTAATTCGAAAACTTCTTTATTTCGAAGTATTGACTTGGTCCCTAGAATTTTATATAAAAACAATGTTAAAATATCCTGGTTAATTCGAATAATTTTTTGGATAATTCGAAGTTTTTACAGCATAAATCTCTAAAGTGAACAAGTCTTTGTGTGCGATTTTCCAGGAAACGACGTTCGGGCTTCCTGTCCGCAGACTATTTTTAGTTAGATCAACGCGCCCACCCCCCGCCAACCATTCTCATAGCACTTACACCTGCTGGTCACATGATACCCCTCCTCCTCACCAGTCCTGCTCATTAATCACAACATAGACATCTCTAGTCTGTCACTACACGGCGCCGGCGCAGTTCACTAGCATGTGTATCATTGATGATGGTTTGTTTTGATATTTGTCGTCTTTGTTTCGTGTTGGCATTTGTGACTTTGTCTGCGTTCATGTTAACACGTCATGTGTATGAACTGGTTTGTTTCGTCAAAGCGAATCTACAAATCTCTGACGTTACAAGAATAAATAGCGGCAATCAAGGAGGTAGAGAAGGGATTTAAAAAAAGCTTGAAATAGCTAAATTTTCGAGATCCCTCCAAACACATTATCGACATTTAAAAAAAATAGGATTTTTAATCAATAATATCTTCATTAACCTAACTTTTTTAATATACAATGTTAAAACATGATGTTTTACTGTTTATTTCAACCACTTGCAAAAACTTTTCTATTTCGAATTTTTGGATAATTCAAATTTTTTTATAGTCCCTTGAGGTTCGAATGATCCAAGTTCTACTATATATTTTTGTATATATTTTAACAAAATTTAAAGAAAGGTCTTAAATTAAAAAAAATATGTCCATAATTAATAAGGATATTCAGATTTATATCAGACTTTTTTAGAATCTTCAAAACGGAAAAAGACAATTTACACTGCATGACTTAAACTGAGACTTTTAAATGACTACACGAAAACTAATCTCACATGCTACATTCAACAACAACAAGGAACAACAACAACAACAACAATGTAAATTCTAATCTGTCTTTGACATAGCGAACACAAGTAAATAACACTGAGAGAAAATATTGAACGAAGCTCTATTTAACTATACTGACAACGGTACAATCAGATACATGAATAACATTGAATAACACGGATACGACAAAGTAACAAAATGAACTACTGACCTAAGATAATACGAAAATATGGTAATGTACACTAAGAAAATGTCTTGTGTGACAAATGGAATAAATTTAAGGCTAGAAGAATGTTGTAAAATACACATGTTTCTGAACTAACCTCATAGCAGTGATTCAGATGGTTGTAATTTGAATCTTCATTACAAAGTATTGATTGTTTTTAACACAAGGATATATTTAAAAAATCTAAAATGAAGTAATTTTTGCATTATGGATTCTTTGAAAAAATTGATTGGTATATTACAGTAGAACCTCAACTAACCGCTACCGCAAAAAAATTATATTGTTGAGGTTCTATGATGAGTAGTGACGACTGCACTGCACACCTGCAATGTGCGTGAATCATTGGCGGTAAGGGTGGTGACCCAGCTGGTTAATCCCTTACACTGTCATCTGCATTCTACTGCTACTGTTTTATTTCAGATCAGTGTGGTGCGTGGCTACAGTGAACTGAATTTATTGCCGATTTCAAGTGCAATGCCTATTAGTGATTTATGTGCTTTACCGTTTATTGTTGACAGTGCTGTTTATATGTAGTGTGTAATGCTCTTCTGTTATGGCTGAGAAACGGAAACGTTTAGTTTTGGGAATTGATAATAAACAATAAATCATTGATTGCTGGTGCTTCTTCTCAGAAAAATTAGAAACATGACCGCCTAAAAAGCTCGAAGGGGAAAAAAGCAAAAGAAAACGACGGATTATTTTAAAAACTAAATATTGGTAACGTAAGTTTTGAGAGTAAAAGTATGTATATATACAGTTGATATCTCATTGTTTTCTTAATAAAATATTTTAATAAAGTATTTTTCACTTGAACTGGTGTAGTTTTGTTTTTCTCATTTAAAATAAATTCACATTAAGTACTGCACGGCAATCATGAAAATTAATTAGGACTTAAAATGGCACTGTTATAACATGCAAATACGGCAGTGAAATGCGATGTTGCCACACCAAATACTGTCCATGTACTAAGTTGTATCTGCGCTATTATTATTACTGTTATCCGCCTTTTTGGTTATCCAGCATGATCTCGGTCCCGAGGGTAACGGGTTAATCGAGGTTCTACTATACTTGGAAAAAATTTCTCAAGCCTTAAGAAAAGTGAAACCTACATTATTACCTGCATTATTATAAAAAAAGATTTCTTATTTTAAAGGGATTGAGTGTTACTGATCTGATCGTACAACAATAACATCGGTAAAATATAATATATGGAATTATAATTGATAGTATTAAGCTATTTACTAAATGAAATCTTGGAAGAATAAAACCTGTAAAGAAGTGTAGATAAATTTACAACCTAGAAATTCGGGGGATTTCAATGTGTTTGACACAAACATGTATTTGAAACAACATTCCGCTAAACATTCTAACGGTCTAATGGTTACAAAGGGTGGGTCTTGTATAATTGTAATATAATTAAAGTCTATAACTATAACAATGAGACTTTACAAGCGAATTCTAAATTCATTTATATATAGAAGCTTGCCGATTGTTTTGAACAACTCTGTGACTGCAAAGGCTGAAGGTCCAGAGACATGGGTTACTTGAGACCATAACTGTCTGATATTCTAGTTGAGAGAGTTAAATAAACATCTATAAAAACCTTTGACAACTGAAAGAAGAAGAAAAACAGGTTTGAACAATTTTAACCCTTCTAAAATCATAATTTCTTTTCTTTTTATCACAGATTTTTCAGTAGGATTAAAATACCTACACAATCTACAATAAGCTATGCTTTTTAAAAGAAAATTCGGATTTAAAGTATATGAACAACTAACTCGAGAAAACAATACATACAACATGTTAGTTATAAATAAAATCAGTTTTTTATTTTGTTAGTCATTAATTTCATGGGTTGAATCACTTAAAACCAAAGCCTATACAGAAGGCTGATTGCCATGTAAATGGAATAAATACAAAACAGATGATTTGGTCTCCAATGGCGCATTATCCATGTAAGCTAACAATTACAATATGACCAACATGTCACTCACTGTCATATACCATCTGGAGCTGGTAGCCTTTCCTACACACAGATCCCCATCCTTCTGATAGTCTCCCATATATATTTTTTTGTTTTCTTTGATGTAAAGTTAACATGTAAACTTGATTAAGATAGTATGATAAAATACAGTCTAACAAGAGAGAATGTTTGACATATTGTTCTCAACTAAATGAGAACCTGCAGCAAAAACAGTCACAAAACAGAAAACTTTGAGTCTTCACTTAGATTTACATGTTTTATTATAAAACCCACCGAAATCTGCAAAAGAACAAACCAAACACACTGACAACAGTATTAAAAATACTAATAAAAACACACATTCGGATAGTTTAATAGTTAGAATCTGATGGTAAATCCTAAGCACAGCCACAGAATAAATTAATGGAAACATACGTGATGATTGTCTCAAGACAGTACAGGGTGTCCAGGAAACTGTTAAAGAAATTATTATAATTTGAAACAAATCATTGTAAACCATGAAGGTTTAAATGCAATAAAAACTCAATTTTAAAATGTTGAAACTTAATTTAAATCCTTAAAATCTTAATTCATTGTTTTAAGACGAGTTTTATTTCTTATTTTACTTAAAACCACTCAGATAAAAACTACCTGTATCAGATCAACTCCTCCTCAAACTCCCTTACTAACATTTGAACAACCTTAACTAAATTATAAAAAAGCCTAAATAAAATTTACATATTTTTACTATTTTACATTGTAATTTGGACCCGTAAATCTACATAACCTTGTTAACAATTCCCTATGAACTTTTCAAAGACACCCTGTTCATAAACAAATATAAACCCATTTTCATTGGTCAAAAACAGCGTCGTACAAAAATCCTTAGCTACATGACGGACGCTCGATCCACACTACTTACTGGACTAGAACACCAAGTTGAGGAGAGAAAGACAAACATATTGTTGATTTGGTCATCTGTATCGTCTTACGTCTTACTGCTACAGGGAGGCACGGAGAAGTGGGGGAAGCGGGGAGTGAGCACTTAACTATAGTATTGCTGAATCCACTCCATAAATACTGGTTTCCATGTCAGTCTGAAACAAAAACATAACAACTATTTTAATTTCTATTCAAAGAAGTATTTTTTAAATAAAAGGTATTCTCTACATGTTGAGTTTTTACTCTAATTAAACATAGACAATAGTCGATTCTGAATACTAAAATTAGGGATGTGCAAATAGTGCATCCCTCATTGTTATTGGATAAAAATTATGGGGAATTAAGTCTTCCTCGTGCATGAAGTGGACCAGGCTCTGTTGGCGAAAGAGTTTCGGTGACGTGTTGTTTGGTGGTTGTGTTAAAGGGCCACAGTTGTTGTTGTTGTCTTTTTAGAGGGGCATGATTTCCTCAAATTTTATTTCAATATATAATGAGTGTTTCTTTTGGTAGCTACATTAAAGGGCTACACCGGTGTCTGTGAGGGTATGGCCTCCTCACCTCCCCTCTACACACACACTTACTAATACCAAGAACACATTAACAGATATATCATTGTTTTATCCTAAGTTTATATATTTATTCATGTTACCGCCTATAAATGCTGTTAATGAATTTGTTATTGTTTACATATTTTACTTGTTTGTTTTTAAGTTTTATAATATTTATTCTTCTCTTTATTATTTTTTTACAATAGCCTATTTGATCCATACAACATTATATGTGTTATTTATTCAATTGTTGTTAGTCTAAGAACTAATTTAAGGAATGATATCTTAGGCTACCATCTTGTATGCAATTCCATTTTGTAAAATTGGTAAAACCGTGGGAAATAAATAAAAAAAATAGTGCTATTTGGGTTCAAATCATACTGAATCGAATATTTATTTACTATTCCGAATATTATACAGTGGAACTTGGTTATAACATCATTGAAGGGACCACACAATTAATGACGCTATATCAGAGTGACGCTATAAAAGAGGTTACATCATTTTAATTTAAAACCAAGGAAAAATAGGGAAACACATTTTTTGCATGAAATTAAGACATTTAATGAAGGTAATTTGAAATACACCGTAAGTTTATGTTTATGACTGACTGAACTACTCTACTATATAAAAAATCGAATTTGAAAATATTGCAATGAAGTTTGGCTTGGTGAATTCAACTGTTGGTTCGATTTTAAAAAACAAGCCCAAACACACGTCTCCTATCTTACGTCCCTCCTCACACGCTCTTATAACTCACACCTTTTCTTCAGCAAAACCTTTCTCTTAACACTTGCCATTATTTTTCAATACTGTATTCGTAAATTAAAATAACGAAAAACAAACTGTAAAAGACATACACTGAACTAACGATATCTGCAGGAACTGTAGGTACGTACGATCGGCATCACAGTGCTTTGATGCGACGTGAGTCACTGACACTGACCTTGATGACCGGCGATAGCGGATATAGGGTAGGGGAGGGGGTTGGGGTGGTTAGCGGTAAGACAGCAATAAAATGCCGTTTCTAAAAGTAGAATATAGCTAAACAATAGCCGCAGCCCTCACATTGCACCACCGACCAAACTTTCTCTATTTAGCTATATGTTGCCTTCATCTCGGCCCGATTTTCTTGACGTTATATACGAGGTTTGAGAATTTACTGACGATATATCCGAGGTTTTTTCCTATGTAAATACATATAGTTTAGCGGGACCTAAAAATAAATGACGTTATATCCGAGTTGACGTTATAGCCAAGGCCGTAATAACCGAGTTGCACTGTAGAATACTACGAATAGAATACTAGCTTAAGGGTTTATTTTCATCCATTTAGATGACCTTCAAAACTTGGGTGTGTAAACAGCCTAATTAAAAAATTAAGTAAATGTAGTAATTACTAGGCTTAAAATATGTAGGACCAGTATATACGATTTTCTTTTCAATCCACTCAATTATTAAAAATACAAAAACTGCTCTAACCATTGTTACATTTAAATAAATCAATCTCTAAAAAATACATATTGAAAAAAAGTAAAATTTGATATATTCCTTATAGATAATTTTTTATTATGCTCAAACTATAAATATGATAAATTGATGAAATAAAAATTGGAAGATAAATACTGAAGTAAAAGTAATTGTAAAAAAATGTTTTATCATATCATAAATAAAATAAATTTAATAATAATTTATTGCATTCACAATTTACAATAGTTAATTATGAATAGTTTAAGAATGCTTACAAGTAGTTTCTTACTGAGTTAACATTTTTCACATTAATTTAAGATACATCATTATAAAATTGATGTAGCTATTTTTACAGTAGTTATTTTAATCCTTCAATGAGTGTGCTAAAAGTACATTTTAGTAAGGACATCATATGACGTAATAGAACGCTTGTTTTAACCAGATAGTAATAGGCAAAGAAGTAAAAATATTTGACTGAGAAATGAATTGGAACAAACTGGTTCAAATATAAACAAACCCCCACCCCTTCCTCCTGTCCAAATCTCAAGGTCATAGTTTTTGTAACACTGTCCTGGCTGGCTACCTGGCTGCCTCTATTGTCCATGATAATTATTTACGGGATAATTGTAAAAAATAATAAGCCCATTTAATACTCATGTTTTTATACAAATAATTGGTTACAATATTTCGATATAATGGACTATTTACTGAATCAGATTCACAAACTACGATACGATACCAAGTAGCCTACACCACTGAGCAACGGTTTATATTAATTTTGTTAAATATAAATAAACAAATTTGCCTTTTTAATTTTTCACATATGTTGTGTATGTATAAAGTACACAACCGTAAATATAAATAAAAAGGTTTTCATATACATATTTTTTATTTGTTCAGGTAAATACTAAATATTTATATTTATAATTTACATACTTTTTTGAACATGTCTTAATTCTTCATTTTAGTACTGAACAAAATCACAACTTCTAGAATCAATAAAGAGTTTTTTTGGCTTGCAAATCCCTATAAACCTGGTAAGTCAAATCAATGCCTGCAGGCCTTGGAATCGGTATCAATAATCGGGAATTGATTTTAAAGAATCGGTATCGGAATCGAAAAAAATTGGAATTGACCCACCCCTAAAATATGTATATATATATATATTATTAAATTTAAAGAACTTGAACTCCCTTTAAACATTTTATTTTCATGATACACGACACATGTTTCGAATCTTAGTTCATTTTCACAGTGTACTTTTACTTAAATTTATGTTAATAAATAAATAAACAATCAGTCATGTGATTAAAAACATTTAAAGAAAAAAACATGTGTAAATTAAAAATTAAATTTGAACTAGTGATTTTGATTAAGTTGTAGATTATTTATTCCTAATGTTGAGTATTATATCAAAAATAGGGTTTTCTTTTTGAAAGTTTGCTATATTTAGCATATTTTCTTGATCAACTTGTTTATGTATGTGTAACTCTTCTTTCGTGTCCATCTTTTGTCCTTTATTTTCAAAGTCTAAAATTTTTAAATCTTCTTTAATTCCATTATATTTGTGGTCAGTTTCCAAAATGTGTTCTGCAAAAGATGATATTTGACTAGTTAAATTGTTGGATTTCACAGCTTGTATATGTTCATTGTATCTTGATTTAAATTTTCTTCCAGTTTGGCCAATGTAGTATTTATTACATTCATTACAATTTATTTTATATATTCCTGATCTTCCATAGTTATCAGTTTGTTGCTTTGTGGAATAGGTCAATTTGGCTATCATATTGAATGTGTTGTTTCTTGTTTTAAAACTGATTTTATAATTAGTGTTGTTAAATGTTTTTCTTATTGCTTTATTCATTGTGGAACTGTATGGTAAACATATGAATTCGGCTTTTGATTTTTGGTTTGTGGAAGGTCTGTGTATTTTTTTCTTTTTCTTATTAATCATTTTGTCAATTAAATTATGTTTGTAACCATTTTTCTTTGCTAAAAACTTTATTATATTTTTCTCTTCATTGTAGTCTTTTTCATTCATTGGAACTAGTAACAATCTATTTATTAAAGCGTGAAATGTTGACATTTTGTGAATCCAGGGGTGATTTGAACTAGCAGATATTATAAGATCTGTTTGAGTTTCTTTAAGTAAAAGTACACTGTGAAAATGAACTAAGATTCTAAACACGTGTCATGTATCATGAAAATAAAATGTTTAAAGGGAGTTCAAGTTCTTTAAATTTAATAATAACTATATTAGCTGCCCTTACTTGTGAACTACATAATCAAATATATATATATATGTGTGTGTGTGTGTGTGTGTGTGTGTGTGTGTGTGTATTTCTAAGCTCTAAGCTCCAACAGTGACATAAGTATTCCACTTATAGAATTTAAACTTTTCTTGATTACATTACTGTAATATTGATAGTAAAGTTGACGTTTACAACAACTTACTAGGTGTAAACATTGCTATTCAGACACTTGCCTTCCTTTACAGACCTGGCCTGGATTGCAAGTGAGGGTGCTAGTCGTGAGGGTAGTAACGGCTCACGGGTGGGACTGTGTCGTGGTGGGGCTTGTATCGCCCTCCCCTTCCTCCTCAACCCTCGTTGTGAGTAAACGTCCCTCATACTCTCGTTGAAGAACTGTCTTTGTCTGAAAACCAACAAATACTATGAGGAAAACTTAGTGCCAGCATTGTGTTATTGGTTTCCTGCTTTAAATTTTAACTTCAAAATTAAAAAATTCATAAATGCCAAACTACGTTAGTTTACCAGACTACTTTGGTTTATACGGTTTAGAGACAGTCTTCAGAGTCTCAGATAATCCAAAGAGACAATAAGCCAGAGACACTAAATTGAGCATTGACGTAAACTTCCATTTTCATCAAAGAAAGTTATAATAATTGGAGAAAGTGTGTTTTTAAAATCAGTGTTTAATTTGTTGATTATTTTTTTTGAAAATTATTATTATTGTAAAATATAGAACAACATGTGATCACAGTAAGTTTATTAATATTTAAGGAATTTAAATGGTGATATATTTACAGAGAAAACTAAAATTAACCCTGGAACTGGCAGTCACTTACCCTGCAGTGGCAGGTAGATTTTTGAAATTTTACAATGCTTAATGTTTATAGATATGTTATTGGTCAAGCCCCTATAAGAATAATGATGTTATACATTGTTGTTTTTAGCATTACTTGTAGAATAAGAAAATTTAATGATATATTATGAATATGACTATTTTTACAAAAAAAATGTAAGATGGAAAATATAATTTCAAAAAATTTCAAATGGATTTTGGGGGCACCATGCCCTTCAAATATACACATAAAAGAACTTCAAAATTTTAATATAGCCAAAATATTCCGAATTTGATCTAGTTTTTGAAAATATATAGTTATACAAGGTTTTATTGGGGATAAATATATATTATAAACGTATAAACAAACCATTGGAGGTTATTGTTGCTTGTTGCGCTCAATTAAAATCAATGAATTAAACTTTTAGCTAAATTATTATTCTTTCACTAATAAAAAAAAACTAGTAAATATATTAAACACCCCCGTCGAAGCAGACCTGCGTACTCAGCGAATTTCCAAATCAATAATATAATAATAATAATATATGACACAAAATATATTATATTATATATTGGTCAAAATCTGTCGATAAACATGAGAATCATTTGCCTATTCTCCATAAAATTAACATGGGAAAGAGTGAGCAGGTTTGCTGCTATGAGGAACACTGAGAGTAGGCATTTATACCATCAAAAATTTTTATTTTTAACATTTATACTAACTTTCATCAACATCTGTTCATAAATAAAGGAGTTTGCCTATTCTCCATATGATTAACATGGGAAAAGAGTATGCAGGTTTGCTGCCATGATAAACACATAATCTATGATTTTTTAGCATAAACTTATGGGTCCCAACCACATAAAGCTAAATATCAAGTTTTATCCAAAAATATTGGTTAATAAGTGAAATATTAATTTTTCCTTATCCTCCATAAGATTAACATTGGAGCCTTAAAATATAACGTACAGTGTTTAGATTTTTTTTATATCTCGGTAACCGTTGGAGATAGAGAAAAACCTTAAGGAACTAAATTGTGTAGTTTTTTAAGCTGATTCCAATGGTGAAATATAAAATTAGAAATATTAAAAAAATTCCATTTTGGGGTACAAAACCTCCCCAAACTACCCATTCCCATTGACCAATATGTCTGGTTTACGAACTCGTCCAAGCATTTGTAGGAATACACGTCTCTACCAAATTTGGTCTCGATCGGACCATTTTTACGAGAGTTATCGTGTTCACAGACATATATATATATATATGTATATATATTATAGTACCTGGTGACCGAGCTTTGCTCTTTTAGAATAATACATGTATTATAAAAATTAATTAGAAAAATTAAAACACATTTATTACTCAATGAAAACATTTATGTGGTTTATATAAAACCGATTTAATACACCATAATTAATATAGCGCTGAACAAAAAGTATTACGCCTGATGGGGTTTTGAACACATGACCTTCATGTTACGAGGCCAACACGCTACCGCTGTACCACGGCGTCTGCCAAATGAGCAACGCCGGTTAAGGTGTTTTTGCCAACCTCAATTGTTTTGGCCGATCATTTACTGTTTAAATATCCATACAGTTATTATTAGCCTGTGACCAACTGATTTTGATATAAACGGAATGAGGGTTGAACAGAAGCCAAATGGTTGAAGTAATACAATCAGTTAACGGCAAAAAAGAAAAAGTTAGCTCCGAACCCAGACCAATCACAAGAGGAGTTCCCCAAGGGTCAGTCTTGGGACCGGTCCTATTCATACTCTTCACGAATGATTTCCCGAGGTACATGCATAATTATAGTGAAACGCTTATGTATGCAGACGACACAGTGCTATTGCTTGGTAGACCAAGACCAGAACAACTGGAAATAGACAGTTATATTGCCCTAAACATGGCAATACAGTACTGCAGCAGCAATGACCTTGCTGTGAATGAAAGCAAAACCAAGCAGCTAATACTGGGTAGCCAAAGTAAAAATACAGGAAGATTACCTGGATTAGAAGAAGAAGTCAATACCACAGAATACCTTGGAGTAACAATTGATGACACACTATCATGGACACCACACATTAATAATCTCTGCAACAAATTGAGTACTGGCCTATTCGTGATAAGACGAGTAAAAAATATGGGGGACATGATGACAGCTAAAATAGCGTATCATGCACTTTTTGAGTCACATCTTCGCTACGGAATTGGGGTGTGGGGCGGCACTACGGCAGGAAACTTGCAGCGCATTCTTATCTTGCAAAAGCGTGCAATCAGGATCCTGTATAATCTACAACCCAGAGAAACCTGCAGAAGAACGTTCCAAGAATCGAAGATCCTTACAGTAGTAAACCTGTACATTTTGGAATCAATAACCCACCTCCACATCAAGAAACCAGAATCAATTAGAAATGGATCCCAATTCCACAAATACAACACCAGAAATGCAAATAACTACTGCCTGCCGGTACACAGACTTACATCTACAGAAAAGAAAACAAGCTACATTGGTGCCAAGATGTGGAACGCCTTACCAGATGTATTGAAGAACAGTAACAAGCAAAATTTTATCCAAAACCTGAAGAAATGGCTACAAGATCGACCTTTCTACACCCTGAATGAGTTTTTTGTCTGGAATCATTTTTAAACATAGACCCATGATGTAATCTATTATTGTGACACTATACTCGTCTTGATGATGATGTAATAAAGATATTTTTGATTTGATTTGATTTGAAAAGCAAAAGAGAAATTTAATTTACACATATTAATTGGTTTGTTACAGTGGCTTCAAGCAATACAACAAATACGGTTTCTATCAAAACACGAAAGATTTTGGAAATACTCTTTTCTGCTTTTATTTCGCACAGTTATGTTACCCTTAAGTTTTTACAAATTGTTTAGTAACCTGATAATTTTACATTTATTACATACATAAATGAAATATTTATGAAAAACCTCTATTCACATATTGTTCTTTGCCGTCTTCAATCAAGAACTGTCAAACGGTTATAAACAGCTGTTTTGGTTTGTATTGTTTACATTTTATTCTCCATAAGCGTAATGTTAAATTTTTAGATTTTATACTTAATATTACAAGAAAACACGAATTTTCCTGGACATTAGACCTATCTAGAACTTATTTTCTACTTGGAAATTAGTTATTTCCAAAATTTAAAGAAATTCCTTAGTGCCGTTTTCGAGATCCGTGTGCAAATATATATATATATGTATATATAGTATTGGATATATAATAAATTAATTTACATAAATTTAAGTTAAAATACACTGTGAAAATGAACTAAGTTTCGAAACAAGTGTCGTTTATAATGAAAGAAATAAAATGTTTAAAGGGAGCACAAGTTCTTTTGATTTAATAATAAAAATATGTATATATAAATAAATAAATTTTAACGAATTTTTTTTTTGGACTCTGGGCACCTAAAGAAGAAAAAATAACATGGTCCCGGGCTTAAGTCTTACCATGAGACCTACGGTAACAGCTTCTTCCCTATGGGAAATTCGCTAAAAATATTTTTTTTATTAAAAAGCACCAATAAATAACAAAACACAACTTAAGGGACGATGTTTACTTCACTGAGATGTATATTCGTCAGTACGACGCAGACGACGACGTAAACCAAACAATGAGTAATATCTCTTTGTATTTTGCAGCTTTTTGGTTATTTTACGAAAAAATAAACCCAATATTCTGAAAGATCAACTCTTTGTCTTTAAAATAGTATATAAATATCACCACCAACACCAGATTAAACAGTTATAATAAATTAATCACGTGATCCTTGCACATTGTCGCATTTCCGATGACTGCCAATACAGCGGCGGCCAGTATCGCAAAATCACTTCGTATACACGTATTTCGTATAACAGCTGTTTGGTTGTTTTAGAAAAAAAAAACTTCATATACTGAAAGAACAACTCTTTGTCGTCAAAATGGTATGTAAATATCATCACCAGTACCTGATTAAACGACCATAATAAATTAATTACACGACCCTTGCATATCGTCGCTTTTCCGACGACTGCCACTACAGCGGCGTCCTGTATTGTCGCTTTACCGACGACTGCCAGTTTGAGGGTTAACTGATAAAAATTGAAGAACTAAGAAATAAGTTGAAGATTTCTATACCTTAGCTCTCTCCTCCTCCAGTTGTGTCTGTACTTCCTGCTGTTGCCTCAACAACTCTTCCTTCTTCTTCTCATAGATCTGTGTAAGACGAATTCTCTCATTCACTCCCTTTTCTACAATTGTACTTGCCACCTCTCGCTTCATCCTATACAATGACACATGCTTAACCATTACTTTCATGAGTTAAAAACAGGCTTTAGCATATTAGGTTTCCTCCAAAATTAAAATGTTTACATATTCTATGTCATAAGTTTTTATGGATATGTAATTGGAAGTGTTTTAAGAATTGACACAGGAGAAGGTGTAAAAAAACAAAATGCAAATGGTTTCAATTCTGGTTGATTGAATACGAGGTGTGTTAAAAAAATACCCGAAATGTTTATAATATGCGGGTTTGGAGCGTCTGATTGTCAAACAAATTTTTTGTGTTGGTAAACATCCAACACACACGGTACCTGAAGTATGACACAATTTTCAGCTGTATTAATTGTTTACTTTATCCGTGGGGCAGTCCCTTCTGTAAGATATATTTTTACGAGCTCACCAACTGTTGATTGTTAAAAGTAATGGAAATACCTCTGGTCGCATCAGACCTGCATACTCAGCGAATTCCCAAATCAAAAATATGACAATAATAATATTATTGACAAGATTTATCAATATCTGTTGATAAATATAAGAGTTTGCCTACTCTCCATAAGATAAGAGTAAGCAGACTTGCTGCTGTGAGGAACACTGAAAGTAGGCATTTATAACATAAAAAAATTCATCGCCGTAAAGGTCATCGATGAATTTTTATTTTGACCATTTATACAAACTTTCATCAACATCTGTCCATAAATAAAGGAGTTTGCCTATTCCCTAAATGATTAACATGGGAAAAGAGTACAGGTTTGTTGCCATGATAAACACATAAACTATGATTTTTAAGCATTTGAAGCGTAAGATCTCAACCACATGAAGGTATAATCCAAAAATATTGATTGATATACGAAATATTAATTTTTTCTTACCCTCCATAAGATAAAGCTCCATAAAGATGTTCCCAGGCCTAGGTCTTATCATGAGACCTACAGTAATAGCATCATCCGTTTCATAGAGGAAATTCGCTAAAATGTGCGCTAAATTTTGTGACAAAAACAAAATAAAGTATAACAAACAGTGGTGTAATAGTGCAGGAACGTATGGGAACAGCATTCACTAGTTTACACAGTGAAATATTTGAAATTTATTGATAATTACCAATTTATTGTCAAATGATTGTTGTATAGCCTATTATAAAACAACATTTAAAAAACATTTGTGATCGAGATTGGTTTTTATCTTAAGTGTATGAATTTGATTTGTAAACGGATTTAAATATTACCTTGCTTGGTCTTTAAATTATATGTAGGACATTGTAGACTCCGGGAGTTAACCGAGCTAACGGTGGCAACAGGTCGGTAGTTTGGCGCTACGCCCCATCCAGGTTCACAAATTTCCTTTAAATTTGACAAAAATATTTATTTAGCATTACCACACTGGAAAATTTGCCACTACACCACTGGTAACAAAGTGTGTGAAATGTTAACAAAGGCCTGTTGTTAACAGACTGTTGTTAAGTGTCCGCTATAAAAAACAATTGTTTACGAGAGGTATAAGCGTTTCCAAGAATGAAACACTTTACCACTCGTAAACACTTATAGTTCTTTATAATATTAAAGAGCCCCAAGATATTTGAAAGTTCGAATTTCAGAAGTATTTTTAGGTTTTAAAAAAGCAGTGGCATAAGTATATAGTATTTAATAGGGACTACTTTGAAGGAAAACACCCATGTAGATGATAAATTATAATTTTTTTCTTAAATAAATAAAAATTTCGGGTATTTATTGAACACACCTCGTAGATGATTAACAAAAAAAAAACTTATATAAAAATGATACTTCATATAATAATCTGTATTATTCCCAATACCTCATGACCTCATCTTTATCCTTGTGCACCTTGGCCAGCTCCTTGACCTCGCTGCGCCTGACTGCCTGTAGTCTACGCATTACGTCTCCTGTCTCCTTCTCCAACAGCACTCGCAGCATCTTTAACTGGTTGCTCTGTGATGTTTTCATAGCTTTTTCAGCTGCCGCAAAGATCTGACCAATTAGAACATTATTATGTATAGGTGCAATGGTTGAATCAGGTACGTATTGCTCTATAACCTCCTCTTATAACGTAACAAATTTACTTTTTCACTAAACTAATCTACTACTGTCCCTTTCTATCAATCTCTCTTAATTTTTTTCTATATTACGTTTTGGACTAATAAAATATAGACGTAGACAGTGTTTATGACTATATATATATATTTACTGTACATTTAAAATTACTATATTTTAGTATTTCAGACGTTCTCTAAGTCAGGTTTACGAACCTCTAGGGGTCTGTGACAAGTTTTTTGTGGGTCCGAGAAAACACTGTAATAAACTTTTTCAAATTTTAATTACTCATATCAAAAGATCCTATTTCAGAAATTAAAAGTTTTGGTTTGTATTACAATTTACTATATGCACTGTAAAATATCTAAATATATGAGGGTTGTCCGTAAAGTAAGGTTCCCAGTGATTTTTCACAGTGAAAAACATGTTTATTTGTATGAACTTGTACATATTCGGAAAGTTCAGAATTTTCCCTACTTTTCTACGTAGTCGCCACCGAGGTCAATGTATTTTTGTATACGGTGTACCAGCTTTGGAATGCCCGAGTCAAAGAAGTCTGCCGCCAAGCTGCGCAGATAGCTGAGAACCGCTTCTTCCAGCTCTTCTCGGCCGACGAAATGTGTTCCACCCAGGTGTTTCTTCATATCAGGGAAGAGGTGGTAGTCGCTGGTGGCTATGTCCGGGCTGTAGGGTGGGTGTTTGACGATACCCAATCCAAATTTAGCGATGACTTCGTTGATAATGTCAGCGGTGTGCGGTCGAATGTTATTCTGATGCAAACGCACCCCCTTGGACAGCATACCCCTCCTCTTGTTTTGAATGGCACGGCAAAGTTTTTGCAGTGTCTCGCAGTAGCAGGCAGCATTGATTGTTTCACAGGTGGGCAAGAATTTTGCCAAAACGCCTTAACTGTCCCAAAAGACGGTTGCCATGACTTTGCGTTTGCTTGAATTTTCGCGAAACGCTCCTTGTCATGGAAATCGATACGCCAGTTCTTGAACTCCCCGCACCATTTGCGCATATGTTGTACACTCATACACTTTACTCCATATATTTCGCACAGCTGGGAATGAATTTCTCTGGGTGGAAGGTTTTTGGCAGTCAAAAAACGAATCACTGAGCGTAGCTCACACCTGGCAATCGAAGCAATGGGGAGCTCTATCTTGTACGGCTGCCAGGCCAAGTCTGAGCGCCGCAGACACTTCGTTGGGGTGGTGATTTGGAGTAGGGGAATCCAGAATCCAGGTACACAACAAAACTGTGTAAACCCCCGTCGCAGCACTATTATCGACTGCAGCGCTATGGGAACCTTACTTTACGGACAACCCTCATATAACACAAAGTTGTTGAAGTTACACCATTTATAACTCGAGAACGGCTGGACTGATTTTAATGATTTTTGATTTTTGGATTTGATTCTGCTCCGAGCAGGTTTTAGGCATATTCAGTTAAAAAACTGAAATACAAATTTAACCTTAGGGCTAAGCCCCGCTGGCCTGTAAAATTGTAGTAGCTTATGAGGAAAAGACGTGATGCATTTTGATCATATGCATACATCAATAATGTGAATATTTTATTGACTGCTGATTATGTGTTGCTTTATTTTCACCAGTCGACAGCTAACATCATAGTGTGTCATTTTCAGCCAATGTTTATGATTGTTTTAAAAATGTTTAAGTTATAGATTACTGGTTCGTTTATTTGTTCCAGAGTAATTATTACTTGTTTTTTGTTTTGTGTGAGTGGAATCAATGAATGTTAGATTATGAGAGTATTATTACTAACAAAAAATTTAGAAAATTTATTCTTTTATATAAAAAAAGTATCGCTGTTAGGTTTGTTAAGGGTTTAACAAACCTAACTGCGATACGATAGTTGCGATTGAATAGTTGTAAATCAATCCACTTAAGATTTATTGTTGTTTTGTAGGAATTCGGTAGAAGTTTGTGGGAATTTTATTGACCCAGAATATCTAATTTTTCACAACGAAGCCGTAATGCATTCAATTTCAGATCTTTAAGCCAGTTTTAAAGTTAATACGGGAACGTTTCATAGGATCCAATTTCATTTGATCCACAAAACCTTAAAATAGAGAAATAAACTCTGTTTTAACGTGTCCAATTTCATTTGATCCAAAAGTTTATTCAGGTTAGTAAGTAATAGTCAGTGATGTTTTGGAACAGAATGTACTTTTGGATCAAATGAAATTCGAAATGCAAAACCCTAAAAGAGAGAAATAAATAAACGCTGCTTCATAGTGTTTCAAAAGTGTTGTGTTTTCATCGAGGAAATTGAAGAAGTTAAAACATACTGGGATTGCTTCTTCAAGTTGAATGCGTTCAGAATTATTTGCCACAAACCTGTATGCTATAAAAATTAAGATGTTCATACATTAAAATAGGCTATCTATAATTTATTTTGTTTTTTTTTACTTTCTCCCTTATATTATGTGTAATTAATTTTTCATTGCATGAGAAAGAAAGTTTATAAATGAGTGTGTAAATATTTTAATTGTGTAAATAAAATGTGTTACTTGTATAGTAAGTTTATTAAACGGTCCATCCTCTGTGGTCGAATTGGCAACCTCGCGGTTGTTAGGATCTTGGCCCTTAAAACTACGTCTACATCCGCTTAAATAGTTAATATATTAACTATTTATTCCATTATGACATATAAATTTCAAATTGAATAATTAAAGAACACTATATGGTTAAAAAGTATACTCATACTAATAAATGTATCGATATGCATATAAAACATCGTTATTCTTTTGTTTTATAAAGTTGTATCAAAATGTCCTCCGTATTAAAAATTTCCTTAGTCCTTACACTGTTTACAGATTAGTTCAATACTCACCCTCTGACCTGAATATTTGGATACATGTCCTAAGTTTTGGTATTGTGATAGTAAATCAAAAATATATGATCATATATCAAAAAGAAAAATAACCCAAACATTGGCTGGGCAGTCTCTCACGGCGCCACTGCCTGTCCACCAGGTTAGATTCAGATTCCGATGATTCGTGGATACATAATCAAGGTTGTAAATGCATTTGACATATTTATAATCCCTTCTTCTAATTTATAAGGTTAGACACATTAGGCGTCCATTTTCCAAATTAAAGGGCCTTTGTCGCACGAAAGGAATCCTTTTGAGTTTTCGCTTAGAAATCATTTCACCTTCTTTGTATTTTCTACCTACAATCCTGGTCAATCAAAATTATGGCATAGTTTTAGTCTCAGTTCCATGTGTTTTCTACATTTACTTGCGGTCTAACTTTGGTAATGTCTCCAAAGATGAAGAGTATGCAAATAAAAATATAAATAAAAAGTATAATAACGAGCAAACTCTAAGTTAATTTTCTTTCATACGTATCAAAGTTACAAGATAACTTAGTATTGACCTATAAATCAAGTAGATTTACTGGTAAGTAAATCTAATTATTGACAAAAAAATATCTAGTTTAAAAAAATACGATATGGTTGGACTGAGTTGTTTTTAATTTTTTGTACAATTTAATGTTATTACTTCGTCATTATTATCTTGCTTCTAAATACTGGGTCATATAACCTGTATAAAGTCTGACTTCAAACAACAAATATTTTTGTGGAACAGAAGAGTATGTAATAAATGTACTTGCTCAGGATATATTACTAACTATAATCAAGAAAATTATTACAAATAATAAAATGATATATATTATTAGAAAGACAATGAAGAAATAAATGAAAGAAACAAGAATGAATTTTAGGTACATTATTGTTTTAAATTATTATTTTGAAATACTTGACTGTGGTTTTCCAAAATAGAAAACTTATCCAAAGTTGTTACGAGAGAAATCTGTACCAACGTAGGCCTGTGTTTATTTTGTGTTGTTCTTTATTGTATAATTGAATATATTACAGCACTATAATATTTATTAACACAATTCACTTCTGAATTTACCAGTAAGCAGGCCTCAGCAGTATTTGAGGCCTGCTAAATAAATTAATAAGCAATTGCAATGATAAAGTTGGTTTGATCCTTAGTTGGGTTGACAGATACTCCTAGGTGTCCTGAACCAGATAGTCCAGCTACGAGGTCCAAATAAAAAATAATAATAATAATATTCCAATTACGTAAGACAAATCTTAAAACTTGTCTTTTTAAATATGCAATACACTATGAATTTTAATCTTGTTGTTCCTATCAAGGTTATATCAGAATCACCTCATATATATATATTACACCACAATTTACATGTACTATTCATTCACACACATTCATCTTTCAGGTATCCTTTCTCTCAGATCAAGAACACATTTCTGCTTGTAGAAAGGCAGAGAAAATAGAATTATTATTTGACAAAACATTGAATATTATTTAGACAAATTATTGTAAAGACTACAAGTAACTTCACCTGGTATTCTTTCCAATTCATTACGGCCAGAGTAAATCCAATGGAACTATTAGTGAAATAAAAACTATGATGAAAAAACTAAAGAACTATACTAAAATTACGTTAACTTTATTTTCCCCTCAGCTACTTTTGTAATTAATACTTCATTTAAGACAAAGCTAACAACAATTGAACTTGTTAATAGCAAGTAGTATTCCAGTGCTCACCAATTCATGGTATTTTTCCTTGAGTTCCCTCTCTTGCGCTATATGTTCCCTATTGATGGCCAGGAGTCGCTCGGATTGACTGCGAGGGAGTCTCATAACGACCGGTTCGCTCTCACACTCTGAACCCTCCGACACTTCACTTGGCAAAGCCACAGTTTCACTGCTGTAAACAGGACCACTTCATATCACACAATGCAATCCAGCAGGCTTTTTGTCATGTAGTTCCACCCATTACCCTGTACTAGGTGGCGATTATAATGTTAATTTGGTGGTAGAACACATAAAGCCAATACAGAGGGAACTTTCTAGGCTTATGCGGCAATAAAATCTGCACTTTACAAATTATACTCTTACAAGGGGTAAAGCAGTACTTGATAATGTCTTGACAGATCTCAATTACGATACTTACCAAACTTCAGTTAAAGAACTTGGTATCTCAGACAACGCAGCTGTCTTATTTGATATACGCCCTGTCATTAATAAAAATGTTCTTAAGAAAAAGTAAAATCATCCCTATTCAGTTACTTACCACAGGCCTATAACTGAGGCTAAGGTGGAGAATTATTTACAGCACTTAAGTAGTTTAAACTGGTCAGTGTTGACTCAAGGTATAAATGTAGAACAAACCTACAATATATTTTTTAACCACATCCAGCAGGGTTTTAGTGAATGTTTTCCATTTGTTAGAAAAAAAGAATTCAACAGCAGTAAGAATAAAACTAAACAAAAATGAAAATCTAAGAGAGAATAGGATACATTTTTTGGCTTTACATGATCAACATAAGGTACAGAACGCTCCATTATCTCACTCTACACTACAAAAATACCCCTGTCGCAGCAGACCTGCCTACTCAGCAAATTTCCAAATCAATATAATAATAATATATGACAAGTTTTGTCAATATCTGTCAATATGAGATTTATTTGCCTATTCTCCATAAGATTAACATTGGAATGAGTATGCAGGTTTGCTGCTGTGAGGAGCGTTGAAAGTAAGCATTTCTAGCATAAATAATTTTTATTTTGATTATTTATACCAAGTTTTGTAAACATCTCTCTATAAATAAAGGAGTTAGCCTATTATCTATATGATTAATATGGGAAAAGAGTGTGCAGGTTAGCTGCCATGATAAACACATGAACTATGATTTTTAAGCATAAATGGATAGATCTCAACCACGTAAATACCACGTTTAATCCAAAAAGATAGATTAGTAAGTAAAATATTAATTACCGTTACCCTTCATAAGATTATCATTGGAGCCCTTAAATACAACGTACTGTGTTTAGATTTTTTAATATCTCGTCAACCCTTGGAGATAGAGAAAAACTTTAAGGAAGTAAAATGTGTTTTTTTAGCTGATCTAATGGTGAAAGATAAAATTTAAACCTTTTCTTAAATTACATATGAAAAATGCAAAAACCCTATTTTTTAGTACAAAACCCCTCCAAAACTACCCGTTGCGAGCAAATGTAGGATTACACGTCTCTACAAAATTTGGTCTCGATCGGACAATTTTTACGAGAGTTATTGTGTTCACACACACACACACACACACACACACACACACACACACACACACACACACATATATACAGTAAACCCTCTCATATCCGGACTAATGTGGCGACGGCCGATCCGGATAGCAAAAAATCCGGATATGAGAGGGGAATAAAACATCCAGATATTAAATAATAAAACCACTTTAATGATATCAAAACTCAAAAATCACGTAATGCAGTACAAAGTGGTACAGTACTAGAGTAATACAAATTTTCCTCCATCGTAATGACAACCCTTTTCTTTTTCTGGCCATAATAACTTATTCCTACCCAAAACTAAAACGAACCGTTACGAGAAAGACAAGGTCACTGAAGCAAAATAAAGGCGATTTACTTAATTTATTTGGGTCGCTTCAAGGCTTATATAGTTATAGGTGGCGATGTTAACGCTAAATTTGATGTCACTATGAACTCGCCTTCAGTTAAGAAGTTGAAAATTGTTCTGGCTCAGTTTAACTGTCACTATGTCAACAATCAGCCCAATAGGAATAACAACTGCTTGGATAATATTTTCACAGATATTGATACATCTGCTTATGTGTACAAAGTTGCATACCCTGACATAGCAGATCATGAGGGTGTCGAGATGGAAATAAAATGTAATTGTTTGCTGGATGTTGCGCCCAAAGTAACTCCTACAGTAAAACTTGTTAGAAACACTTCCGTAAATAGTATTTTATATTTTAAATTTTGCTTAAGTGAAATAGATTGGCTAGAACTTCTCAAGTGCAAAACAATGACAGCAGAAACCATGTTTGACCAGTTCTTCAATAAGTTTTTGGAAATATTTAACGATTGTTGCCCCTTGAAGTATGTAAAAGCTAAAGCTCATACCGTGAAGAAATGGTCCACCAAATCACATCTTACGTGGTATACTCAGGAGCTGGAAATTTTAAAGAAAAGGGTGATGGGTTACCGAACAGTTTTCCAAGCTACTGGAAGCGAACGGGCTCTTAGGGCCTATAAGGAGATCAGAGGTCTGTACAGGAAATTAGTAAATCAAGCCAAACTGGAAGCCAATGTTAACTTCATTGAGTCTGCAAGCAACCCTTGTCGGGCAGCCTGGTCTCTTATACAAAAGAAGACATCCCCAGCCGTAAACGAAACAGCAAACATTTCCGCTGATGAGTACAACAACTTCTTCATCGAGTCAGTTCGCGCTACCAAGGCAGCGGCATCACAACCTGTTGCGACTCCAAGCCACTATCTGCGGAATATGGTTCAACCTCAGCAGCAACTTCGTTGGGAGTCTGTGTCCGAAGAAATCTTGTTGTGTGCAGTGAAAAAAATGAAGAGCACCAAAAGCAAAGATGTGTATGGCCTGTCAAGTTATATTTTGAAAATGGTAATTAGTGAAATATTGCCGCCTCTTACGCTATGCATAAATGCTTGCCTTAAAGAGGGTGTGTTTCCCACTTCACAGAAAGTGTCTAGAGTTGTGCCAGTGTTCAAGAAAAATTACATGACAAAAACCAGGTCTGTAACTACCGTCCTGTATCTCTTGTACCTTGTATTGGCAAAATTGTAGAACATGTTGTACATAGTCAATTGTGTACCTTTTTAAGTAGGAATGATATTTTTTCAAACTCACAATTTGGTTTCCGTAAAAACAGATCCACAGTTGATGCCCTTGAGTCATTGATTTCAAAAATATTACAGGCATTCGAAGGCAGGCACATTGCTCTGATCACAGCTTGTGATCTGAGTAAGGCGTTTGACTGTATTGACCACCAGATTCTTTTGGAGAAACTAAATTATTATGGTGTTTGTGGTCACCAATTAGATTTCTTTAAATCATACTTGCTTGGAAGGTCACAATATGTAGATATTGGTAAGGATCAATCCAATAAAATTGAGATAAAGGAAGGTGTGCCTCAGGGATCTATATTAGGCCCAACCTTATTTCTTTTGATCATTAATGACTTGCCAAATAATATTAGTCGATCCTTTACTGCTATGTTTGCGGACGACACTACTTTTTTAAGCATTGACAGTGATGTAAATAGTCTTTCATTAGTAGTGGAAAACACCATGAAGAAAGCATTAGATTGCTTTGCAGCCAATAGTTTGACACTGAATCAGGACAAAACCCAGAATCTGTTATGTAGCTTAAAAGATAATGTAGGACTAGGACATATTGAATCCAACACAGAAATTAAAATATTAGGATTAACAGTAGATAATAAGTTAACTTGGAATCCTCAAATAGAATCAATGTGTACAAAGTTAGCCAAAGTAATTTACTTGCTCAAGAGTCTTTCTTCCATGTTACCATTAGAATATTTACGTATAGCTTATTTTGCCTTTTTTCATTCTGTGATATGTTATGGTATTCTCCTGTGGGGCAACAGCAGTCATGTAAATAAAATATTATTTACATGATAAATAAAATAAAATAAATAAATATATATAAATAAATATAAAATGATAAATAAAATAAAATAAAAAATAAAATATTATTTACATGAAGCAATAAAATATTATTGCTTCAAAAGAAAGCCATTAGGATTGTTACCAAATCTCTAGTCAAAGCTTATTGCAAACCCCTCTTGGTAAATAGCAAAATTTTAACTGTGATAAACCTGTATATACTTGTTTGTGTTGTAAATGTAAAAAATAACTCTAATTTAGTTTCTGTACATAGTGATGTTCACAATCATGACACTCGTAACCAGTCTAAGGCATTAATCCCACATTGTAGATTAAGTAAGAGTTTAAATAGTTACAATGTTGTTGGCCTCAAGTTGTACAATAAGCTTCATATTGAATCCAAGTCCTTACCTCTTAGTATATTTAAGATTAGACTTCATAAATGGTTAATTGCTAACCCTTTTTATGACATAAAAGATTTTTTAAACTTTGACAGAATTAGAATTTGACTAGGCCTACTTGTTATAAATTATTTTTGGTCTTGTATACATTATTTTGGGCTTACGTTTCTCGTATTAAATGTTGTAATAGCCTAACTTATTGCTACAAATTGACTATGCCTATCACATTTTTGTAATGTTTAATGGCAATAAAGAACTTATGACTTATGACTGACCACGGAGGCAGGTGTTGTCACTTCAGTACGTGTGATGCGTTGGCTTGGCTATTGGGGTGGGTACGGACAGGAGGGATGGGGAGGTTTATTGTTTCGTAAGTCAGTGACCTTGCACCAGATAGCACAGAATACAGACAGTAGCACTAGAGACTCAGGCACTCAAGACTAGGGTGACTCATCGTTTCCCCATTCCGCTTTTGAACTTTACCACTGTCCACATGGCTTCAACCCCGCGTTCGGCGATCGGCACGCTACTAACCGGCCTACAAACATCGTTCGCGACTACTGGTTTAACAAATATTGAACTCCTTGAGTAATTTTAAATTTTTGCATTCTTTCAAAATCACGTACGGATATCGGAGGGTCCGGATATGAGAGGGTTTACTGTATATATATATATACATATGTGTACAATGTGTACACACATATATATATATATATATATATATATATAAATACATAACCAATTGTACACCTTTTTTGAAACTAATGGTTTATTATCCTCCTCACAGTATGGTTTCCGACTAGGAAAATCCACCATTCAGGCAGTTTCTCATCTTGTTAAGTCATGAGAGTTTTGAAATGAAAGCCAATATAGGGGTTGCCTTATATGTGATCTTACTAAGGCTTTTGACTGTGTTTGCCATGAAACATTTTTGAACAAACTTGAGTTATATGGAATTACAGGCATAGATAAGGTCTTATTTTGAAAATAGGGAACAAATTGTATCAGTAAATGATCAGCTGTCTAATAAATGCCAAGTCTCATGTGAGGTACCATATGGATTGATGCTTGGGCCACTATTGTTTCTTATCATGGTAAATGATATTGATGTGAATATATCATGTGAAAATTTGTGTTTTGCTGATGTTACAACAATGTTTAGCTCTAGTCAATATTTAGACGCTGTAAATACAGCTGTAATATATTCTCTTAATAGGGTGTTGAATGGTTTAGCGTAAATAGGTTTGTACTCAATAATCATAAAACCCAAACCATAGTGTTTAGTTAAAATAATGTTAACCCTTGAGGGGGCGCTTCACCAGTGAAACGCGAGATGGCACATGCGGATTTTTAATCCACAACGCTAAATCGCACAAATTTAACCCATCTTACTTGTTTTTATAACATAGTATTGCATTTAAATGTCAAATAAATTGATAAGATGCAAAGTTCCATCGTTAATTTAATTAATTAATTACTAAATTTGAGTAACAAACGTGTTAATAAATATAGTTAGTAATTTTCTAGTATAAGAATGGTGTTACGGGTGAGGGTGTTATGCAGAGTATTGTTCCGCAATAATAAGATTGAACATGCAAACCGAATATATTAAATGAAAGTGTTATAAATTAAATAAAAACAAAATTATATTTTGGTTCACACACACGTTCATATGTGTATTCCGATTAGAGAAAGCCTCCGCAAACTGACATTGCTTCTCTGTATTGCAACTGACAAGGAAACAAAAGAAGTGTGGGGGTTGAAAATAGTTTTGGGGGATTCATGGAGTGAAGCATGTGAGGTACGGAGCCTGAAACGGCTGCCGATACCCAATATGCGTGTTTATATTAACAAAAACTACACGTACGGAGGAAAACTCTGCAAGCCTCCTCTCGAGGGTTAAGGCTAGTGAATCAAGAATCTGTGATAAGTTAAGTGAGGTTAAATTATTAGGTACAGTTTTAGACAGAAAGTTAACATGGCATTGTCACACTGATTATATTTGTAAAAAGATCTCAAGAGTAGTGTATTTATTAAGATCTCTTAACAGGGATGTTTCCAAGTCTTACTTAAAGCTTGTTTACCAAAGCTTTTTTCGGGGGTTTTGGTTGTATGGTATCTGCCTGTGGGGTAATTCTGCTGATGCACAAGATGTGTTGTTAGTGCAGAAAAAAAAGGCTGTGAGAATTGTAGCGGGTGCTGGCTACAGATATCATTGTAGGCCTATATTTATAAGTGAAAATATTTTACTGTTTTTAGTTATGTTCTCTATGTTTTGTTTGATGTTAAGAAAGAATTTACTCTGTTAACAAAAACACTCAATATTCATGACCATAATACACGATCGAAAAAAAATGTTGAAGTACCTTTTACCAGATTAACAAAGGTTGCTAAAAGTTCAAAAATATTTGGTCTGAAACTTTATAATAAACTACCACATAGAATTATAAATACTGAATGTGTGGATCGATTTACATTAACTAATGGGCTGTTCAAACATCCTATATACACAGTAAGTGAAATTTATGATTTTAGAGATTTTTGAAGACTTTAAATAACCAAAAATTGTATTTTGTAAAACTTGTTGATTTTATACTATAGAGTTTAATGGCAAAAAAGGATTCTTATTCTTAAGTATATTACGTCTATATTTTTTTAAGTTTGTTTCTTGAAATAAAAAATACATGGAAATTATGCTATGGTGTTTTTAGTTCTTTTGTCATTCGGATTTTTGACACTCTACTGTAATAATTTTTTAATAAAAAGTATTACTTTAGTCTATTTAGATCTAAAGTCAATCCATGCAAATACTGAATATATTTCACTCACATATTTTTACTAGATAACCTCTTGACAAGTTTGTTCCCCATATAAAACTTGGATTTTCCCTTTTCTGATTCTGATGAAGACTTCTGTGATTGAATTCTACTCTTTTCCTGAAAATAACTGACTTAATAATATATTGTAATTTTGTAAACAAAGTTAAAATATAAATAGGCTTTGTAATACAATAACATTTGGAATTCAGCAGGTGGAGAGAAGATCACCTTGGCTCTTTTTTACTGTATGATTATTTGTGAGTATGTGGTTAGTGCACCTTTGTGAATCTTTTATTCATTGAATAAATATTACTTGTATCCAAATACAATACAAAGGAAACACTGTTAATTTAATATTAATTAAACCACATATTAAAAACCTGAGATTTAAATAAATTCACCTTTTCATGTTTCTTTTTTAATGTATCCAATTTCTTCTCAAGTTCTGCTCTCTTTTCTTTGACCATCTTGTTCTCCATGAGTTTCTCTAATGATTCAGCTACTAATTCATCATTTACTGAAAAAATGAGAAAACAAACCCATAAATCAGATAAAACCACAAAAACCTTTACAAAAATTAATATTAAAGATAGGCTTAACATAAAATCTTATTATCATAATCTTACTTACCTCACATTAAAAACCTAACACAAAAATGGTTCAGTATCTTTTATGATTAAAAGGCTTCAATAATACAATACGGTAAACATCTCCAAAATTTCATCTAAATCACACCAACGGGGCTGTGGCTCTGTATACATCCAGACACACACACAAACACACGGACAGATAGACATCACGTCAAAACAAACTTTTTTGGATTCTGGGGACCCCAAAATGGTTATATCCACACTCAACTCTAGTTCAAAAATTTTGATGAAAATTATACTTTCTCTAAACTATTGTATAAGTAGGAGAAAGTAAAAAAATATGGACAGTTTATTTGTTTTAGAATAATCCATTTTTAAGCATATGCCAAAAAATAGTAAAACAGTTAATTCAGGTCAGCGATACACAAAAGCAAGAAGACTAATACCCGACTAGTGTTAACACATTACCAGTTTCATACCATGCCTTTATGGGCATGGTTTACAGTTTAATAACTGTTATTTGAAATAAATTTTTGGACGATAGATTGTTGGAAGAATAAGAATAAACTTTATTTCCAAGAGATACAAAAGTTTACATAATAATACAGTGGGTGGGTTTCACAAAACCGAGTTTTCACTACGCTGAGTAAGGCTAAAAATCCAATAAATATCGAAATTTCACTACGCCGAGGTTTCACAAAACCGAGTACGTTATAAAATTCAACTGTTTCACTAACCCGAGTTTCACAAAACCGAGTAAGGGGCTGGGTACCGTCCGCTCTAGAAGTGAGTTCGCACCAAGAACACGTCGGCCGGCAGGCCAAAAACGCGCAGTATCATGCGCTTTGAAGGCATTAACTGCCTGAAATCTGTGTAAATGACTTTATTGATCTAATAACTTAAGCTACTTTATACTGTTTTAATATATTATACAGAAATAAAATTGTCCATGGATGAATGTTAAAAAGAAAATTATAGAAAATAGTAAACGAAAATAATTGTATGCTCCAAAGCAGAGAGAATTTAATTGTTTATAAGAACGATTTTTTTATTTAGAACAATTCAGTTTTTTCTTGCCTGTAAAAAAATAGAACTTATCACAATAACAAGCTATAAGTTATTGATAAAAGAAAATTTTCTGGAGATTATTATTCTCTGGAGATGATTGTATGCTCCAAAGCAGAGAGAATTTCATTGTTAATTTGAACGACTTTTTTATTCAGAACAATTCAATTTTTCCTTTCCTGTTTTAAAATATAGCTTATCACAAAAAAGCTATAGGATGAAGTAAAACTCACGCCTTCCAACACTATGTATTACAAGCATAATTGTATGCTTGTAATATTTTTAAATTATCTTAACTAATGCCACTCAAGTCCTAAACGAATAGGCATTGAGAAATGCTGGTTTGAGAAATTTTAATAGGTTAAGATGAGGAGTTCATTGTAAAATTATTTTGAATACTTTGTCTTGAATATATACAATTCTTTACATAAAAAAGTATTTGATTAGGCTATTTATGTTCACTATAGGAAAATAGCACTAAGTTGCGATGGGTATGACTAGTCCTGTTGTGTATTGTAAATAACAACTTTAACTAGGTTGATGAATGACACCGGACGCTCATAAAGGACAATACAAGGATTACTAGATATGTCAAATTGTCTTTTCAGAAGGGACAGTTCAAAACTGTGAGACTTAAAGCTGTAAACCGCCGACACCGGATGCCCATAGAACAAAAAATGGGATTATTGGAAAGGTATATCGGCCTTTCGAGAAGTGTCAGTTCTGAATGCTAATGTTTGGTCGTCGTCGTCGTCTTTTTACAAGGATTAGGCAAAAATACCTATTCCGACTTCAAACAGCACTATGTTTCAATCATTTGTTCATTATTGAAAATCAATATTATTTATTTACATGTTATTTACATGCTAATGTTTTGTAAAACTCAGAAACCGGGCGCACTTATAACACCAAATGTGATTATAGGAAATGTCTAACTAAATTTTTAAATAGATTACATAAATGTACATATTAGAAGCTGAAAGCATTTATTATTGATGAATATTTGTAATTCGTACCAAATATCGGAGATTGGTTCAAAATTTGACAGTTGAACTGTAAATTTGATAATTTTCTAGCAATATCTGTTAAATAAGGTCTAGGAGTAAGAAACTTCAGTTAAAATAAAAAATTATTTCAAAAACACAACCAATGTAAGCCTAAATGTTTTTTTTCTAAATTTATATAAAATATAAAATTATAAATTTTTAAAAATTACATGTGAAAAACGCAAAAAACCCCATTTTGGGGTACAAAACCCCCCCAAACTACCCATTCCCATTGACCGATATGTCTGGTTTACGAACTCGTCCGAGCACTTGTAGGAATACATGTCTCTACCAAATTTGGTCTTGATTGGACCATTTTTACGAGAGTTTTCGTGTTCACAGACACATATATATATATATATATATATATAAATTTTAACGACTTTTGTTTTTGGACTCTGGGCACCTAAAGACAAAAAAATAACATGGTCCCGGGCTTAAGTCTCACCATGAGACCTACGGTAATAGCTTCTTCCCTATGGGAAATTCGCTAATAACATGATCCCGGGCTTAACACTCCAGGTGCTAACATCTCACTGTGAGATGTCAGCGAGATGCAATTGTATAGCGCTATAGAAGTCAAAAATTACTGTCACGGTGCTGCCATTTGCGAGCTAATACATGCAACTACTCTGTAGTTCCCTATTCTGACGCTTGAGTTCGTTACTTTGCCGCTAGAGTATGCTTTTATAGCCAAATAAGCGCTTCCTTTTCCTAGGCACTGGATGGCCGTGGTGGCTAACGCGTTACGCTGACGAGCGTAACGTTCTAGCCATTCGGAAGTGCTAGGGTTCGAATCCCGACCATGAGCAATCCCAATTTGGCTTGCAAATGTGTGGTATAGTGGCGTGGAGGGCCCACCTTAAATAAACGGTGACCGGCTTGGGTGGAAGTTGACGGCATTTGTAGGCTTAATTGGGATTGCAGTGGACACCTATTTTGCTTTTATGGTTAGTGGTTATAAGGGGGGGGCATGTTTTGTGTTTTTTTTGTGTATGCTTGGTATTTTATGAAGATTTGCATAAAAATAACAAAATTTAAATAGTCATAGCACTTGGAGGGTTAAGTCTTGCCATGAGAGCTACGGTAATAGGTTCTTCCCTATGGGAAATTCGCTAATAAAAATAGGTTCATATTAAACTAATCGAGATACACTCCCTAAACAACTAAGATATTTTTTAGATATGAACAGGTATTGTCTGGATAGGCCTACGTCCGTTTTATATTATTTTACTATTAAAGTTATTTCTGTCTTGTCTGATAATTTATTTCAACACTGGTTGTAGACGACAGGTGCAGTGTTTAATGATAGCTTTGACGTCATCAGTATTTTCTTTTTATACTGATGAAATGCAATTCTACTGGTTGTGAGTTAACTGCTAATAGTAAGAAAATCAATTTATTTATAAACCGATACTCAAGAGCTTTAGGTCACAACAAATTAACCAATAAAATTTATCTGGTGAAGATAGTTGTTTATAAGAGTTGGTCAGAAACTTACAACACAGAGGGGATTGCTGGGGACTCTTGTTGGCAGGGGGATGGTCTATAGGAGGAGGGATGACAGGGGACGGTTCTTCAAGGTCTGCAACAGCCAGTAGGGTGGCGGGGGCGATCGATAAGCGGTGTACCCCCACCCCTGTAGACACAGCAGGGGAAACTGATGGCTCCGGGACCTGGCAACAATAATATATACTGTAGATAACACTTACTAGTTAACTCTTAACTCTTAAAGATGGCCTATCCCCATGATAGTGGAATCTAAGTTGAACCAAAATCGTAATGATAGCTTATAAATGATTAATGATCCCACCGCACCGGAAGTTCCGGTCACTGCGTCTCGCGCCTATAGGATGTGATGCGATTCTCACCTCAGTCTTGTGTTGATTGTTGTTGAGAGAGGATCATACTAATGTCCACGTTCTACTCTCTGTTGAACTTTATGTCAATAAACTTTAATTTAAAATAATGTCTCAAACTAACTGTAAAACAACAGTTTAACCTTGATCATGCAGGTTCAATCGGGTCGACATAGGTAGGTCAGTTGGATTGACTTGTCGAATCTATCACGTTTGGCACTAAGTGCTGTGCAGTGATTTACCATTTGATGATAAAGGAAACTCTTGAAATCCTAACTGCATTATGTCAAACTAAATTGACAAAGTATTTCAAATATTTGTTCTGTATTTTAATGCAGAACAAAAAATACAGAAAATATATTGAGTCAATACCCTTAGCCAAGGGTTCATTAGACCTATGTTTTATATTGTCCTGGTTTATTATTTTTAATTCAATCTTATGTTCAGTATTTGGTACATCTGGGCAGTCTTGAAATTCTATATTACTTGTAGAGTATAAAGCCTTTAATGGTCGGGTTTTATTCAATGTTTTCGGCAGGAGATGTTCCATAGTTATATCTGATGACAACATAGACTGGATAGTGACTTAATTTTTACTTATTTGTACCGTACCAAACTTGTACCGAAAAAATTCTTGTTCTGTACCGAAGTTCGGTACAAGGCTTGGAACCGTACCTTACCGATTTTTTCGGTGCACCGCAGACCCCTAAAATTAATTGGTGTAGGCAGTTGCTGTCCAGATTACACTACTGCCAACTATGCAAAGTAAAATAGTTTGACTTAATACTACGTTAATCTGCAAAGACCATCCTCATAATTAGACCAATTCGTAATTAAGAGGCAGTGGTTCGGATTCCACATTAAACTGTAGGTCCATTAGGTCCATTAGTTGCCTTTGGCTGTTGGACTATTAACCCATTCCTGTCTGGCAGAACGGTCGACGCTTGTGGCCACCCGGGCTGAACGAAAATCAAGCCTCGTTCACTACGACCGCGCGTCACTATTAGCGTGAAAGAATTAACAGTAACTTCATGAATTATATGTTTTGATTTCTTTGCTCTGTTCCTTATACTCTTTAACTGCGTATACAATCACTTTTACCTTACCTTACCTTACCGCTGTGGCCATTCAAACCGAAGTAGGTTTTTGGCCTCCGCAACAACTCGTCTCCATTCTTCTCGGTCTTCGGCTTGCTCCCAAGTCACTCCCAGCCTCCTGAGGTCTTTTGCCACTTGGTCTTTCCACCTTAGTTTAGGTCTTCCTAGTGGTCTAGTGCCTGCAGGTCTCCCCTCAAATACTTCCTTGATCAGGGTGTTTTCGGGTCTCCTCACTACGTGACCTGCCCATCTTAATCTTCTACTTTTGATAATAGCTACTATGTCTGGATGTTGGTAGAGGTTTCTTAATTCTTGATTATTTCTGATTCTCCATTCGCCATTATCATTTATTGGTCCATATATTTTTCGTAATACTTGATTTTCAAAAATTATAAATTTATTTTCTGATTTCTTGCTCATAGCTAAATTTTCTGTTCCATAAAGTAATACTGGTTGAATAAGTGTTTGATATATTCTTAATTTAGTTGTTTTTGATATTTGTTTGGAACTTAACAATTTAGATAATGAATAGAAACTTTTCCTTCCAGCTATCAGTCTGCTTTCTACTTCCCCTTCTTCTTTGTTATTCTGGGAAAATTTTACCCCTAAGTATTTAAATTCTCTTTCTCTAGTGAATTCTACATCATCAACTTCAAGATTATTGTTTTGAATCTGTTCTGTTCTTGATATTAAAAGATATTTTGTCTTCTCTACATTTATTTTAAGTCCAACTTTCTTAGCTTCTCCCTTTAATTTAATTACTAATGTTTTCAAGTCTTCTTTTGATCCAGCTACTAGGGCTACATCATCGGCAAACGCTAATACATTAATTTTGGTGCCTACTACTATTCCTTCTTCTAATTTTCTAGTTTCTTGGAGGGCTCCTTCTATGACCAAGTTGAATAAAATTGGTGATAGCCCATCTCCTTGTCTTACTCCTGTGGTTGTTATAAATTCACTGCTATATTCATTCTCTATTCTCTCATTCTCTCTATTCTCTATTCTTCATCATCTATTCTCTATACAATCACTTTTAGCAAGAAAAAAAATTATTACTGTACTTTTTCACCAGTTCCAAGCTGTAGACATAGAAACAAGTAGGTATTTTTGTTTCGTCAAATTTTACTTTATTTTCAAAAGATTCCTTTATTTTACTTGGCAGATCTACTTCAGTTACCTGCAGTAATAAATAGTTAATGATAAATCTTTAAATAATAATCATTATAACTGTATTATCATTAATAAATACAATCACTAAACGAATTGTGCGAATGAGAAAATAATTAACTGTCAATACGGAACATTTGACACTAAATAAGATGATAAAAGAGGACGCCAACACCATCTATCGGATGAGAAATGAACTAGAACCCCTAACGGCGGAAAAAAAAACTACGTCGAAATATAAGCAGGCAACGTACATTGTTTGCTCATAACCACCCCGCGGCCCGCGCCGCGGGACTCATGGCGCACGTCATTAGACATCTGTCTAGCAAAATACGCTGACGTACAATGTACGTCATTAGACGGGAATGGGTTAATTAACAGTCCTGTCTAAGGAACATGTCAGCCTTAGTCAGTAACAAGACTACAAGACCTTGCCACAATCATCTTACACTCAATTCTTATTTATACTTGGCTTAAAATACCTACATTGTAGTATTCAATAGTGCGGATAATCCACACAAGAGAACACTTTATTCACCGACCATTACTCACAATTATCCATAATTCATGACCTCCAAGTAGAGTAGTTGGATTACTTGACGTCGCCACCATCCCAGTCTATCATGAAAATATTTTTTAATATTGGCTAACTTTTCTTAATAGGTAATCATTCTTTAGTTTTTATTATCTAAAATAACCGTTGAAGATTGAGAACAACTTTAAGGAATCAGGAGGAGCAGAACCAATTTTTCAAGAGTTATCGTGTTCACAGACACACACACACACACACACACACACACACACACACACACACACACACATATATAAATTTGAACAACTATTGTTTTTGGCCTCTGGGCACCTAATGACAAAAAAATAACATGGTCCCAGACTTAAGTCTCACCATGAGACCTACGGTAATAGCTTATTCCCTATGGGAAATTCACTAAAAGGGCTTAATATTTGCTTATATTTGCTCTGTCAAATAATTTTGGATTTTGACTGAATCAATTCTTGGTTTTCCTGGCCAGGCACCTAAAGATCCACTTTGATCCCACCCTCACAAAGTCACATCAAAGAGATATTTTTACCTACCATAGACTGGGCTCGAGGCTTAACTACTTTCACGGGGCCACTGGTGCTGACATGGGTCCCCACACCCTCACTCACCTCGCCTGAAGCTGCTCCACTCTGCTAACAAACATAATCCTTACTAAACAGGTGGGAACACCACAAGAGTGCTAATCTAATCAGAAAGGAAATTAATAAAGATATACATTTAACTATACTGGATTAAATTATAGTTAATATCTATGTAATTAATGTCACATATCACATCTATGTATATTGTACACATGGATGTATTGTTTATATATTGGAATATCTTTGTATACGCAAATGATATAGTGGCTGTCTTCATTGCTCATGGTGTCCAGTGTGCTCATTGGAAGTTGAATCAACAGTGGAGACTCGTTTCCACGAATGGAGGACCATAGTCTGAGCCTTGCAACCGAGAAGACCGAGATAGTCAAAGTCAAAGTCAAAATAAACTTTATTCATATTAATACATGACATCTACAGTATCTGAATAGAGTCACATACAACTAAAAATCATATATTTTCAGGCTATATAACTAAACTATAAAAATATAAACAAGCGGTACAATTGAATTTGACAAATTATCATTATTATCTGCTGCTATATTTAAAACTATATTTAAACTCAGGTAATCAGTAGTGGAGCTCTCACCTAAGGAAACTCGGAAAAAGAATAGAGAGCTTTATCAATGAGATATTCTTTAAGCAAATTTTTAAATTTATTGTAATTTTGCTCATTTTTAATAGAATTTGGCAACTGAGTAAAAAAATTTGTCCCCATGCATTTGGTTTTGTTTTTATAAAAATGTAGATTATGTTTATCAAAAATAATTTTACTACGGGTATTATAATGATGCTTGGATTCAAAGAATATATTTCTTTCATGCTCTTTGACATACTTCATTGTTTCTACGACATAAAGACTGTAAACTGTAAAAATTTTGAGATCTTTAAAAAAAATATTGATACTCTCTGTGCTTTTTAAACCTAACATGATTCGTATTGCTTTTTTTATCAGAATTTTGTCCAAATTATATTTTGAGGTCGCTCCATATATGCAAATTCCATATGTCATATGTGAATGTATTAAAGAGTAATATATTGTTTTCAACACTATAAGGTCTGACATTTTTGACATTTGCCACAGTGCATATATTCCTGATGACTTTTTTTCACTGCATTTTTAACATGTTCATCCCAAGATAGATGTTGATCAATTAAAAGTCCTAAATATTTTGTCTGATTTGCTTTATTTATTAAATTATTGCCAAATTTAATCTTTGGATCCAAAACTATTTTATTTTGTTTGGTGGAGAAACTTACTGTCATTGATTTGTTAGTGTTTAATAGTAGGTTATTTTGATTTAAAAAATTTTGAATACCTACTCATTAAGTCCAAGTTGGCTGAGAGCTCAATATCAGAACTAGAATTTCCTTTAACAATTAAATTAGTGTCATCTGCATATAGTGAAATGGAACTGAAGCTGGCTCTCTTAGGCAGACCATCCAGGTAACCAAAAAAAGTAGAGGACCCAGGATGGATCCCTGAGGCACCCCGTACTTTAATCACCTGAGCTTTACAGACACAGCTTCTTAAATAATATAATAATTACCATAATCTAGATATTTTATTTCAACTGATTGGTGTCTATTATATAGATAAGAGGAAAATAAAGCACACTCTTTTCCTTGAATACCTAGTGATTTCAATCTTTCAATTAAAACAGGGTGTGCCACACTGTCAAAGGCACAGGAGAGGTCAAGGAAAACACCTACCACTCTTTCACCCTTATCAACTGCATCAATTATGTTTTCAATAAATTCAACTGCAGCAGTTATTGTTGACTTTCTTTGTCGAAAACCATGCTGCTCTTTATCTAACAAATTATTTGATTCAAAATAATGAATAACTGGTTATATACAATCTTTTCATATAATATTTTAGAAAAGGATGACAGCAACGAAACAGGCCTGTAACAAGTTATGTCCCTAGTTATGTTATGTCGCCCTTTTTAAAAATAGGGATAACTTTTGAAGTTTTTAATTTGTCCGGGAAATGACCTGAGATGAAAGAAGAATTAATTAGATGAACTAGAGGTAACACCAGTGAGGACACCATTGATTATGAAGAGGTGCCGAATCCCAACATTTATTAACTTTTGTGTCAATGTGGATACAATCCGCTCAAAACCAGCTGTAAAGTACTTGGGGGTGCGGCTTCATAACAACCTCACCTTCTAGAAACAAATTCGGCTCGCTACTGGAAAAGCAGCAAATGCCATTTCGGTCCTTAGCCGGCTGATGGCAAATGTTGGCGATCAGACAGCTGACAAGTGCAAGCTCCTTTTTTCTGTCATGAATTCAATACTGGTTTATGGATGCGAGGTCTGGGCAGATTCTCTGAGGAAGGAAACTATCTTAGGCAAATGGTGTCTGTACAGAGAAGGTCGGCTCTAAGGATATGAAATTTTTCATGTTAGAGTGAGCAGCCCAGAGAAAAGATTTGGAGTTAAAAAATATTTCACCTGAAAGCCTGATCCATAAATAAATGTGCGTTGTAACGTAAAACTGTCCTTTTTATGGAGGGGGTTTTTTAATAAAAAAAAACATTTAATATATATTTATATTTCTAATAAAAGTTTTTATTATTGCCTAGACAAAGAAATACGACCCGAAAGATGTCATCTGCATCAAAAGTTACTAGATACTATTATTGACACAATATTAATTATATCATTTATCAGATGGAATGTCCCTGTTTCCCTGTTTTGGATAATCCGAACAACTTGGTAATCCACACAGAGTTAGGTCCCAATTAGTTTGGATTACCAGGACTCTGGTGTAGTTATTTATATTCAGATTATTCTGAAATATAGTGTAAAGTTGCATTAAAAGTACTAATAAAATCCATTATTTTAAATCCAAACTCTGTATTTAGCCGAATTAACTATGCCTTATCTCAGTTTACAAATATGTTTGTCCACTACATGTTTTGCCTGAACGGTATCAAGTCATGATATTTCCATCATCGGTTACCCGCAGGGATGTTTTATCAGATATGAACTCGTCATTAGAAATATAAAACATGACGCACAAATTGGCACATAAAAACATATAACAATATATAACATAACAATAATAAAAAAGTGCTGTCTTTAGACCTACTTTTTTCATGATTGTGTTCATTGCTGGAGATGAACTAAAAAAATGTTCTGAAGTCATTCCCCGGTAAACGATGAAGAGTCGGACCGTGAGAATCGAGTCTATTTTGATGTACTATGAGTGTAGCTAGACATCGCCCTATGCTATCTCGATCAACAGTGTACTTGCTACATTTGTATACTTGATGTTTATGAGACCATTGGACACTTAGCATTGATTTCTTTGTTACATAAAAAGACGATAAATGAATTCTTATGATCCAAAAAATAAGTTATTTTATTTAATTAACATTGTGTACGTAATAATGTATCATTAGTAATACATACCGTGCTGTAGATTAAAGTGTTATAATTGAGAATACATTGCTTAGTTTAAAAAATTTATACTCAATAACCTTTTTCAGGTAGTTAGGATTAGCTGGACATTTGGATGGGTGGGTTTCACAAAACCGAGTTTTCACTACACCAAGTAAGGCTAAAAATCTAATAAATATCGAAATTTCACTACGCCTAGGTTTCACAAAACCGAGTACGTTATAAAATTCAACTGTTTCACTAATCCGAGTTTCACAAAACCGAGTAAGGGGCTGGGTACCGTCCGCTCTGGAAGTGAGTTCGCACCAAGAGCACGTCGGCTGGCAGGCCAACAACGTGCAGTATCATGCGCTTTGAAGGCATTCACTGCCTGAAATCTGGGTAAATGACATTATAGATCTAATAAGCTACTTTATACTGTTTTAATATATTATACAGAAATAAAATTGTCCATGGATGAATGTTAAAAAGAAAATTATAGAAAATAGTAAACGAAAATAATTGTATGCTAATTTTTCCTTTCCTGTATAAAATATAGCTTATCACAAAAAAGCTATAGGATGAAGTAAAACTCACGTCTTCCAACACTACGTAATATTTACACTTATATTGTAATTATATATAACGGTTAATATATACAAAAAATATTAAGTTGTGTTGGAAGACGTGAGTTTTTACTTCATCCTATAGTAAAACCAACATGTATAATGCTAATCAAGAAGTAATTAAAAACCAAGCTATAAGTTATTGATGAAAGAAAATTTTCTGGAGATTACTATTCTCTGGTGATGATTGTATGCTCAAAGCAGCGAAGAGTTTGATTGTTTATTAGAACGATTTGTTTATTTAGAACAATTCCACTTTTCTTGCCTGTAAAAAATATAACTTATCGCAATAACAAGCTATAAGTTATTGATTAAAGAACATTTTCTGAAGATTACTAACACAATTTTTTTGTAATCTCACAGCCTCGATTTTATGCTGTGTAATAAACTAAATTGGGTATTCTCTAGCTGATTCTAATGATAAATGAGACATTTCAAATAATTCATCTTGGAAATACACATAGCTGTAAAAAATGCTAATGTGAAAGGTTAAAAGAAAACACTTAAAACTTTATATAAAAAATGTTTAATATAAGAAAAATAAGCTATGCCTTATACACCTACAGTTAATTAACTAGGCGACCTACAGTCGTCTAATTAACTGGCCTATTATTGCTCTGCACATCGGACAACACAGCGGGAGACGGATTCCCGTGTCCTCTAATGATCCATCCGTCCGCTCTAGTGACATTTAATGAAATGTCCGTTGACACCATTTGAACGGCACACACTCTGCATAACGCAGGGTGGCTGCAAGGACTACAAATCCTGGTTGACTCGTTGGATAGGCACACCGAGCAGGGATTTCCCTCAGCTGGCCTATTAACTTATTTTTATTAGCTTAAATATCTATCTATAATATTATAAAGAAGAGATGGTTTCTGTATGTTTGTTTGTGGGTTTGTGTGTTTGTGGGTTTGTTGTGGCAAGTAAATGCGAAAAATACTGAACCGACCGGTTTGAAATTTTACACAAAGGTAGATCTTAAACTCATGCAACACATAGGCATACTCATTTCCTTAAAATTCTCTCGGGCTACGCCCTGTGAACGTCCTAAGTTTCAATGTTAACATTTTTAGAGAATGAAAACATAAAATTACTTGAATGTCAACAGCTGTGAACACTAAAATTTGACAGTTCGAGAAGAAGGGGAAGAATCATTTAACAGTTCGGGAAGAAGAAGAAATAAAGTTGATTTTTCAGATAAACTGCTGGATCGAAATAAGTGAATTATTTGAAACAGCGGAATGGTAGATTTTAAGTTTTTTTTCAGACGACTGTCTCTATTACATTAATCCTTATCCTCTCCCAATATTTGACATATGTTACTATGAAAGGTTGTAGACACTCGTGTTTTGTCATTTTGTAAACAATGAAGAATTAATTAACAATAAATTAAATGTATCAATAGAGCCTACACCTTTCAGCCTTTTTAACTCGTGCGAAGAACGGGTACTTTGGCTAGTAAACTATAAACTATTTATTATTAAATCTTCAATATAAATCATGTTATGTTCACTACACGACTGGACAGCGAGTGCCTGCAAAGCACGTAATACTGCACGCTACACAGGCTTCTACAGTCACTTTTAGAACGGACGGTACCCAGCCCCTTACTCGGTTTTGTGAAACTCGGTTTAGTGAAACAGTTGAATTTTATAACGTACTCGGTTTTGTGAAACCTTGGCGTAGTGAAATTTCGATATTTATTAGATTTTTAGCTTTACTCGGCGTAGTGAAAACTCGGGTTTGTGAAACGCTCCCATTTGGATTACAGGGACTCTGGTATATATATATATATAAAACTGAAATAATTGTTTTCAAGTCCACTAATGGCATATTTCCATAATTCTTATAACTAAATTATTTACAAAAACAAACACCAACAATTATACCTAAAAAATACATAAATTTCTTCATTATACAATTTAAATACTTGAAATGATCCATAACATTATAATTAATTGAAAATAAAAAAAATGTAAAACTTACCTCAACATCAACCTCTGAATCATCCGTGAAAACACTGAGTTGTTGCGCCCGCTTCTCCTGTTCACTCTGGTACTTGATGGGGTTGGCCAACGCCTCAGCAAAGTCACTAAGTCCATCAGGAACATAGTCCTGCATCATATGTAACATAGATCAATAACAAGTTTTATAATCATGAGTGTTTTGCGTCTGTATACTGTATTTTACAATAGCACTACTGTACTGTATTGACAATAATGTAGCCTATTGCGGGAACTGTAAAAAAAAGAAGTTTACAATTACAGTAGAACCTCGATAGTCCGACCTCCGATGGTCCGACTCCTCGGTTGGTCCGACCGTGCCCGTCGGCACAACAGACTTCCGCTAATTCGTCCTCGGCGGCATTCTCCTCGCTTAGTCCGACCACGCTAGCGGAAATTTACAGCATTTGTTTACTTCGTAACTCCGTTCAAGTTGAAACCTGTCTATGACGCATCGGCAGGTGACATCGTGAGTGTATATATGTGTGTATTTATTTAATGTTTTTAGGCTTTCTGTAGCGTTCATCAGTACAGTAGCTTTTTATAAAATCTTGATGCAATGTTCTTTGTTCGAAATACAGTTTAAGTTTGTTTTTATGTTAATATAAGAGTTCCTCTGATAATCCGACCTTTTTGTTGTTCCGACCATACCCCCGGTCCTGCAGGTGACGGATTAGCGAGGTTCTACTGTACCTATGCAAATATACATACTGTAATATCATTTACAGTACAGTACATACATCACAAGAGAAAAATAATTGAATTGCAAAGTGAACATTACATAGTTATTTAAAATATATGTATATATATATATATATATATATATATATATATACTTCACAGGACTAAAATCAGTACAATAAAATCAATTTATTTAAAACAAAGTAAATGCAAAAAATTAAAACTTTAGTTACATAATTTCAGGAAGTTAACAGTCATTAAAAACAACAATTTACAATTAAATGGGAAATTTAACCATTACAAAATTGACGTAAATAACAAATATTTTTAGACAGTTATTACTCTATAAGTTAAACGAAAAATAAATACTGTAAGGTATTCTAAAACTGACGTAAGATACAGTTCAGTACGACATATGTTTCCAAAAAGTCTTTGATTGTGGTCTGCTATACAATCTTGGCTTGTTTTTTTGTCCCTCCGGCACAATTGCCGATCCAGACTAGCGGGAGTCTACTGTAAAATATTGTTGAATTAGGCCAAATGACTAGATAAATAATTATATTTAATAACAAGCGGTAAGCTGTTACAGGTAGGGGCTCAACATTAAGAAATAATATACTTTTTACTATGACAAAATACAGTGGAACTTGGTTATAACGTCATTGAAGGGACCACACAATTAATGATGCTATATCAGAGTGACGCTATAAAAGAGGTTACATAATTTTAATTTAAAACTGAGAAAAAATAGGGAAACACATTTTTTACATGAAATTAAGACATTCTAAAAATAGAATGTAGCTAAACAATAGCCGCAGTCCTCACGTTGCACCACCGACCGAACTTTCTCTATTTAGCTATTGTTGCCTTCATCTCGGCCTGATTTTCTTGACGTTATATACGAGGTTTGAGAATTTACTGACGATATATCCGAGGTTTTTTCCTATGTAAATACATATAGTTTGGCGGGACCTAAAAATAAATGACGTTATATCCGAGTTGACGTTATGGCCAAGGCCGCAATAACCGAGTTGCACTGTATCAACCAAAACACTATTAGGTTTCAATTAGATGAATTAATAAATACCCCCGTCGCAGCAGACCTGCGTACTCAGCGAATTTCCAAATCAATAATATAAAAATAATAATATACGACAAGTCAAGTGGTCAAAATCTGTTGATGAACATGAGAATTATTTGATTAATCTCCATAGGATTAACATGGGAAAGAGTGTGCAGGTTTGCTGCTGTGAGGAACGCTAAGAGTAGGCATTTATACCTTCAAAAACATTTATTTTTAACATTTATACCAACTTTCATCAACATCTGTCCATAAATAAAGGAGTTTGCCTATTCTCCATATGATTAACATGGGAAAAGAGTATGCAGGTTTGCTGCCATGATAAACACATAAACTATGATTTTTAAGCATGAATGGATGAACCTCAACCACATAAAGCTAAATATAAATTTGTATCCAAAAATATTGGTTAATAAGTGAAATATTAATTTTTCCTTATCCTCCATAAGATTAACATTGGAGCTTCAAAATACAACGTACTGTATTTAGATTTTTTTATATCTCGGTAACCGTTGGAGATAGAGAAAAACTTTAAGGAACTTAATTGTGTAGTTTTTTAAGCTGATTCCAGTGGTGAAATATAAAATTGGAAATATTTAAAAATTATATGTGAAAAACGCATAAAACCCCATTTTGGGGTACAAAACCCCCCCAAAATACACGTTCCCATTGACCGATATGTCTGGTTCACGAACTCGTCCAAGAATATGTAGGAATACACGTCTCTACCAAATTTGGTCTCGATCGCACCATTTTTACGCGAGTTATCGTGCTAACAGACACACATATATATATATATATATTTGTTACTAATGTAAAAAACATTTAAAAACACAGTACCCTTTTTTTATTGAAATTTATTAAACCGACATGTTTCGTACCCTAAGGACATTTTCATAAGTTCACTTAACCTATATTAAAATTATTGTTAAATGTAAATAAATGTTTGATATCTTTATCAGCAGCTGATTTTCATGTAGTCCTGGGGTGTAGTTGTATAATTTTTTCTAATATAATATTTTTTGTGTGTGTTTGCATTTTATTAATTAACCTGTTGGGTTGTGTTTTGTAGTTTTTGAAAATGTGTAATTCTTCTTTTACGTCTAATTTCGTGCTCTTTGTTCCAAATTCAATTATATCAAGGTCATCTTGTAAACTTTTAAAATTGTGATGGTTCTTTATCATATGTTCGGCTACGTTTGATTTCATGCTTGTGTAGTTTTTTGAATTAAAAGCTTGTACATGTTCTTTGTATCTGGTTGTGAATGTTCGGCCAGTTTGTCCAATATAAAACATGTCACATTGTGGGCAGTTTATTTGGTATATTCCTGATTTGTCAAAATTATTGGTAGTGTGAGTGGTTCTGTTTATTTTTTTAGTGATAAGGTCAAAGGTGTTATTTCTTGTTTTGAAGCTCATTCTGTAGTTAGTTTTATTAAATGTTTTACGTATTGCTCTGTTAAATTTTGTCTTGTACGGTAAACATATATATGTTGGATTTCGTTTGTTTTCGTATTGTTGGTTTACAGGTTGTTGTTTGTTTTCTTTAATCTTTTTTAATTTCTTCCTCATCATATTGTCGATTAGGGTGGGTTTGTATCCGTTTTTAATAGCAAGGTATTTTATTGTGTCTTTTTCTTCATTGAAATTTGATTTTTTCATTGGGATGTTGACAAGTCTATGTATCATGGTGTGAAATGTTGACATCTTTTGCTGCCAAGGGTGGTTGGAATTGGCTGGGATTATACAATCTGTTGCGACTGGCTTTCTAAAGATTTTAAAAGTATGTTTTGAATGTTCATTGATTATTGTAATGTCCAGAAAGTTAATTGTGTTGGTTTGTGTTTCTTTTGTAAATTTTATTGTGTTTGAGATTGAATTCAGGTAATTTAAAAGGTTGTCGGATTCTTCTTCTGATCCATCGAAAAGGCAAATTATGTCGTCTACGTATCTGTACCAGTATATTATGTTGTTTTTGTAAGGGTTCAAATTATTAATTATTTTTTCAGATTCTAAATTATTCATATAAATATCGGCTAGAAGACCTGAAAGAGGTGATCCCATTGCCAGTCCTTCTGTTTGAGCATAAAATGAAGATTTGTAACTAAAATAATTTTGTTCAACAGTCAATTTTGTTAATTTCATGGTATCAATAATTTCATTTTTCTTTAATGTTTTATTCTTTATTAGTTCTTTATTAAGAATTTGCAGTGTGTCTTCAACAGGGATGTTTGTGTACATACTCTTAACATCAAATGATAAGAATATTGCTTTATTTGGAATTACAATTTCTTTGATTTTATTTATAAGTTCATATGTATTTTTTATTGTAAAGTTGTTTTCAGGTATGTTTCGTTTGATCTTTTTTTGTAAATATTTACTCAAATTGTATGTTGGGGCATTTCTGTAATTAACTACAGGTCTAATTGGAATGTCTTCTTTGTGCGTTTTTGGTAGACCACGAAGTGTTGGAGCTCTCGGTTTCATAATTTTTAGTCGACTTTGAACATGTTTTGGAATAGTTTTACATTTGTTTATGGTAGTGTTAGTGAGTTTAAAAAATTCATCTGTGGGATCTTTGTTAATGTTTTCAAAATCTCCATTTTGTATAAAGTTTTGAATTTTTTGATCATAATCATTTTCATTTATAACCACGATGCAGTTGCTTTTATCAGCTTTTGTTATTAAAGCTTTGTTTTCTTTCAACTTTTTTACTATGGCATCTATTACATTAATTTCTTTTTTAACATTTTGTGTCTTTGTAATTTTTTTATTAATGTCATATTTTTCTAGTTCGTGGATAAAGTTGTTTCGGATGATATTTTTATCATCTTTTTCAATATTTCTAATTGCTACTTCGACATTCATTAAGTCATCTCTCGTAATATTCTCAAAATTATTTTATTTATAAAATTATTAAAATTATTTTAGTTACAAATCTTCATTTTATGCTCAAACAGAAGGACTGGCAATGGGGATCACCTCTTTCAGGTCTTCTAGCCGATATATATATGAATAATTTAGAATCTGAAAAAATAATTAATAATTTGAACCCTTACAAAAACAACATAATATACTGGTACAGATACGTAGACGACATAATTTGCCTTTTCGATGGATCAGAAGAAGAATCCGACAAACTTTTAAATTACCTGAATTCAATCTCAAACACAATAAAATTTACAAAAGAAACACAAACCAACACAATTAACTTTCTGGACATTACAATAATCAATGAACATTCAAAACATACTTTTAAAATCTTTAGAAAGCCAGTCGCAACAGATTGTATAATCCCAGCCAATTCCAACCACCCTTGGCAGCAAAAGATGTCAACATTTCACACCATGATACATAGACTTGTCAACATCCCAATGAAAAAATCAAATTTCAATGAAGAAAAAGACACAATAAAATACCTTGCTATTAAAAACGGATACAAACCCACCCTAATCGACAATATGATGAGGAAGAAATTAAAAAAGATTAAAGAAAACAAACAACAACCTGTAAACCAACAATACGAAAACAAACGAAATCCAACATATATATGTTTACCGTACAAGACAAAATTTAACAGAGCAATACGTAAAACATTTAATAAAACTAACTACAGAATGAGCTTCAAAACAAGAAATAACACCTTTGACCTTATCACTAAAAAAATAAACAGAACCACTCACACTACCAATAATTTTGACAAATCAGGAATATACCAAATAAACTGCCCACAATGTGACATGTTTTATATTGGACAAACTGGCCGAACATTCACAACCAGATACAAAGAACATGTACAAGCTTTTAATTCAAAAAACTACACAAGCATGAAATCAAACGTAGCCGAACATATGATAAAGAACCATCACAATTTTAAAAGTTTACAAGATGACCTTGATATAATTGAATTTGGAACAAAGAGCACGAAATTAGACGTAAAAGAAGAATTACACATTTTCAAAAACTACAAAACACAACCCAACAGGTTAATTAATAAAATGCAAACACACACAAAAAATATTATATTAGAAAAAATTATACAACTACACCCCAGGACTACATGAAAATCAGCTGCTGATAAAGATATCAAACATTTATTTACATTTAACAATAATTTTAATATAGGTTAAGTGAACTTATGAAAATGTCCTTAGGGTACGAAACATGTCGGTTTAATAAATTTCAATAAAAAAAGGGTACTGTGTTTTTAAATGTTTTTTACATTAGTAACAATTATAATAGTAGCCCTCCTTACCTTAAACAAGAAGATAAATATATATATATATATATATATATATAAATTTTAACGACTATTGTTTTTGGTCTCTGGGCACCTAAAGAAGAAAAAATAACATGGTCCCGGGCTTAACTCTTGCCATGAGACCTACGGTAATAGCTACTTCCCTATGGGAAATTCGCTAAAAATTGAAAAAATGGTATAATTAGTCAAATTTGTTATTTGTTAAGATATAATTAAGTATAATATAAATTTTAAATAGGTTTAAAATCAATTATCAATGTTAACCCATTCCTGTCGGGCAGAATGGTCAATGCCTGAGGCCCTCCCGTCTGAACGAAAATCGAGCCTTGTTCACTACGACTGTGCGTCACTATTAGTGTGAAAGAATTAACAGTAACTTCATGAATTATATGTTTTGATTTCTTTGCCCTATTATTAATGCCCTTTAACTGCGTATACAATACTTAGACTTAAAAACAAGTAGGTACTGTTGTTTTGTCAAATCTTATTTTATTTTCAAATGATTCCTTTATTTCACTTGGCACATTTACTTCTAGTTACCTGCAGTAATAAATAGTTAATAATAAATCTTTGACTAATAATCATTATTACTGTATTATCATCAATAAATACAATCGCTGAATGAATTGTGCGAACGAGAAAATAATTTACTGTCGATACAGAACATTTGACACTAAATACAATGATAAAAGAGAACACCAACACCATCCATCGGATGAGAAATGAACTAGCAGACTTAGCGGCGTAAAAAAGAAACTACGTCAAAATATACGCAGGCAACGCAACTTTGACAACAAAGCGATCAATGAGTTCATTATTCGTGGTTTACTTATCACTTACATAGATCAAATCGCTAATTCAACTACTGATGATCTAAACTGGAAGAAAAAACTGACACGGGACTCGAAAACCACGTTACGGCAAAGGGAAATGTGACGCAAAAAGCAGCCGACACATCTTCTTAGTTTTTTTACATCATTGTGGCGCTTCTCTAGTGATGAGTAGAGTTTAAAGTGAACTCGAAAATATTGTGTGTCCAGGATACACCTAGTTTTCTTAGTCAGATCGTCGGCGTCAATCAAGTCATACACGGCAAGTTTTTTGTCCGTTACTAGTAAACGGAAGTGCCCACAGTGCACCTGCGCCTCTCAGACTCAGATTTCTACCAGAATGAATTTTTCATTCTGGTTTCAGATAACCCGCCAATCAGACTGTAGTTTTTGCTCTTGTGTTAAGAGTATTGAAGTGTTTTTCATCACGTTAACTATAAATATCGACGAATTGACAGAATTTAATCGCTTATGTAATTTTATTGAGTAGTTTTTGTGTTTCCTCTTTAACAACGTGCATCTTGGACGTACCCATTTCACCATCTCACTCAAATGAATTTTGACCTCAACTTGAATAGGAACCAAACTCGTCCGATGTTTGACGACCGCCGCCGACTTGTCGATGTCGAGTCAAAGCAAACCTCATCCGAAGACAGTTGATTTGCCAAACAAGAAAAGGTTTAAATTTTGGTTTGATTTCATTGTTCAACTTTTCACTCTTTCGGTAACAATTAAAACTACTCAGCCGGACAGAGTCCTTCTCTTTGATTTGTAAATATTACTAATTATTATGAACACATTTGTTTGAGTTTGTCGAAAACATAATACCGAAAATAATAATAATAATAATAGTAATAATAATAAGCTCAATTAATTCATTCAAGACGATCGTTGCAGACAGCTAGGACGAGGCAAACTAACCTAAAAAATATTGACTTGTTTCGAGACTGGACTGTGAGTCCCTAACTAAGACACTTCGTTTTTTGTGTGCACTACACATGCCATTCTGCCAGTTCAGTTCAGCACTTGCCCTCCAGCAGACAGGACACTGCTTCAACACAAACAATCCACCGAATCTCGATTAGGGAGTTAGTTCAACAACTTATTATTTCTAGCCCTTTAACTTCAGAATTAACTAATATTTAACCGTTAATTCATTCAAAAGATGTGTCGTAGTTAAATAATCACGAGTATTAGAAATATTGATATTTTTAAAATAGCAGTTTGCCAAATCCCCTTACAAACCCCTATATATTAACATTAAATATTCCCTTACATTTCCCATATAGTTCTCGGTGAAATAAAATTCCCGTACAATTCCCACTTTTCCCGGATTCCCGGTCGCTGGACACCCTGTAATCACTATATGCTGAATCACGCTTACTTTTGGAAAATTTAAAAGTTTGGGTTTTAATATATAAGATACCTCAAGCCAACCGGTCAGTTGAATGCAGATGTATAATTTATTCTAATGTTATCTCTAGATAAATAAATTAGCATAGATGGTTTTGATGTAAGAAAAATATATTCATCATGAGTTATACTAATTTTCGCCATCAAAAAATGACTAAAAGCTTAGTAAAAAATCTTAAATGTTCACTATTTCTCCTACTTTGACAACTATCAGAAGGAAAAGTGTAGCGAGAGGTAAAGGCTGTCCTCCTTCGGTCCTTAGCGACACGTGACGATAGCCAGGACACAATCCGACGACGGGCAACACTCTGTGGCCGATGAACTTGCCACTGTCTTCATAAGCCGTGATACGGATAACAGCTAGCTCAGGCAGTACTACCTATGGAATTACATTATCTTTTAACTCATTGAGATCCAATGTAGAAAAAATTACATACCCCCTAGATTGATTTTTTATGAGAGGCCAACATGCAACCAGCTCTAGTAAGGTAGGTTGAACAAATAATCTAATTTGTATGTCATAGTTAAACTAGAGGTATGCAAGCATCATATTTCATGATCAAGACGAGTCAAGCTTTTTGTAAAATTATGATAGATTATTAATTAGTTTTACAGGATTTACTCCTAGATCATCTGAGAAAAAAATTACCTTGATGCAATTATGAGTGCAATTATACTCAGAATCAAGGTTAGATACCTTTATAGGTTTATTCCTTTCCGTGTAGGGTAATTCAAAACTCGAAAAACTACTGAGATATAAAATGCACAAAAAAATAAAACTTGAGATCAAACCAAACTAATTTCTATACAAAGGAAATACAGCAGTCTTTCATTCAGCTGTAGTAGGTATAGCTGACGTAGTAGGTACTGCCATCCTCAGATAGCGCTAGTGTCGCAAATGGCGGACGAGGTTGACTACTTTCCTGCTATGTAATAATAATATTATTTATATTCCACCTAATTGTCATTATCTCTTTCTTGAAGTAGTAAACCGCAGTTTGTTTTTTGTCTTTTTATTTAACCAGCACTATCTTGACCTACCTGCAATAATTAAAAGCAATGTACTAAAAATTAATCTTAACAAGATAGTGCATAGATTTTAATAACACAATTTATTGGTTAAAAACTATAAAAATGTTTTGTTGTCTCTATGAAGTTGGAATTTTGAATTTTATAAATCATTATGTTCTTCATGATTTTTTCAGGTTTCTGAGATCATGTAAATAGATTGTGAAATAACTGTGTAAGATATTATTTGAAGATACAACAAATATTTATTATCTACATTTACAAGAGTATTATGTCTGTATAATAACTTACAAGTAAGTAATAATAGGGGTAAATCTTTAATTAGAATTTTTTAAATAGTTCATATAAAATAAATTTGTATCATTCTTCTTCTTGATATAAATTTTTGACTATAATATATTACTTCAATTAATAGATAATTGAACGAATCGGTCGCAAAATAATAACAATTATAATTAAAACTAGATAAATTTTAAAAAGTCAGCCTATTTCTCCGTGTTGCGAGCAGGAGTGGTAGGTCGGCAGAAGTACGCAAGCCCGTGGCCATTGGAAACCCTGATCACACTAAACACTAAACCCGCCTGAATCAGTCGCTTCACTAGTTTCCCCAATGGCCGTTTGCAGCGCCACCTGATGGCGTCACAGAGGTCTAGTTCACCGCTAGATCCGACAGATGGCAACACATGTCCTGAGATTTAATCGTCTTCACTAAGTCCCATAACGTGCCTCCTCTCCTTATAATCCGTTCCTCTCTGGTAATACCTAAAAAAAACCCTCAACAACAAAAAAAAAAAAAAAAAAAAAAAAAAAAAAAAAAAACAAAAAAAAAAAAAAACCCCCCAAAAAAATATAAAATTTTTTTTTATTTTTTCCCAAATTTTTTTTTTTTTTTTTTTTTTTTTTTTTTTTTTTTTTTTTTTTTTTTTTTTTTTTTAACCCCCCCAATTTTTGTGTTGGTTTTTTTGTGTTGGGGGGGGGGGGGGGGGGGGGGGGGGGGGGGGGGGGGGGGGGGGGGGGGGGGGGGGGGGGGGGGGGGGGGGGGGGGGGGTGGGGGGGGGGGGGGGGGGGGAGATTCGCTAAAAATAAAAAACAAAAAAAAATATATATACCCATGACACCCCCTTTATAACCACTAACCAAAAAAGAATAACAGGTGTCCACTGCAATCCCAACTAAGCCTACAAATACCGTCAACTTCCACACAAGCTGGTCATCGTTTATTTAAGGTGGGCCCTCCCATCTCTGTACCACATTTGCAAGCCAAATTAGGATTACTCATGATTGGGATTTGAACCCTAGCACTTCCGAAAGGCTTTGATGTTTCACTCGCCAGTGATACACTGCAACACTCTCGGCTACCTGTGCATAGTTTAACACAATGGTTCCCAAATAAAAGAGTCCCGGGGACCCTTAGTAAAATAAACTTAGCCATTGGGACCCTTGGCCCAAACCTGTACTAATACGAAATCACATATAGCCATTTGTTGCCCCAACTGCATGGCAGTTCTTCCATTATCATATAATATAGCAACAAATAACTTTATTCACTAGATATTTAATCATACAAAAGGTGTTGGTCTTATTACTAATATAGATTTTTTTTAACACAAATTTAAAATAGCGAATGAATTAGGTTCTCCTAGGCAAACTGCCCATTAGAAGTCACCTTAAACCACGAATAAATGAAAAATTAAAATAACTGTTGTCACAAAGCTAAATTTTATATTTCCTTTTCTAAGTAATTAACTATAGATTAAGTGTTTTAATTTTAGTCTATTTTATTCTTAAAAATTAGGGGATAATAGTGAATAAGTTTTAAATTTTTATAAAATAATCAATATTGTCAATACCAGAAAGCTAATTTATAATCACTGGATGTAAGACTAGTTAATTTATTATGAATGTTTATTACACTGGTAGATTGTACAATCTTGGCATACTATATGTAGAAAAATGAAGGTATTAGGAGATTAAATCATAGGAGGCAGCACGGAATGTATTTTTTTAAGCTCTTGATAATGCCACAGCGTGATGGGTTATGTTAGTTCTTGACCACAGCTGGTTGTTTTCTCGAAACTTTGGATTAAAAACCTCAGACCTGAATGGGTTATATGTATTAATTTTTATTCTCTACCACTAATTCTATGTTTTCCTAAATTTAGCCCAATTGATCTCAATGCAGGTCTACCTAGAGTATATGGTAAATTCTTGTTATTCTACTGTGTATTGAAATAAAATAAATTACATCACTCTTACTCAGCACTTGCAAATTATACATTTTTTTACTGAAATAAAGGTGAATGCTATGGAAAAAATTATTTGGAATGAAATAATTGACTTAATATTGAACAAAAACTTGGAAATACCTTTTTAAAAACAAAAGGCTCCTCGTCATATACCGGGTTGATGCCGTTATTAGGAACTATTTTAGTACGGAACTTCTTCCTCACAGTGTCAGCAGGTAGTCCGTACATGTCCACTTCAACATATGTTCCTGCTCTCTTGTCGGTCAAGAACTGCCCTGATAGCACCTGGAATGAAATTGCATGAGAAATATGATACTGAGTTCAACATTTCATATTAAGAAAATTAATTTAGTCAATTTTCATCAAATTTGAACCCAAAATATCTTTCAACAAAATGAAAGTAGTGACAAAGTTTTGAAGAAGTGAAAAAAATTTTCAAAACCAGATACATATCCAACAAAGGAAAGCAATGACAATTGAAACACACGTAATGCGATACGGATTATCATCCTCTCATCATCATCTGTTTAACTTGGAATATAGTAACTATAACTTGATTATTTTTAAATCTGCGGTTCACTAAACAGACTATTAATTAATAAGGACTTGTTGATTCTCTATACCAATTCTCAACACCGCCTGAAGATTAATATCTGAGAATCGATTGTTTAAAGTCAATACTAATAACATTCAACAGGCAAACAAATAAACTATTTATAGACAAACTTATTATATTTTTTACTAATCAAATTTAATTATGTTAAAAATATCGGAAACCCCACCAACATTGTTATGATGTTTATGTTTAATGTCTTTGCCTAAGTTTGGAGACGATATAGCTTAAAGTCCACTGGCTACCTCAACACAATTACTGCTTTAGAGAAAGTAGAACCATATTTTCTAAAACTAAAATTTTACTGCGTTAAAACTAATTTTAATCAAATTATTTGTAAAGTATACACAAGGAAAGATACTATTTATGTTAAAGAATAGTTGAAGTAAAAACCAAAACCATGGTTAATTTTTGTCTATGAACTGAAAGCTTTAGTTATTGTTTTCATAATGCAGGAAAAAAGAATAAACCTTTAGAGGATGACACAATAATCTAAAGTGAAAATATTACAACAACAGACATCTCTTGTACAAAATGATTTATCTATATGGCTAATAATGATAAAATGTTTTGTAAGTATGTGTTTCAATAATCTTTGTTATTATTACCAAGAGCACAATGATAAAAATCTAGCTGGTACCTGTAGTGTCAAATATAAAGCAATAATATAATATAACGTCGTTAGAGTATTGAATTTCAAAGAAGCTGTTATTTTCCCAAACATATAATTTGTAATTTACAGTCCAACTGGATATATTTGAGATAAACAGCCTCAACAGACAGTTGTTGAGGCAACCAGGTGACCTTGCAAATTTTATTGGCTAAACATTGGTTAAAAGATTTATTATTAAAATTCCTTGGTCAGTATGCAGTTCAATGATGATCAGTTCAATTCTAGTACTGACCAAGGTATTTATTATATTTGAATTTAATTGCGGTTTGGGGCAATTTAGATGAATTTTAATAAACATTGGTGCCAGATAGATTTTTAACCCATTCCCGTCTAATGATGCACACTGCACTGTCTGCGTATTTCGCTAGACAGATGTCTAAAGATGTGCGCTGTGCATCCTGCACGGTGGTTGTGTGCAAATAATTTGCGTTGCCTGCTTAAATTTCGACGTAGTTCTTTTTTCCGCCGTTAGGTGTGCTAGTTCATTTCTCATCCGATAGATGTTGACCTCCTATTTTATCATTGTATTTAGTGTCTAATTTTCCGTATTGACAGTAAATTATTTTCTTGTTCGCACAATACATTCAGCAATTGTTTTTATTGATAAGAATAGAGTAATATTGATCATTATTTAAAGATTTATCATTAACTATTTATTACAGAAGGTAAGAAGTAGATGTGCCCAGTGAAATAAAGGAATCATTTGAAAAGAAAATAAGTCTTGACGAAACAACAGTGGTTACTGGAGAAGGCTTTTTATTCAGTTGAAGAATTTTTAGAATCTCAAATGTCATGATTATAAAACAGCAACCTTTTCTTTATATTAAGTAAAACTTTATTTAGTTGTAGATTTAAGATTATTGACTAATCAAGCACCAGCCATTGTATGATGTGATGTGATGGTTTGAATAAATAAATGAAATAAAATATTGGAATGTAAGAACATCTTTGGGCGGTCCGAGGATCCAATAGGATTGTTCAATTCTTTAACTACGTTTTACGATACTGCATTTTGAAATACAAAGCATAGCGTCATCGATAGTTGCACCGAATATCAGATTGTGGTTTGATATTATTTCACATAAAATATGATTTCGGCTACGAAAAACCGTGAATTGTCGATTTTATATGGTAACAAAGATCAACCATCTCAGCTCTGGTATTTGCAGCAAAAATAAATACTATTTAATTTTGATCGTCTACATAATTCAATTGTCAGATCGAATTAAACTTTAAATATTTTGACCTAATGGGTTATTTTTTGTTATCGCATTCTCGAGTTCTCCGGGTTTGAGCAATATGATAAAGTGTTGTCAAATTTACATTTGGCTTATTTCGTCTTTCAGTGTTTACATAACCAACAAATCTTCCACTCGTTTTCATTCTACATTTTCTCTTTGTTGTATGATTTTACGCATCATTAGTTTCTAAGTGGAACATTTTAGACAATTTTAAGATGAATAATTAACTAGATTACGACAGGATGCCATAATTTCACGGGTTTAAACATTATTCTGCCGATCAGCCCAATACTACAACTCTGTGCCTGCGCAGAGTCCTTTGTCCAGTAGCCACGGCAGCGCTGTCACTGCTTTCCTTGTCACAGATATATCAATGACAGAACCATATCGGTGACTTTGTCACCAGTACAAAATATTGCATATCCCTACCGATACTGTCCGATACGCAGATTAAACTAAAAATCATAATTATAATTGAATCAGAATTGTAGGGTACAAGTGATGGCAATGAGCCGACGTTGTCTGTCAAATCTTGGTTCTTTGTTTATGGCGATTAGTTTTTGTCACTGTAATAAATAATATTATTATTTATCAAATTAATTATTTATCAATCTATCCATGGTTTTTATAACTAACTTTTAAGAACTGTTTATGTAATTTATTGGCGAATTATAAGGTTTCTGTTGATTTCATTCCATGAATAATATGGTGTGTATTAAAATTTGTTACTTTTCAATGCAGTGAAGTAAAAATTTTAGTTTTGTTGTTCAGCCTATGACGAATTTATGATTTTTTTATGTCCAATCTAATAACTTTGGTAACATTTTATTGATTTTTTCTCATTTATTCTTAGATAAGTGTGATTCCACTGTGTTATTGCGAGTATCCGAATCCGAAAACTATCCGATCTGAACTTGAGCTATCCGATCGGAAAAAAAATTTACTATCCGCACACCTCTAACTATTGTAACCATAGTAAAATAATAAAAGAGTGTTATTAACTACTAATAATCAAAAAAGTTTGTTATCTTAATTATTCTAGTTGTAGTATTCAGTAATAATTATTTTTTTCTAAAAATATAAGATTAATACGGAAAAGAGTATGCAGGTTTGCTGCCGTGAACATTGAAAGTTGATTTATTAAGTTTATTTAGACCATATACCACGTTTTATCAATATCTGTCCATAAATAAAAGAGTTTCCCTACTCTCTATATGATTAACATATACAGGTTAGCTACCATGATAAATACATAAACTATGATTTTCAAGCATAAATGGATTGATCTCAACTACATGAAGCTAAATAACAAACTTCATCCAAAAATATTGATTGATAAGTGAAATATTTCTTTTTTTTATCGTCCACGAGATTAAAATTTGAACCCAAAATACAGGGCTGTTTTTTTTCAACCTCCGATCGTCCATCTACGCAAGTAAGAGGTAGAGAGGCTGGTCCTACGCATCATGTGATTGCGCAGGTCTCCTACCACAGGTTCTCTGTCATTTTCAGCTCCAGTGAGTCAGTTGTAGCCAAGCTACATCCGCGGAAACATGGTCCCTACACAATGTTCCCGCCAAATATGATTTACGAGGTATAATCCATTTTCTGCAAGTAACAGGATGTAGTGCTGGGGAAATTCATCGCAGAATGAGTAATATGTATGGTAACAACATTAAGAGTGATAGCAGTTTGAGAATGGTGTGGAAAATTTAAAGAGGAACAAACAGATGTCTATGATGGAGTTGGATAAGGTCCGCAAGTCTGTCGCCACTGTAGGCCTCGTTGACAGTGTTGATCAGGCGGTGAGATGCAAATAAAGGTTTAGACATTTCAAAGTCTGCTTTGTACACAATTGTGACTCGAGACCTAGGCTAACGCTCAAGACACATTCAAAGGGACGCTTTCGTCTGGCGTAGTTTTGATCCGTGACATCAGTCGATCACACAGTGCCAACATGACAAAAGACCTCTTCAAAAATTTTAAATAGGAAGTTTTTGGACATCAACCATAAAGACCAGACCTAGAACCAGCTGAATTCATGGTTAGGTGGGCTAGAGGTTAGGGGTTAGGGTTGTGTCACGGTCGGTGGAGGACGGTTGAGGACAAGTGCCTCAACCGTTTTGGCTATTATGTAGAAAAATAAATTAAGAAATATTGTACTTTTGGTAATAAAATTATTGTTTGTAAGCATTTTTCTTTTATTTACAACCAATCAGAGGTTGAAAAAACAGCCCTCGTTCAATGTTTTTCTAATATCACGGTAACCATTGGAGATAGAGCAAAATTATAAAGTACTAAATTGTGTAGTTTTCGAGCTGATTCAAATGGTAAAAGAAAAAAATTTAAAATATTTAGACATGACATATAAAACTTAAATAAACCCAGTTTTAGGGTGCAAACCCCCCCAAAAAAGCAGTTCATAAGTGAAAGCTAACACATTCTAACGGAGCAATAACGAATTAAGATGGTATATCATGACGGAGAACAACAAAGATACATCATGTCCCTGGCTCTTATTTAGCACATTTCAGCTGGCGACGCATAAAACTTTAAGGGGTTAACAGCTGTTTGGATTTCTTTGGTTTACATTAACATTTATATTTATACCTTACCTAAAGGTAAGGTGCTGGTATTGGGAATTGATTTTTCACATATTTGTATCAAGAATTGAGAAATTTTGGTATCGACACAGCCCTAATAAAAGCTAATTTATTAAACACTCAAAGTACAGGAAATTTGAAATTACAACAAAAATAAAAGAAAATCTGTAGGTTTTGTGTTAAAAGAACTTGGTTTGCTGAGACATACTTTATGGAGAAAGGTCTTCTACTTTAGGGTAACATGATGAGAGGGCACAACTTGCCAAAGGAGGATTTAATGTTAAGACGAAACAGCCTGTCTGGATTCTGACCATCTTTTGAGGTGTTTGAAAATCTGATGTGGTTGACACACTTTGGGACTTCGGTCCACCTCTCCTGATGATTTCGATAAAGGGCAATATGCTTTTAAGTTCAAACTGCAATATTGAAGTTTATCAGTTACTAAAATAGAAACAAAAGCATCTCTCAACCTCACGACTGGCCAATGCCGTTTTTGCATTTTAGGAGGTAATGAATTATATCTTTCTGTTTATTCTGCTTGAGCAAATATGTTCCATATTATCAACATTATTTTGTACAAGAAGTTTTTGCATTTTAGTTTTCCATTTTAATGCTTATTTTATGATTAACTACACAAGACCTCAAATATTAATAGCTCCTTAAAAATTATCTTTTAATAAATCTGACTTTTTTGAGGTCCTATTCTATATGAGATGCAGATTCACACACCTCTATTTAATATATTTTTCTGTTGTATTTACACCCAAGGTTTATAACTTTGAACAAAACATATGTACTATATTTTATGTTTGACTAATATTTATATGGAATAAAGTTTTACACCTGAATCATTAAATGATCGACTTAAAAATTCTAAAAATATCTGGATTCTCATATTTTCTCATCTGATAGACAACTACACCTAAGAATAGAATCAAGAACAAACTTTTGTCATGTTAAAGGAAATCAATAAATATTGGCAATTGGCAAAAAACATGACTGGACTGATAAAAATATAACAAAATAAATCATAAAACTTTCATGAATAATTTGATTATAGTTTGCCCACATAAATGAATGCAATTGCAAAATATAAACATACAATTCATCAAACTGTTAACTAAGAATTTCTAATTTTTTAAGCTATCAATACCTGAACAGAAACGGTTCCAGCAATGATACCATCGACGGTAGATTCTGCAAAGGGATCGAACCTGCGATCTCGACGACGCATGAATTCCGGCTTTAGAAGGTAGCCACAACGGTGATTGTACTCAAATATTCCCAAGTTTAGCTGCATCGCCAAATCTATGATAAAATAAAACGTAAACTCATACAGGTCTGAAAGGATTTAGACCTAGCCTACATTAAAGTAATTATTTTTTATAAATAGAAGGAAAGGAAAGGAAGACTTGTTGTAACATTAAGGTTGGGAAACAATGTGAATGAAAGATTTATTCAGCCAGTAAATGTTTTATTCAAATGAATCCGCTTGTCAAATAGCATTATTCAAACTTAATTAATTCCTCATTAAAGTGAACAATTTGACATAGGGACATAGTGGTTGGACTGGTTAGAGCGCTGCGCTGACGAGTGTAATGTTCTAGCCATTCGGAAGTGCTAGGGCTCGAATCCCAACCACAAGCTATCCCAATTTGGCTTGCAAATGTTTAGTATAGCGGAGTGGAGAGCCCACCTTAAATAAACGGTGGCCGGTTTGGGAGGAAGTTAATGGCATTTGTAGGCTTTGTAATGAAGTGTCTTAATACACAGTCTAAAAGACGATACACTAAGGGCCGGTTGACGAGATCGGGGTTTCGTAGTCCGGGGTTATCGTTGGTCTCGGCCAAATTTAATCCCGGACTAAAAATCGGCTTGACGAGACAGAGATTAAAATGCATTTGGTCGAGAGCAAGCTTAGCCGAGACCAACGCTAGTCCTGGGTTAAAAGCGGGGAATGGCAGGGAATTTTCGCTGGGAAGGTTGGCAAGGGCCACATCCGCTATATCTTCCTGGCTACTCTTTTCTTTCGCGAAATGTCCCAAAACCAAAACAATGGGATGGCATTGCAGGGTGGGGTTCTTAATAAATAAAAGCGTAAACCCACACACATGTGTAATATAATATTAATGTAATTTATTTATAGACAAACAAAAATTATATTATAAAATAAGTAATCATATATGTATGCTTTTTCTTTGACTAAATTTTTGACATGGACATGTCTTAGCTCTGTGGGGCGTTAGTGATTTTTAAGATGAAAAATATGTAACATGTTTCCATAGAAACTACCAGGGCAGTTATTGAATTCATTGGATGTTTAGTATAAAATAAACGGTATCAGTGGACTGACACACACTTTCTCCCTTAAGTAAATTTAAAAAAGAAAACCTGTAATAAAACTATCATGTTCTTCAAAGTTTATCTAAATATCATTTAATAATTTATTGTTTCAAAAATTAGGGCGTTAGTGATTTTTAAGATGAAAAATATGTAACATGTTTCCATAGAAACTACCAGGGCAGTTATTGAATTCATTGGATGTTTAGTATAAAATAAACGGTATCAGTGGACTGACACACACTTTCTCCCTTAAGTAAATTTAAAAAAGAAAACCTGTAATAAAACTATCATGTTCTTCAAAGTTTATCTAAATATCATTTAATAATTTATTGTTTCAAAAATAATCATCCCATTTCTGAAAATAAAACAAGAGAGACAAAGTTAAATTAATTGATTGAATTGTATGGGGGAAACCCCCCCCCCAGGTCATACCAAGCTTTTTTGAGTTGATTTTGTTGGGTAATTTGACCTAACGCTTCATACCAAGTTTTATGGAAAACGGTTTGAAAATAAAGAAGATATTGATTTTCTTAATATCCTCCATAAGAATAACATTAGGACAACGTACGTCAGACAACGTAAAGCGTTTATCATGGTCAGTAAATTTAACTTTTCTCTGGAACCGTTAGTCGTAGACAAATAATTCAAAATACTAATTAGTTTAGTTTTTCAAGCTGGTTTCAATGGTGCCAGTCAAGTTATACTTTACTTTTATTGTTTTTTTTCTGAAAATTTAAAAATTTGATTTTTTTACATTTAACTTTTAAAACATTCCCTTGAGACATATTCATGATCTAACCTATTTCCCCCAGGGAAGTAAATAGAAATATTTAACAGCAGATAGCCTGCCCTTATTGCCATCGTACCATTTCAGATTTAATATTTGTCGTTTTTCTCCCATTCTTTTCTGCACAAACTTACGATGCTTTGGATTCCTGGTAGAGCTTTTCTTAGGTATCTGTTTAAACTATGAGTAAAAGTATTAATTTACCTTGTTATGTAAAATTATACTGTACTAGGTAATTATTATTTAAATTTACCTATGTTTAGCAATTTTTTAACAATTGGTAATAAAAAAATAAAAAAAAATAAAAAAATAAAAAAAATTATGGGTAGTACAATTGTTCAAAATTTAATGAGGATTTCGAATTTAACATTATTTTTAATTTAAAAAAAACGATAAGCGAGCAAATTAGATAATCCCGACATGATGTCCCGTTAACCCTGGCCCCCCCTGGGGTTAAGTCCGAGTCTAAAACCATTGTTCTTTTTAGCCGAGACCAAGCTCTTTGCGCTAGAACTTGACTCGTCAAGCCGACAGTTTATCTTTTTTAGTCCGGGGTTATCTATGATTGGACCGTCAAGCGAACATTTTAAGCCCGGGTTTATCCCTGCCATAATTGCCTCGAGTCTAACATTTTGCGCTCGGGCGTAGCTAACCCCGAGCTCGTCAAGCCGATTTTTTAGCCGGGGCTAAAAAACCAGTTATAACTGGATTTTGCGCTCGGACTTAAGATAACCCCGATCTCGTCAACCGGCCCTAAGAGGTTTTGCCCCGGATCACCTCAGGGAGAAATATTGTGACCCTGGGTAAATTCCTCGGAAACTAACCAGGGAAAATTACGCAGATAATTTCTCTCAGGTAAATGTGCTGGGGACAGGAACTCAGTACCAAGCTCTAGGGACTGGGTGTCTTCCCCCACCCTTTTGGGGGAATAATCCCCGATATAAAAGGAGATCACCATGGGAGGATGAGACAGTTGGGCCCTTGCGGCCAGACCCACGGGATGGGCGTGTTGAGTCCCCAGTGGCTGGATGGGCGTGATGAGCCCCTAGGAAGGTACATTGGCGTGTTGAGCCTGCACCCGCCGGATTGGCGTGTTGAGCCTCCAGTGTTTCCACTTGCTGGATTGGCGTGCTGAGCCTCTGGCGTTTCCCTTACCTCGGTGCATTGGCGTGTTGAGCCTGCATTGGCTGGATAGGCGTGTTGAGTCTCCATCGCTCTGTGATTCCAACCCCCCCCTTTTTATGGGAGCCTTTATTAACCCTTACCGGGCGGCTGACGAGTTTTTTCGCGGCACAGTAGGGTCCCACGGCGTGGAAACCGAGTTTTTTCACTTTCAGCCATTTCGTCACATTTACTACGCTGTAGTTCGCGAAACAACCAATAGAGTGCATGGTAATGTTGCTTTATCCTCTATGAACTCACAAAACCAATATGGAGGCTTTGATGGAATTTCTAGTGACTGAAATTAGATGTTATGCAACTTTGGCCTGCATTCTAGCGCTCCTGTACTGCTTTTGACGAGTACACGCTTGGAATCAAATCGGAATCGACTTTCAGCGATCATTTTGATTCCGATTCCAACCCTGAGAATCGGTGGAATCGACCCAGCTCTATTATATACAGTTATACATTTATATCAACATGTATACTAGGCTGAGAGCCCAATTGAGGTCAATGAAGGAAGGGTAGTTTATGACCTTCCCAAGAATCCCACGTCAACGTACGACCTCACAATAAGGTAAGTGGGTCACAGGAAATCCCAAACGTGTGCAAACAATAGCCCGCCCCAACTAGGCAGGTAAAGGGTGCGTTGAACGACTTTGGAAAACCCAAAATCTAGTCTGAGTCGCTAGTGCTCTCGGGCGGCCAATGTACTGCTTTAGGTTATGGGCGGTGTAAAAAAATATTAAATCACCAGCCCTGTTGAGTTTTCGGGAATCGAGTTTGAGAGGTTCTACTGTATTTAGTTAAAACTTTATTTGTTTGATTGTAGATTTAAGATTATTGACTAACCAGACGTTGTATGATGTGATGCGATGGTTAAAAAAAAAAAAAAAAAAATAGAGAGTAGTATATGCTAAATTTTTTTATGTTTTCACTCACCATTTGATGTCTTTTGATAGAAAACATTGATGAAATGCCGTTCGGATAAAAAACCCCGCATATACGACCATTTTTTGTGGCAACCATCGTAGCAGCCTGCACCTGGGGACTTTTTTACCGATCCAGTTTTTTGTTCTATTTTTCAAAAACTCACTGTTAAAATTTAAAAACATATTTATTTTATTTTACAACATAAAAATATACTATTTACAAAGCCCACCCTGATGTGAAAAATTCACTTTTCAAAACATATCATTTATTTATTGATGCTAGATCAAGTTATCAACAGTTAACCCTCTAAGTTTTGGCTTTTTCTATTTATGATTATGTTAATTAGAAAAAAAATACCCACCGAGAGTTTGATAGTTCAGGGCAACCAGCTGAGAACCAGCATTCCAAAACACTTGCGGCATGAAGTTGGAAGAGTCAAACCGTGTTCCTGCTGGATAAATGCGGCTCAGCTGATGTTTGTTGTAGTTCACAAACTCAATTGGATGTTCTTTCAGCAGCGTTGTTGCTTGTTTCTCATCAAAAGACGACATCTCATAGTACCGGTTCTTTTCTGTCAAAAATTACAATGGGTGCATCAGAAAAATTGGCAGTGTACACTACAGTTCAGTTGTGAGTTATTTTCCCCTGAAACAACATATTGGAACAATAAAAATAGAATCTGCCGCAGATAGCTCAGCCTACACACTCAAGGATACCCCAGGGTTTATTATGTTCAGGAAACAGAGGTTGTACCAACTCAATGATTTGAATTTAATTATCATGTTAAATCTAGGCTCAATAAAAATAATACTAGCATAAATACAAAAACTAAGATGATAAATACAAATAAAAATATAAATTACTTATCTTCTGCAAGAAAAGATTTTTTAACAATAAGTCTTAAAAGTCTAACAACATACAAAAAACTGTTCAGCAATTAGTTAATACAGATTAGATTAGATTACCATTTGATATGGCGACCTATCCAGGTATATTTTAAGCCAAGTATAAATGAGAAATGATTGTGGGATGAATGTGGCGCAATCTTGTAGTCTTGTTACTAAGGCTGACATGTTCCTTAGACAGGACTGTTAATTAATAGCCCAACAACCGATGGCAACTAAGGGACCTACAGTTTAACGTGGAACCCGAACCACGGCCTCTGAATTACAAACTGGTCTAATTATGAGGATGGTATTTGCGGATTAACGTAGTATTCAATAGTGCGGACGTTAATCCTTACAAGAGAACACTACACCCACCGACCATCGCTCATTACTATCCACAATTCGTGACCTCCAAGTAGCTGAATTACAGGACGTCGCCACCATCTCAGTCAGAGCTTGGTAGGAGACGAAATTGTATACCTGATCCAGTCCAAATTATTTATCATATTACATGATCGAACATATGACATAGCATAAATGAATTCATCAATGCTAAACAATCAAATCATTGATATTTAATTTTAGAGTTGGAGTTGTTTTTTGTTTTTTGCTGCTTTTATGGTTTGGTGGTGCGATGACCTCTACCACTAGGACAACTTCAGCCACCTATTGAAAAAATAGATATAAAATTAAATAAATGAATTTTTTTCTCTCTCTCTTTTTTTCTGATGTATTTATCAACTTTAAGTTAGTACTTTTTGGTTGATATCTACCACTAATTTAATTTAATGATTTTAATGACACTATTCATGTAAATAGATCTATATATCTATATATATATATATATATATATATATATATATATATATATATATATATATCAATAAAGATAAATTGAATTGAATTGTATACCAAGTTTCATCAACATCTGTCAATAAATAAATGAGTTTACCTATTCTCTATATGATTAACATGAGAAAAGAGTATGCAGGTTAGCTGCCATGATAAACACATAAACTATGATTTTTAAACATAAATGGAACCACATGAAGGTACAGTTGACTCCCTCTAGTCCAGATTGGATGGTTCGGACGCCGTATGGTCCGGACTACTTCTTGGAAATGAGTCAGCGTGCGGTCAAGTTTTCCATGGCATAAATCGACATGATTGGACGTGTCTGTTTATTTCTGGTCTAAATATAAATAAATAACATCACAAACATCAGTTCAGTTTACAATTGCGTTTGATACGGATCTTCAGTGAAGCGGGAAATGGCAACGTCGATGTTGGAATTTTTACTCATGCAGATGGGAGGGCAGCACTGAAACAACATCGCCAGTTGCTCTACGTCAAACAACAGATCAGCTGTGGTTGTAATGTTTATGAAGAAATGACGTGATTATGCGTTCTAGAAAACAGTTTAAGCAAAAAAGCAGAGGAAAATAATAGATTTCTAATAATATGTTAAGTATTGTAAAGCCAAGATTTTTATTCTTCTTAGGTTACAGTATACGTTTGAGATAATCTTATTAAAATAAAGTGAGAGTTATTTTCTTTTCATACTGTAAAACGGGATGAAATAATGGAATGAAATACTTACTTCCCTTGTATATCAACAATACTCACTCTCAGAGACTTCAAATGAGGTGAAATGTACAGGCTGCACATAGTTGACCAGAGCTGATATCTCAGCAACCGCTTCTGTCTCCTTAGTGGTTGAGACTTTATCAGGAGGCTTCTCCTGGAGCTGCATCTTCATCTCTGACACACTTGCACCTTCTTCTTCCTCTCCACTGCTGCTGCTACTGCTGACCTCATCTGTTTGGAAAAAGTTTTAATTATTTATCCTCAGCCACTTGTCCAACTGAAAACTGCCCCTTTCAACAGATCTTATTCTAGCCAGATTTATTATTCTGCACCTGAAATTATTAATACAATAATTTTATCAAATAATAAGACAAAAAATGTATCCAAAACATTAATGGAAACTATAAGCCATTATTTTAGCCTCGAACTATATATTAAGGCTAATTTAATAATTAGGGTTGAGTAATAGAATGAAAGTAATAATATATTTATTGTAGTCGATTCCGAACATCGATTCCCGATTCCACTGATTCTCAGACTCGGAATCACAATCAAAGTGGTCGTCCGAAGTTGATTCCCATTCCATGCATTTATTGTTCTGTCGCCGCTGAACAGTGAAAGGAAGAGTTATGCTCGTTTCCTTGTTGCGATGTTGTAATGAGAAACAGCCTTTATTGTTTTGATGAAACTCAGATCAGGAAACCAATTGTCATTCTGCCGACTCAAAATTATCTTGCACTTTCAGTTTATAGTTTAACGAGTGTAACATATGCCCAGTAGAGTTCAATAAATATACAAAATTACTGATAGAATCAGCATTAAAACTCAAACTTTTTGTTTCAGATGATATTGTCAAATACAGAACATCTTTGCTTGAATAAAAAAGTGCAGACGCAGACAATATTGAATTTCGAAATACAAACCATATCGTAGTCAATGCCGATTATCGGAATATTGTTAATTATTATTCTGGGAAATAAACTTTAAAACAAAGATCTGAAATTTGACAGGAAAATTTATTCATTTTCTATGATTATATAATTAATGATTGTAATGGGATTTACTGTAAAAAATAACAGTCCCATTTAATACTTTCAGTTTTTCATCCAAATAATTTATGTTTATAATATTTCGATATAACTGACTATTCTTCTACATTGGACTAACAAACTAGCCAGTTTTGTGAGTAGTACGATACCAAGGATACCATGGTTACTAGAAAGTAATCGTGAAGGCTACCAAATACATGACTTGCATTTTGTCGACCTGTTGTTGAAATTGCCAACATTAAGCTAACTTGATGGGTGTTTTTAAACGTTGATAGTATAATAAGAAGTGTGTTTTCTCATCGGTAAGTAACAATAACCTGATTAAAATTAATTAATCTGATTAATTATTACAATTTATAGGCCAGCACCATCTTTTCGTGGGTATAATTGTATCAGAAAAAAAACTTTTGTTGCCCATGTCGTCTGATCGTGGATTCCTAACTCCTTGTTTATGCTACTATTAAGTCAAACAATAATAAAATGAAAGATGATATGGAAATTCTACACGAGAATAAATTGATCTCAGATTAATAAGTTTGTCGATTGGTTCTTATATATATATTTCATTATTTAAGGCCTAATTTAATTTAATTACAGGCGAATTATAAGGATTTTGTAGATTTCACACTGTATGGATCTGGAAACTTGTCCTTTTAAAATTCACAATAACCTATATGAATTTTAATTTTGTTGTTCTGTCTATTAAGGTTTTGATGACACACAATAATAAAACAATGTGTTGTGATTAAATAAAATACTTTTATTAATTTTGTACTTAAAAAATTAAACTTGAAATTTCACTTCGGAGGTTTAACTGTGATCTATGGTTTAATCTAAGGATTTTTATGACTACTGAAATACTTTAGGCTACATATACAAAAAATAATTGAAAAAATAAGCTTCTTATTGATTGACTAGGCAATCAATAAATTATTTATATTAATACACTAAATTATTCATGCTTTAAGTTTTTGGGGAGGAGAATTTATTGATGAATTAAAAAATACTCTAGCTCAAAAATTTTTCAAAAAGCTTATAATCTTAAAATTCAAGGCCTACACCCCTAATTTGAAATACTTGATTATAAAATTTAAAACATTGCATTCATTGTAATCAGGAAAATCAATGCCTGGAATCGTTGGAATCATAATCGAGAATCTAGAATCGATTTTAAAGTACAAGCATTGGAATGAAAAAAATTGAAATAAACTCATCCCTATTAATAATAAATAATTATCTGCAGTTGTGTTTGCACATCTAAATTTAATGACTGGACACAAACTTGCTGATTGCACTTGCTTCAGACTTCTACTAATCTACATAATACAAATTGACACCATCAGTTGCTCACCATCATCCTCCTGGCCACTGTCCTTGCTGCCCTGCCCCACATGCTGCACATCTCCATTGCCTACTGTCACTTTGCCACTTGCTACAGACTTCTACTAATCTATATCCTATATAAGGACACCATATGTTGCTCACCATCATCCTCCTGGCCACTGTCCTTGCTGCCCTGCCCCACATGCTGCACATCTCCATTGCCTACTGTCACTTTGCCACTTGCTACAGACTTCTACTAATCTATATCCTATATAAGGACACCATATGTTGCTCACCATCATCCTCCTGGCCACTGTCCTTGCTGCCCTGCCGCACAGGCCCCACATCTCCATTGCCTGCTGCCACTTTGCCACTTGCTACAGACTTCTACTAATCTATATTCTATATAAGGACACCATATGTTGCTCACCATCATCCTCCTGGCCACTGTCCTTGCTGCCCTGCCGCACAGGCCCCACATCTCCATTGCCTGCTGCCACTTTGCCACTTGCTACAGACTTCTACTAATCTATATTCTATATAAGGACACCATATGTTGCTCACCATCATCCTCCTGGCCACTGTCCTTGCTGCCCTGCCGCACAGGCCCCACATGCTGCACATCTCCATTGCCTGCTGCCACTTTCCCACTTGCTACTGACTTCTTATGATGCTTTTTTTTGTTCTTTATGATGATCTTTCTTCTCAATAGTGCTGGAGGAGGGAGGTGCACTCCTGGCTCAAGCTATTAACAAGTTTCTTCATTAACTACTTTTCAGTTAATAATAATGTTGTAAATACCCCCGTCGCAGCAGACCTGCGTACTCAGCGAATTTCCAAATCAATAATATAATAATAATAATATATGACAAGTTTGGTCAAAATCTGTCCATAAACATGAGAATTTTTGCCTATTCTCCATAAGATTAAAATGGGAAAGAGTGAGTAGGTTTGCTGCTGTGAGGAACACTGAAAGTAGCCATTTATACCATCAAAAATTTTATTTTTAACATTTATACCAACTTTCATCTACAATTGTCCATAAATATAGGAGTTTGCCTAATCTCCATATGATTAACATGGGAAAAGAGTATGCAGGTTTGCTGCCTTGATAAACACATAAACTATAATTTTTTAGCACAAATGTATGGATATCAACCACATGAAGCTAAATATCAAGTTTCATCCAAAAATATTAGATAATAAGTGAAAAATAATTTTTTTTTATCCTCCATAAGATTAACATTGGAGCCTCAAAAATACAACGTACTGTGTTTAGATTTTTTTATATCTCGGTAACCGTTGGAGATAGAGAAAAACTTTAAGGAGCTTAATTGTGCAGTGTTTTAAGCTGATTCCAATGGTGAAATATAAAATTAGAAATTTTTAGAAATTACATGTGAAAAACGCAAAAAACCCCATTTTGGGGTACAAAACCCCCCCAAATTACCCGTTCCCATTGACCGATATGTCTGGTTTACGAACTCGTCTGAGCATTTGTAAGAATACACGTCTCTACCAAATTTGGTCTCGATCGGACCTTTTTTACGAGAGTTATTGTGTTCACAGACACACACACATATATATATATATATATATATATATATATATACATATATATATATATATACATATATATATATATAAATTTTAACGACTATTGTTTTTGGTCCCTGGGCACCTAAAGAAGAAAAAATAACATGGTCTCGGGCTTAACTCTTGCCATGAGACCTACGGTAATAGCTTCTTCCCTATGGGAAATTCGCTAAAACATATTAATTTAACATTACTATCTTTATATTTTATATGGATAATAGTCTAGGTTTGAAAGTTATTCAATACACTACATTCTTTTTATTAAAATATCTTAACCCTTTGGCGACGAATGACGGAATTGCTCATTACCACTAAAATGAGGACAGAAAACCGACTTCATCATCTTCATCATCAGTAGAAAACCGATATTTTAACTGTACAATTCAATAAATAACATCCGATCTCAAATACTGGATTCAAAAACCGAATGTAAACATTTAGTTCCCAAGCTACAAACAGTGAGTACTGAGCAGCTGATCGTGATGTCATCTCGAGACAAAATTTTGTGAATGAAGTTTTAAATGAAAGTGACAGTGATAGTGGTGATTTGGACGATGCTTTGTGTGATATAAATGTAAACAGTGAATCTGGGAGTATTAACAAGGATAGTGACGACAAGAGAGACGGCAATGTCTAAACACTTAACCTAGAAAATTGTTTCAAAATGTATCATACAATCAACAAGTAGTAAAAGTGTGCAGAACAGTTGTACATAGTGTAAATCGTATGTAGAAAATATTAATGGACATTACAAAACATATATACATACATATAATATGGTACAACAACTGTTAAATATAAGTACAACTGAGCAGTTTTAGCATGACCAGTGGCTTCGAGATGCGCAGTAGACACAGAGTGGTGGGAGAAGGGCGAGGCCGGCGCAGTTCAGTCGGATGCCAGCGTTGCAACAGTTCTTTTCTCATTTTTTTTCGAGGGTAAATTCTGATGCACCATCAGGGAGGAAATATCAGTACAATCCCCGGTGTGTGAGACTCTCACCCACTAAAACCCCCTCGCCTCAAGCTGAAATCCACCCTGGAAGCACCTATTAACATATTACATCAAGGCGGAGCCTTGTATCTGAAGCCACATGGCTACAACATCTCCTTGGCCACCTGAGGAAGGATCAAAGCTAGTCTTGATCCTCTTCTGTCTTTTTTCTCTTGATACAAAATGTTCTCTGTTCTCGACCAATACAGTAATACGTTGTCAGTTCTCAAGAGATGACGTCATGAGAGGGACAATGTTCTCGGGCGAGATGGCCCCCACTCCCAGTTCCATACTTCTTCTCTGGGCTGCCACTCACACTCAAAAAATGTGTGTTAGGCATCGTCCCGTGGAGCATCCCCGTATCGACAGGCTGCACTGTCGATCTTTCCCATCTTACGAAGGTAGTCGCGGAATAGCCCGTGCCCAGTGAGGAGCTGCATTGTTAGGAATTTGACCTCACCGAACCCGTGCTTAACCCACATAGACAGTTCCAGGATTAATTCAATAAATAAATTAAATAAATTCAGGAAATAGTTCAACTTCCATTGGGCAAGCTGGACGTCACGAGCAACAATGACCGCTGCAACGTCATCCACATAACCCATGAGGAAGGAGTCTTCAGGGAGGGCCACTCTCATAATAAGAGATGTTCCAGAGATCTGGCCCTAGAATGGAACCCTGAGCTGCACCGGCCGTTATAGCCCTTCGAAGGGGGCCCCTCCGTCATTTGGAAAATAAGTTCCCTGTCCATAAGATATCTCCGAAGGATCCGAAGAAGATACTCAGGGACATGGAACACGTGCTCGAGTGCACGGAGCTCCAGCTCGCGGAGTTAAACACGTTCCTCACGTCAAGGGTGACAAACGACGTGAGGCAGCAGGAATAGTGGTTCTTTATCATAGCAGTAAATAATTAATAAATAATTTACTTATTTATTAATTACCCCACATCTCACCGGTCATGCTATACCTGACGAGTTGTATTAAAATTTTTCAAAATATTTACTACGATTTTTCAGGTAAATCATAAAAACTCAGTCCTGGGTTCAATTTTATGGGTAAAAATTGGTCTCCAATGGGCTAGTAACAATTCCAATATGACTTTTTAACTGTTATATTTTTGAATTTTATAATATGCATAAAAATACCCTTTTCTCCAATATTCGCTGCAGTCACCTTGTATTATTTCTACTTCTCTATTTCTTAAATTAGAAAAATATATGTGATTTTTTGTCAAAAATACCTCTGATGAAACCAGAGAAAATTATTAAGGAAATGGAAATTTGCTGACAACCTATATTTGCTGCGATGGTTCATGTATACAAATAAGTACATTCATTAATACAATAAATCACATAAAAAAGGTCTGACCTCAAGAAAATTGGTAAAAATATGTTATTGGATCTATTTGGATGAGTTTGAAAACCAGATTTTTAACTCAATTCAGAGAGGTTCATTGTGGAGTTTTATGGAAAATGTCTTTTTAATGGTATCCTGTGTTTTATATAATCAATAAAAAATAGTTAAATAAATTTATTAAAAAGTTTTTCGTTTTAGTTGTTTTAATAGTGAAATTAGTTATTTTTAGTTTTGTATATATTTAAATATTGTAAGGTTATAAAAATAGTTTGTGCATACCAACAATGGTGACTATAGGAGACCTGTGTCTAAGGTCTTCCTCTTGCCCCTTGATTAACTCTCTCTTGTCATGCCGCCATGTTAACAAACTATAGTGTAAATACTTCAAGGTTCTTTGAAGCTCACAGTTCTTCAAGGCGGCCGGAATGTTTAGGATTTAAGCATAATTTCAGTTTAATAATAATTTTTTAACAATAAGAGACATTCCACATTTATCATATATTTATTAAAGAAATGATTCAATATCAAATACTCTTTGTATTTACAGAGTCAAAATAGAATAATCTGAAATTCAAATCAATTCAGATATTCTTAACAAAACGTTCACACATACACTCACACATGGCAAGTGGAAGGGTTGACACTTCGATCTGATTGGCCATAAAATATGGCGTGACTATTTCTGTCTTCAATTTGATATAGGTACCCCGGTAGGCACCAATGGTCAGCTTACCGACACTATCCCCCCTCCCAACTCAAGTTAGTAGCGCTCCGTGTGACATACGACAAGGCCATCACTCGTAATGTATTACTTTTAATTTTGGTTTGGGGAGATGTTCATTAAATGGTATTTTGAAAGAACGTTCTGATTGATCGATGTATAGTTTCAAATAGTGCTGCATGTTAGTTGATATACTCCCGAGGGGGTTCCCCCATAAAATCTAACAATTAATTTAACTTTGTTTCTCTTGATGTTATTTTCAGAAATTGGACAATTGTTTTTGAAACAATAAATTTTTAAATGGTACTTAGATAAACTTTAAAGAACTTTAATATGATAGTTCAATTACAGATTGTCATTTTAAAATTTACTTAGAGAGAAAGTATGTGTCAGTCCACCGATACCGTTTGTTTTTGTTTATAATATTGTTAATAAATTTAACAATTGAAATTTATTAGCACAAATCAGATTATACAAATAAATTTGAACATGAAAATGGGCCTTAATAAATGCATTGAGTATGTTAACTCAATCACTGCGGCTGGCACGGATGTGTAGGGCATTAGGATGTTAAATAATACTTAATGTGTCAGCTAACCACATAACCACCACATGGCAAAAATCAACTGATACCCTTGTACAACGCTTGTAGGAAGACGAGGACTTCTGAATAGTATTTTGGAATGTCGCAGATTGGTGACGGCCCCATCTGAACAGCACTCAGCCCATCAATAATCGGTGTTAGGCGCAGTGAACGTGTTAAAGTATCTGCTTTACATTTTCTACATGTGTAATCAAAGTAATACTGGTTTCAAGTTGTCTGCACCATTTATATATTATGTTTTTCTCAACAAAACCATATTGACAGCAAGATAGGAAAAGGGCATTCAACACTGCACATTAAGATTATATTAGGTTAGTTTATTAAAAGAGCAATCCTACCACAAAGTAGGTATTGAATGAGGTATGAATGAGGATTGAGTGTGAGATGATTGTGGCGATCTTTAAGTCTTACTGACTAAGGCTGACATGTTCCTTAGACAGGACTGTTAATCAATAGCCCAACAGCCAATGGCAACAAGGGGCCTACAGTTTAAGGTGTAGTTGAAACCACTGCCTCTGAATTACGAACTGGTCGAATTATGAGGAAAGTCTTTGTGGATTAACGTATTATTCAATAGTAAGGACGTTAGTCCACACAAGAGAACACTACACCCGCTGACCATCACTCACAACTTCGTGACCTCCAAGTAGCTGGATTACAGGACGATGCCACCGTCCCAGTCAAATTAGTATATTAGAAGATAGAGGTATGAACACAGTTTTAACAGCAGCATATCAACAGGACAGCCATAATTTATTCCAGTTACACTGAAAACTGAGGAACAAAACTATGTGTCTAACCTGAAAATCTTTTATGCTAAAAGTAATTGTACGTACAATCACCCTTGCCAATAAATTACCTGGTGAGAGTCTAGTGGGGCGTCCAGCAGCATTTCACCGAAGTAATCTCGGCAGTATTGCGCTATTTTGGCCTGTTGTCTTGGGTTACAATGGTTCTCAAAACTGAGCACCACAGGATAATCAGATGTCTTAAACGCTGACTCTGCTATGGCTTCAATCACCTGAATTACAATATAAGTTTAACAGTTTTAAAATAAAGTTCAAGCAATGGATAAAAGTTTTTATTTAACCCTACAACAGGTGGGTGTTTTCACCTTAACTGAAAATAAAATCATTATGCAACTCTTCTTTTAATAATCAATATAAAAAAAAATACAAATCATGCCCTCCCATAACCGTAAAATAGTAAAAGAAGCAAAACACGTGTCCACTGCTATCCCAATTAAGTCTAAAAATGCCGTCAACTTCCACCTAAGATGGTCACAGTTTATTTTAGGTGGGCCCTCTCGCCACTATACCACAAATTTATAAGTCAAATTGGAATCGCTTATGGTGAGAATTCGAACCCGCGTCTGATTGGTTTAAACGTTTCACTCATCAGTGACTCGCCTTAGCCGGAAACCCCAAGTACCAAGTCTAAAAAGCATTCAAGTCGCTATAAAGGAAGTTCCGCTAGACTTAGCGGAAAATCAGCGAACTCCATGAGTTAGTTCTAGCATTAGCTTCCAGGCGGTGGTGAGTCGGCTGGATGGCTCGGCGACTTAAAAGATCATGAAATTGAAAACAGATAGCAGTACTTGCCAAATGTTTTACCATAGCTTTTGCGACAATCACCAGTTGTTGGGTTAAAAGTCTTATCTGGAGCTACTTAGAAATTGCTACTACTACAGACAATGGGTATATCAAGTGACCTCATGACATACACTGTACCGATTAGAGGATTTTTTAGTCTAATTTAACTTATGATCTCTTGTTTGTCCATTGAGAAAGCTGTATAAAAATTATTAGAAATATGCGGATAGTGAAATTTTTTTCGGATCAGAGAGTTCTTGTTCAGATTGGATCTGGGTTGGATAATTTTCAGATTCAGATGCTACCAAAAGAGTGGAGGCTATCTAAGAATAAACCATAATTTTATAAATTAAATATAAAAACAAGCCTTCTACAGAAATAGCTTATTTTTAAAGCATAAGAAATTTGCAACAAGATTTACAGCTAAAAATTTTACGCTTTATATATTGTATAGAAGGTTTAAACTTTACAAAGCTTTCGGTAAAACTTGAATTAACTAACATAATTAAGTTAACTATGAAAAATTTTAGGCATAATACCTTGAAACTCATTCCGACCTTTAACACCTAAAACCAAAAAGAAAGTAATAGATTGAAAAGTTAATAAATATTTATTTTATTCATATGATTTTTGCTCATCGTCTTTCAGTAGACATAACAATTCTAAAATTCTAAAAATTTAAAGTCATGAAGGTTATCAAGTAAAAATTTAAGATTATTCTAAAAACAAAATATAATACCCCTGTCATAGCAGATCTGCCTACTCAGCTAATTTCCAACTCAGTAATATAATAATGATAATGATATATGACAAGTTTTTATCAATTTCTATCGATAAATATGAGAGTTATTTGCCTATTCTCCTTAAGATTAACAAAGGAAAGAGTATGTAGGTTTGCTGCTGTGAGGAAATTGAAAGTAGGCATTTGTAGCATACAAATTTTATTTTGACCATTCATACCAAGTTCCGTGAACATCTGTCCATGAATAAAGGAGTTTGCCTATTCTCTATATGATCAACATGGGAAAAGAGTATGCAGGTTTGCTGCCATGATAAACACATAAACTATTTTTAAGCATTTAAAGCATAAGATCTCAACCACATGAAGGTAAATACAAAGTTTAATCCACAAATATTGATTGATAAGTGAAATATTGGTTTTTCTTTATCCTCCATAAAATTAACATTGGAGCCCCGAAATACAACGTACTGTTTAGATTTTTAATATCTCGGTAACCATTGGAGATAGAGAAAAACTTTAGGTGACTAAATTGTGTAGTTTTTTAAGCTGATTCTAATGGTTACAGATAATATTTAAAATGTTTTAAAATTACATATAAAAACGCAAAAACCCCATTTTTGGGGTACAAAACTCCCCCAAACTACCTGTTCCGATTGACTGATATGTCTGGTTTACGAACTCGTCCAAGCAAATGTAGGCATACACGTCTCTACCAAATTTGGTTTTGATCAGACCATTTTTACAAGAGTTATTGTGTTCACAGACACACACACACACACACACACACACACATATATATATATATATATATATATATATCTTCTTATTTAAGGCAAGGATGGCTACTATTATAATTGTTACTAACCTCAAAAACATTTAAAAACATTTATCAGCAGCTGATTTCCATGTAGTCTTGGGGTGTAGTTGTATGATTTTTTTCAAATATAATATTTTTTGTATGTGTTTGCATTTTATTTCTCTACCTGTTGGGATGTGTTTTGTAGTTTTTCTAAATGTGTAACTCTTCTTTTACGTCTAATTTAGTGTCCTTCGTTCCAAATTCAATTACATTTGATTTCATGCTTGTGTAGTTTTTTTAATTAAAAGCTTGTACATGTTCCTTGTATCTGGTTAATTGAATAAATTTAAAAAAGGGTACTGTGTTTTTAAATGTTTTTGACATATATACAGGGTGTTCACAGGGTGTACAAGTCGGGGACAAACTTCTAGGGGTTATAGTACTCATCAAAGTAAACAAAAAATTTCCGATAAATATATGTCGAAAAATCCTTCATTTAGCCGCTAGCCGCCATTTTGTATTTTATACAAAAAACGTTATATATAAGGAACTATTTAAGATACAGTAACCAAACTTTGCACACATATTTATTGGGCAAAGAGAAAAATATTTTCAAAGGATCATTTAGTTTGATTTTTTATTTTTAAAATGGCGGCGGTTAAAAACCTTTTAATTAAAATAACAAAAAACCCATTACTTTATAAAATTTTTACAACAAATAAAAAAGATTGGAATTTAATTTTCAAATCGAACAATTTTTTGGTGATCGAAATCCATCCACGTATAAGTGAGAAAATGCACTTTTAATGTTAGAGTACAGGGACCACGCGGCGCGGCCGTGGCGATGAAGCCGCGTTGTGCCAGCTGAACTCCGATTATTAGCCACGGATACCCGCACAGCTCTACAAATTATTGTACAACTGTAAAAGTTTTTTATTGCATCTAAACTAGATGTTTTTATCAGAACTATTCATACTGTTCATGACATAGTCCACCACAAACCTCTCGGGCAGAAATTTCAGGTACGAATGTGTAGCCATGGACAATAACTGGCTCCTCTGTGCGTCCATTCCAGAAGTCAAGTTCCACACATCTGCAGCCTGCCAGCAGGCATTGTCTGTAGATCTCCACTGAGGATTTTCCCGTCAACTGATGGCCTATAATCAGCAATATAGCACTTCCAGAGAAATTAAAAGACAATGCAGTTAAGAAATTCTCTCCAGATGACAAAAGGTCATCAAACACATATATATCATAGGAATATTCTCCAGATGATGCCACACAAAAAGAGTGACAAATCAATTCGGGAATACTATCAGGACCCTGTTCTGGATAGTATTCAAAAATTTGTTCTTGAACCTTGACCAGTATCATCGTAAAAATATAATACTCATTCTCATAAACTATTCAAGTTTTCTATAAAAAACTAACAAGTACTTAATATATTTATACATTTATCAAATGAAGCTGGATAACATTTTGTATATGAAACTTATATAAAATTATACAGTATAATTTATGGTGTAAAAATCATAAGAATGATCTATATGAGTATACCGAAAAACACACTGTAAGATACACTGTAAGTAAAGATGACAGAACAGTGGAGCAAGGCTGTGACCTTTGAGCAACACTATTTTCCAATTTTGCATCGAAAAAGTATTCTGGTTATACTGCAAAATTAATACATAAGACATTGTCATTTCAGGGAATTTTAGATCTGATGGTTTGATTTCAGATCGCCGCTTTTTCAAAAATGTCAAAAAAATCAATAAAGTTTTAACACTTTGGAGCCGGCGCCCAACCTTAGCTCGGGCTAGCTTGTTTGTCCCACTGGTCGGTGCCCGACCGTAGATTGGGCGGCCTTATTTAATTCCTTAGCAACAAATTTTCGGCGTATAATCAGGTTCTGGTACTTAAAACATATTTTTTAGTCGTTAATCTTTACACGTCTTTGGTTTCCTTTAGTCTGCGGCATATTTATAAAAATTATTATTTTTCCAACCGTGTTTCACTCGCTCGCTCAGAGCAGACAAGTGTTACTACTAGCCGTGTTGTGTTCGAGATGTTTTTGTGTTTTTACGTGCGAGCTGTATTGTTACACCACTGTTATATAGTTTATTTTTATAGTTAGTTATTTCCATATGTTAGAGCATTAAACTCAAGAAATATTTTTACCTAATTATAGAAATATTAAGTTGTCTATTTATAAAAATATTAATTTTAAAAAAATATTATTATTTTCTAAAATGTTGCAATTAACTTAGTTGTCTGTTGGGAACTAAAGTTCATCTTCAATGGTTTTCAAGACTGATTTAGCAGTATGTTTTGTTCATCTATATCTGGTAACGAAATCTATTTCGTCCAAATTAATGAAATCGTCAACTCTTTGTTTTATTCATCTAGGTCGACAAACAACATTATGCTAATTCATACCCTCTTCTTCTAGCATTTGTTCCTTCCATAATATTTTGAAATTAAAATTGAACATAATAATAAAATAAAAATATAACACTGTATATAAATAATATGAATCTGTGATATAGTCAAATCTGAGATTTAAGGTTCTAACTGGTAAAATTCAGGCAGTTAGTATCAAACTGTATTTTCCACTCTAACGGCGAGTGGTGAAATAAAATTTTGTTAGATTCGGAGCTAACGGCTCATTTTGTTACAAGGTCTACATTCAGTATTTACCAATAAACCACAAAAATATTTGTTGAAGAACGTGTAATAAATGTATATGCTCAGGATATATTACAAATAATATAATGTAATATATCATTAGAAAGACAAACATTACGTTTTGTGTACATTATTGTTTTAAATTATTATTTTGAAATACTTGACTTTGGTATTCCAAAAAAGAACACTTATACGAAGTTGACACAGACAGAAGGGACACAGACTTAAAAATTTTTTAAGTAGATAATCAATGTAATGTAATTAAATGAGCATGTCTGTTTTTGGACCAGAATGAGTTAATTTACCATGTTAAAAATTGTAATTAGACACAATAAACTTTAATTATCCACAACTTTTTAACATTGTTGGAATATACAACTGGAACAATAGGGAAATATTTAAATTAGAGAATTTAAGTTATCCAAGTTCCACTGTAAAACCATCAGTAAATTTTGATTTTGTTCCAACGGCTTGATTGAGTTCTGATCATTTGTCTTCAGTTTTAGGGCAAGAAAAAAGTTTAAAAATATAATTTATTTGATCGATTGGAGGTTCAGATCATCCGAAAAATTGGGCTGAGGGGATTCTAAAGTATTAATATATATGAAAATAAATATGTGTTCACAGCTGACCAGTCAGGTACGTATTGTGGGAGGAGTTAATGAAATAGTGGGCCAGTGGCTGGTCCATATCATCACACAGATCAATCTTGCTCGTTGCCATCACGGGGTTGTCCTCACCCATCAGGTACCTGCAAAATCATCAACACTCATAACTCAGCACAATAAACTACAGAGAGTACATGGAATAGCGGATGGTGTTGCAACAAGAATGTGACAAGTGTTGGCTAAACACCGATAAGTAGACTAGGTGAGTCAGAAAAATAGATTGTTTTTCATTAATATAATTCAACGGGAAGCTCTACGTAATGGAACCTCACACATTTTTCAGACAGGTAGGTGATTTTCAAAAAATATGCAGAGTTGCTTCAAATTTTATGGCGCAGCTAATTTGTAGGAATATGGCTTTTCTCCTCTTGATTCCTTTTATTCATTTGACATTTTAGTAAAACTTCACATGATTTTCCATGAGTGTTGTCTGTCTATGTCTTAATAATTCACAGATCAAATTTGTTTACCTTAAGTTTTTGAATTGGCAAAATTTTATAAATGGTTCCTTAAATTTGAACTATATTACAATTACAAATTTGCCATTTTTCTATTAACACAGAAATTTATTAAAAAGTGAAACTTAGTCAACTATCAAGAATTTTAGGGAAAGAAGAGTACATCTCAAACTGTTTCTTTACAACATATATTTAGTCAAAAACTATAGAAAAATTAATTCATTAAAAAGTTAATGAATAGTATTGTTTTCATACGTTTTTGTTTGTAGTATTTTGCTTTGAGTGGTTTTTTAAACTTGTGATTCCCTAATTTTTACCAGATGTTGGTCAGAACAGCAATAAAAAAAATCATACAATCTCAATACCCAATACAATCACAGAACATCGAGGTATTGTAAAAGACTGTGGTTATCGTAAAGTGTATGCAGCTAGCTGGTATTATAAACTAGAATTTTTTTCAGGAGGCCATCTTAGAGTTTTGTACAATATTAAATTTGAGTCACAATAGTAAACTTTTCTTGTACTAATCCATTTAATTTAAATAAATTTCAAAGATGCAATTAGAACCAATGAAGCCTAAAAGTATAATAAACTACAATAGATAAATGACTGAGAGATTACATTTTTGGATCGTGACCTATGTTATATGTCATGTTGATGCTCATCACACAGTTTAGTGTCAGCTTGTGATTTTTTATAAATTGTGCATAACCCTATTTTTTCTTTTACTTCATTAATTTGTGCAGTGATTTATCCGTACTATAGATTGTAGGTTGAAGTAAAAAAATGTTACAATATTACTATTACAAATAAAGATTTATCTTCCATTCATCATTACTTATAACAAAATGAGATGTTAATAAACCAGATATTTAAGAGTACCAGACTATCAATTACAACTTTAATTGTATATCATTTTAATTCAATTACAGTTTTAGGGGTCCCTGATGGTTTAGCTTATTTACAAGGGGTTATCTCCTGAAAATGAATTATAAATAATAAATAAGGGTTCAATGTGACCTTAGGAACCCGTCCAAGCTCAGCTGACCCCTCATTGCATTATATTTGTTAGGCTCATATTGGCTAATCAGATCCTTCGACCGTGCTGGATTTGCATAAGGGTGTAAAATCTCATTCAGTCTTGGATCCCTCTGAGTCTTATTGAGAAAGTCTACTAGTTGCGGGGCAGTCATAAGTTTTCGTTTTGATGATCCACATCTGGAACAACAATAGGTTAAATCACTTTCACGTGTTAATTATATCTTAAACACTTGCACTAATTTAATTGGTCTGAAATGAAAGTATTAAGATTAATTGTGACTGTATGTGCTTAGTATGTACGTATTTTTTACCTCCTAATTTTTTGGAGTTAAAATTAAAAATTAATAACATTCAAAATAACATAAAATAAATGTAACCACTAGTTAACCAAAGTTTTATTCTCAGTGTTCCTAAAGCTCAGGTTGCCCCTGAGTGATCAATGTTTCAAACAATAAACACATTTTTTTTCACAGTTGTAACTATAACAGTTAACGCAAAATTATACGCTATATTGAGAGACAACTTAATCACTGCTTTAGACCAAGTTTTTTCTCCTATAAGATACCATGGGTAATAAAGTTTGCTTTGACTGCTATTTTATATCGACACTACATATCAGCTCATTGAACTGTAGGGCTATACTGTATATTTGAATTTTATGTTGGATCTTTAAAGAACACATGCAAGTTTTTCAACATATCTTTATTGGATTCAAACCTTTTTAAAAAAAAAATTAATTTAAAGTGTTAATCAGATATTCAGAGGAGACTTTCACTGATATATACAGTATATATATACAGGGTGTTCATTAAAGTGGGGGACAAACTTCGAGGGGTAATAGTACTCATCAAAATAAACAAAAAAGTTCCTATAAACATGTGTCGAAAAATACTTTGTTTAGCCGCTAGCCGCCATTTTGTATTATATACAAAAAACCTTATATATCATGAACCATTCAAGATAAAAAAACCCAAACTTTGCACACATATTTATTGGCCAAAAAGAAAAATGTTTTTAAGTATCATTTAGTTTTCTTCTATATTTTCAAAATGGCGGCGGTTAAAAATCTTTTAATAAGAATAACAAAAATACCGTTAACTTAATAAAATGTTTACAAGAGATAAAAAAGATTGCAATTTTAATTTCAAATCGAATGAATTTTCGGTGAACGAAATCCATTTAGGATAAGCGAGAAAATGTGCTTTTAATATTAAAAAATATTATGGGGAAGGACTTTATAAATGGGTTGGGTAAAACTAAAACACAATAATTTTTTACTTACAATTCCTCAAAAATCTTTTCTACTTCTGATCTTGTAGTTAAATTTTTGTAGAAGGTAAAAAAATCTTCAAATGTGAACTTTTGAGGACTGATGGCATCATTCTGGAAGCAGAGGGATGATAAACATAACATATTAAATCCACCAATACCATTAGGAGTTGATTAACACGTCCAATGCTGAAATATTTTTGTATGATTAGATTAGATTATTTGAAATGGCGACCATACCACAAGGTAGGTATTTTAAGTAAAGTATGAATGAGGATTGAATGTAAGATGATTGTGGCGCGATCTTGTAGTCTTGTTACTGACTAAGGCTGACATGTTCCTTAGACAGGACTGTTAATTAATAGCCCAACAGCCAACGGCAACTAAGGGACCTACAGTTTAACCTGGAATCCGAACCACGGCCTCTGAATTACGAATTGGTCTAATTATGATGATGGTCTTTGCGGCTTAACTTAGTATTCAATAGTGCGTGACCCAATTTGTCACACCCTGTGCTAAATGGTTTTAGGGGTTTTGTTTTTTAAAAGATTAAAATCACAAACGAAGCAATATACACAGTGAAAGAACAACTACAGACAAGATTCACAGTCAAATATAACCTTCAAACTGGTTCATGGCTCCATAACCAGGGAAAATTGGTAAGAACGCATTTTTGTCTCCGTCCGCATATTATGGGATGAACGCAAAGTGAAACATTTACGCATGGTCTACATCAAATATGTTAAAACATTCTTCAACACATTACATATAGCGTGACTGATGAGAAATGTGGGGAGGAAGGAAACAGTCTACAAGATCGTAGAAGAGAATACTGTACTTGGGTGTTAATAAGCCTAATAATAGCCTACAAGAACTTTATAACTTTACCTCATTTGGTTACCTTATAACCCTACCTTATTAATGTATATAAAAACCTATAACCTATACCCGTATTTTTTATACATTCATTATATTATTAACAATTATTATTGATTGATTTCAGCGCATTTCCTTGTGAACTGTTAGTTGGATTTATATATGAAATATTACACTTCTTTGATAATGAAAATCTTGAGTATACAATAGATTCAAGATTAATCTTGAAACTAATTTTTCAAGGTGATCGGTCATACATTTCACATTTCGTAAAATGGTAGTATCACCTTTTTTTAGGTTCAGTGTTTGTTGGGGTTTGTCTTACTGGATTCACTTGTTGAACCCTCTGAGAACACTCCCTATGCATTTATTGTAAAACATTTTTTCTTTTGAATGGCTCTATACTTCTTTCCTTAGGCTTGTGTATATGGTAACAAACATTACACTCAAATTGTATAGCCGTATCATTGTCTCCTACGTTTTTTTTTTCAAAACGGACCCATATTAAAAATTTCTCAGGAAATTTTTAATATGGGTCCGCCTATGTCACCTTGTTGATCTTAAAGATCTTGTTGTTATATGTAGTTGGTTTTTAGTTGGTTGGGAGTTAAGGGTAGTTAGGTTGACTGTTAGTAGGTTCGCAGCGAGGAGTGGTGAGGGGAAAGCTAAGGCTGCTGTATCACACACACAGGTGCATTTATCAAGTGCTAGATGCACGTGAAGTCCTATGTCCTAGTATCACATATTTTGCCACTGGGTGTGGCATCATCAAGCGGTAAAAATTTCAATGTCAGCAACATTACTATAATAATATACTTAGTTTACGATTTCATATGTGCACATTATTTACATACATGTTGAGGTTATACTTTCAATTTGGTTCATAATAAATGAATAATATTGAAGTTAGATTTTTCCTTGTTTAGTAAAGTTTGTTGCCATAATTTTGAATGTATTTCTAAATTTGATAGCTTTCTTGAATTTTTAGTAATTGATTGGATATTATGTAATATTGTTAAAAATTTTAGAAATTTTATTTAGTGGGTTTCATTCTCTTTATTTGTGAGATAGCTGGTGTTTTGTTCTTTAACTCTTTGGGTGAAGGATCTATTGGGGTAACCTATATATTGTTTGTTGTATGGAGATTAGCATGTGGTTTTATTTTCACACTATTCTTATTTTCGGGTTTTCGGCTGTTACTGACGATTTTGAAATCGGGTATTGTGTTGGTTTTCACTCTGTATGCCAAGTAAATTATGCTTTTTAAAATATTTTCTCAATCTATTCTGTGGTTTTGTCTGTATAGTTTAAAGTGACATATTTAGGTTTGGTATTGGAAGGAGATGTGACGAGGCAGTGGGTTTCTTGTTTAGTAGATACATTAGTCTTTTTCTTGTTTTTTCCAATCATTAAGTCTATATTGATGGGTTGTATCAATTTATTTTACTATTGTTTTTATTAATTGTTTTTCTTTGAGATCTACAGACAAAATCAATGTGAATAAATTTTGACATGGATATGTCTTAGCTCTGGGGGTGTTGGTGATTTTTAAGATGGAAAATATGTAATAGGTTCCATAGAAACTACCAGAGCTATTGTATTGTGATTGTGCCACATACCTCACGACACACATTTTATAATATGATGGTGCCATATACCTCACGTCATACATTTTATTATATGATTATGCCATACGCCTTACATAACATATCTTGTGGAATGAGCTTATGTCGCATATTTTAAAACGTGATTGTGCCATATACCTCACGTCATACATTTTATAATACGATTATGCCATATACCTTACAAAACATATTTTGTAGAATGACCTCATGTAGCATATTTTAAATATAATATGTGATTGTGCCACATACCTTACAAAACGTGTTTTGTGGCATGATCTCACGTTCCATATTTTATAATGTGATAGTGCCATATACCTCACACCGCATATTTTATACATATCTCACAACATACATATAATAATGATTTTCAGGTGTAAAATTAAGGGAAGGAAATCCATATTTAAATTCTAATTATAATAATGTGTTGTATATTATTGTAAAATATGATAAACCTTCATTACTACAGTATTATTATTCCAATTGCTCATATACCATAAAAATATAATTTTGTCAAAAAAGATACAGTTAATAAAAAATTCACATCCTATAATTAGGATATTAAATATAAATAAACCATTGTATTTTAATAAAAGTAGTTAAGGTATGATAAAGTGTCAGCATAGTGACCTATAAGCAAGCCTTCATGGGTGTTTATTCAATAAAAATCAATTTACTTAATATTTAAATTATAGAAAATTACTTAGAGTGTTTTAAGCTGACTAAATGCTTAAGAATCTTCTAAATATTCAAAATTACACTTCTTTTGTCTAAAATACAATTAGTTGGTAACAAAACTATTAATCTTTGATCTTCTCAGCCCTTAAAAGCTTTTGAATTACTTCCATAACCTTTTTTCATTACTAAGAGTATGAATAAGAGTTATAAAATACGTGTCTTAGAAGACACTGATAAGTAGAATGAAATGTTAGAATTTGCAATCTTTGTAAAAAAAAACTTGTAATAATTAATGAAGATAAAACTAAAAAACTTGTATTTAATTCGCTGTGGTAAATAAATTAGATCATGAATATGCCTAGAGGGAATGTTTTCAGTTCATCTAAACAACTGTTCTTATGTTTAAAATTTTGACATGGATATGTCTTAGCTCTGGGGATGTGTTATTGATTTTTAAGATGGAAAACATGTAACAGGTTTCCATAGAAACTACCAGAACTATTAATGTATTGAATTTTAAATATAAACGAATAAGAACAGCTGTTTTGATGAACTTAAAACATTCCATTTAGACATATCCATGATCTGACCTATTTCCCACAGGGAAGTAAATACAAACCTTTTTATCCTACAAATTGCTAACACCTCCTAGAGCTAAGACACATCCAATATCCATGTCAAAAACAACATAATATAACTCATAACATATAACATAATATAGGATTCATTGTTTTAGTTACAGAATTGCTTTTGTGTGGTAGGATTAAAAATCTGTAAAATGTTTAAATGTGTGAAAGGATAGAATTTTAAATTCAAACAACTGAAAAATACAATACCAGAAAAATAATTTACCACTTATTGAAAAACTGATAGTATAGCAATGCAAATATGAATCAAAACGTAATTAATATTCCCCAGTTGCAAGTGGAACAGATGAGCAATGCATATTTCAGAGCTACTTCGAGGATCGGTGGACTGATTTGCGTCCCTCGCTGCATCATCGGCTTGTTTGTTAATAGGCTCATAATATATATTACAATGATTGTTGCTTGAAATATCTTCATGTTTTATTCTACCACCTAATGAGTTCAACTTGTTGAATTTGATACGATGGGTGTTATCACCAGCTTATCCCCAAATCATTGGATAGAGAGTAAACTGCTTCAACAGACTAAATTTAAATTTCTGTTAAGCCTACTTAAAAGAACAAATTTATTTCAAAAATTCAATGGGGTTTTGTTTTTTGTGTATTGTTACCTGTGGTTCTTGATGATTTGTTTTTCTTTTTGTACATTTCACCACAAGTGTGGCATCATCAGAAGACATTGATTTTATGATTCAACATAAATTCCTAAACATTATTTACAAATATGGTCGGTCTTCTTATGATGCCACACCCCTGATTAAACATGCATAAAGATGTAAAAAGACAAATTTACAACATCATGAACAACAGGCAAATAACAGAAATAAATTGAAAACTAATTGAATGTACTTTAAAATTTACTACTTTTACTTTAAAGGTACTTCATCAAACAATTTTTTAAAATTACAGGCTGCCTTACTTTGGTTGATGGAAAACCTGATGCATCCAGTGCCTTTTCCACTTTCTTTCTATCTTCTTTATTCTGTGCAAACATTTTTACTATGCTGAAAAAATATTTACATATTAGTACAGTGAAATTGAATATTTTATTTTCATTTGAATGCTAAGACACTAAAAAATTAATCAGAGTAAAAACTAATTATTTTTTTTAGTTAATTCTTCCACTATCTTTAGGTGTAGTATTGGTACATAAATGTAATTAAGATACTTTTATCAAGTGTCTGTCATCAAATATAACTATGAATAAAAATACATTGAGGTACAATAAACTGAGAAATGCAACTCTCCAGAGGACATTGGCCATAACTCAGCTCCTTTATGAGATGGAATATATGCTATCTAGAGACTCATATTCCACATTACTTCATATAACACCAATGTAATGCTAAGATAACCTGTCAATTATTTATATTTCATCTTGTTCATGCAAAAGAATTGAAAACCATAAAAAGTATTAATAGTTTTTTTTAATAAGAAAATGTTGCGAACAAAAACTTATTAACTAAAAGTATTTTTTTTAAATTACCATTGTGTAATAAAGTATTTGGATTTAAAATAGTTTTTTCCAATAAAAACTTCAACTGTCCATCACCAAGGGGCTAGTCTGTGCGGTGAATTAAAGACAGCGAGGTACCTTAGTGGTGTGTGTCACATAGGCTAGGCGCTCATGTTCTAAGAGGAGTCGTCGACTTTAGATCTAGCAACCTTTGACTTAACACATTCACTGCGAATGACGCAATTTGGCATCAGGTTTGACGTGTGCGGGTGACGCAGATCGGCGCCTGGACGGCCGCCCTTTGAATAAATTAATGAATACCCTGGGCGGCAGGAGCACACGTGTCTTATTTTTTATATTATATAATATAATATTTGTACTGTATAAATAATATACTACGAACGTATAGGTTTGCTCCATCTCCTGCCCAGAATGTGGGTGTCCCGCGGAGATCAAACCTGGGCCCCCTATTGTTCTTACTATACGTCAATGACCTACCTGGTTCCATAACATCCGGAAATGTATGGCTTTTTGCCGATGTTAGTCATCTGATTGTAATTCCAATCGTAACAATCTTATTGAGAATATCCCATCTAGTTTAAATGAGATGCAAAACTGGTGTAACAAAACTGTTTGATTTTATAAAACTAAAGTTTTGGAATTTTATAACAGGAAAAACCCTGAACCAGCTCCTCAACTAATACTTAATGGGGTTGCTCTGACTTCTTGTGAAAGTGTTAAGTACCTTGGCCTGCACATTAATGAAAATCTCAAGTGGGATGAGCATATTAACTCCATAGCGCCAAGATTAACATCTGTAATTTATTTAATTACTTGGCTCCAGAAATTGGTCCAGACTGACATCTTGTTGAAAGTCTGTTATGGATGTTTCCATAGTATAATGTCTTTTGGAATAGTGTTCTGGGGAGGTAGTACCACGGCCAACAGGATTTTCCTCCTTCAAAAAATAATTATTAGGAGGATGTGTGGTGCTCAACACCTTACCCGCTGTATGCCCCTGTTCAAGGACCTGGGAATATTAACCCTCCCTCCCATCATTATTTATTTTGGAATCTGCCATACTGGTGAAAAGTAATTCGTAACTCTTTTTTCCAAACAATGTGGTCCACCAGTACTTTTACACAAAAAGTGCGAACCAAGTACACGTACCTCAGGTGAATTCGGCTTTGGCCAGCAGGAGCCTATATTTTTGCAGTATCATATAACAAATTACCAAAATATATAATTGAAGGCCCCTGTAGGGCAAACAAAACTTTAATAAATTTAAAACTATTTGAAAGAATATTTATCTGGAGCAGCCTACTATAAAGTGGATGAATTAATAAGTCCAGCCTAAAATGTCTTCATACCATTCTGACGACCACATCGCGGGAGCTATACTAGTGGGACAGTATCAAGTATATTATATGAATAATATAATATATAAATAATATAATATTAATACATATATTTTAAAATAAAAATATATTATGTAATATAAAAATTTAATTCAGTTAAAATTACAACAAAATTATTTCCGAATTGGCCGTTAACTATAAATTTTGACCCACAGCAAGAGTGTTAATGGGCCAGAACGTTACCCCTGAGCTACCGTGCCGGTAAAGTTGCTTATCATAATAATTGTACACTTATTAAACTCACAGATATCGCTGATAAGCTTAATGTGGGTGATTTGTATTTAACATAGTTCAATGAAATACAGTAAATAAAAATTAAAACTTATGTGTAAAGATAAGTGAAACTTGATTTTATAACGTAAATTATTTTCAAGTATTTCACTACTAATAAGACAAATGTATACAAAAACTTTGAGGTTACTACACGTAAACTAAACAATTATGGAGAATACAGAGAATTTATGTAATAATACGAGAAATGTTTACATTTACTTCCATGAGGGAAATAGGCTAGATCATGGATATGTCTAGAGGTAATATTTCACTTCATCTAAACAGCTCTTCTTATTCATTTATATTAAAAATTCAATACAATAGCTCTGGTGGTTTCTATAGAAACCTGTTACATATTTTCCATCTTACAAATCGCCAATACCCCCCAGATCGAAGACATATCCATGGCAATATGAAATAAAGCCATAAGTTTATTATTAGAAACAGTATTTACAATGGTGACACAGCTGGGAAGATATATGAAATATTGTAGTAGGACTGAGTGGGATGACTTGTACACCTTTGTTTCCAATCAAGTAAATTGTCATTCTTGTTTCATTACCGGCCAAACACCCTTGAAAACATACCAAGACACCTATTTACAGTTAATTAGGGATTATACTCTACCAAAGAAATTGTTAAGTTTTCTACTCTTCAATCAAAAACCACTGTCACTTGTATGGAGTAAAGCCATTGGATTAATGATTCCACAAAGAGATATAAAGTATCTGAAAGAAGGTATCATTCTACACTTACATATTGTCTCCCACAGGAAAACCACAGAAACAAACTTACATAATGCTATTTGACATTAGTCACCAACCACAAGCTTTTAACAAGTATCTAATCAATAATTAGTCTTTACATATGAGGAGGATGTGTAAAATATGACCACTTAATGCAATAACATCAATCATTTACTGGATAACCTACAGGTCTAAATAAATTTGTTTTCTTCAAACCTAAATTATGCTTTACGATATTTTATTAGGCTTGGGAAAAATGTGATTTTACTAAGTATGTAATCTCTTAAAATACTGCAGTAACACTTGATTTGTAAAATGTCATCAGTTATTAATTTGTTTAACACTTTAATAAGTTAGATTGAAATATTATTATATTAAATATTATTAGTTTCACCCATTGTCTTACAATCCTTGTTTATTATTATTATTTATGACACTAATGAGTTTTTCATTTCAATTTTACCTGCACTGCATCTACCAACCACGAAAAAGTGTGTGACATTATAAGAGTAGCACGCTAGTATTAACGTCTGTGTACTACAACACAACAAACATTACAGTAGTTTGGGCCAGTTTGAGTTGTAAGTTAAATAAAAGCATGCTACCCAGTACTTATATTTTTAACACTTAAGTTATCAGTTCAAGACGAATATTCTGGTCTGCCTACACATGTAATCTTTGTAACACCAACTGTCAATTTAAATAACTTTACTGGCTCCACATATCTTGTTGGATACAGTATTAAATTTGTTTTTACTGAATAATGTGTGTATAATTTCTATGTGATGTTAAACATATAAATTTGTTAATACAAATTTGTTAAAATATTGTTTTTATTTAATATTAATCACAACCGTAAAATAATGAAATTAAATTATTCAAAGTATTCCTTTCCCCCTAAAAGTACTTACTTTTTAATAGGTATTTTCCCAGACTTATCGAGCATGAGCCCGAGTTTAGTGTGGGCCTTCTGCAGAAACGTTACTGCTGGAAGGTTGAGCTGGTAAAGCGAGATCGCTAGCTTGAGTAGTGTGTCCGTCCACAGCTACAACACAGTGCAATCAACACCACTACAGTAACTAGCAGGTTCAGGCCTACAGTCTAATATCACCACAGTGTGTGTGTGTGTGTGTTCTAATGTGCATTATAACACTACAAGTAACACATACTTTCAAAGGATTCTATGTTGTGTAAAAACTACGAAATTAGCTTTATAATTGCTTGAACTATTATGTATGGATTGATTTTGTTCAAATGAAATCAAGAATTAATCTGAATAATGTTTTGTGCTCTTATGTTAAATCAACGGTTTTAGGATTAGAATGTAGTTTTAAAATGTGATTGGAATTATTAATTAACGTAAAACGGTACTAAACAAAGAGTTAAAATATCAGTGATTATAATCAATGGGTTTAAGGTTTGGTTAGGCTAATGTGTTTGATCAGAAAAAAATTGTTTGAATTGATTAATTGGAAGTTTTTGTAGTATATTTTACCTTATAATAATAAATAAATACCCCTGTCGCAGCAGACCTGCGTATTCAGCGAATTTCCAAATCAATAACATAATAATATATGACAAGTTTTATCATTATCTGTTGATAAATATGAGAGTTATTTGCCTATTCCCCATAAGATTATCACAGGAAAGAGTATGCATGTTGCTGCTGTGAGAAACGCTGAAAGTAGGTGTTTCTAGCGTAAATGATTTATATTTTGACCATTTATATCAAGTTTCATCAACATCTGTCCACAAATAAAGGAGTTTACAATATCTCTATATGATTAACATGGGAAAAGAGTATGCAGGTTAGCTGCCATGATAAACATATAAACTATGATTTTTAAGCATGAGTGTATGGATCCGTATGACGCTAAATATCAAGTTTTGTCCAAAATTTTGATAGTAAGCGAAACATTAACTATTCCTTATCCTCCATAAGATTAACATTGGAGCCCCAAAATATAACGTACTGTGTTTAGATTTTTTAATATCTCGGTAACCTTTGAAGATAGAGAAAACCTTTAGAGAACTAAATTGTGTAGTTTTTTAAAGTGATTCTAATAGTGAAAGATAAAGTTTGAAATTTTTAAAAATTATATGAGAAAAATGCAGAAAACTCTTATTTGGGGTACAAACCCCCCAAACTACCTGTTCCAATTGACCGATACATCTGGTTTACAAACTCGTCAGAGCAAATGTAGGAATACACATCATTACCAAATTTGGTCTCGATTGGACCATTTTTACGAGAGTTATCGTGTTCACAGATATATATACATACAGATATATATATACAGATATAGATATACATACACACATATATGTATATATATATGTAAAAAAAATAAAATAAATAAATAAAAATTAATAAAAAATATATATAAATTTTAACGACTATTGTTTTTGGTCTTTGGACACCTAAAGAAGACAAATAACATGTCCCGGGCTTAACTCTTGCCATGAGACCTACGGTAATAGCTTCTTCCCTATGGGAAATTCGCTAAAAATTACCTTCTATTAATGGTTTTAAAATTATTTTGTGCAAACCCCAAATACGCCGTTTAAAATTAATTAACATTTCAGAACTTAAACCATTTATAACTGATAAATTGAATAATAATAAATATCAAAAAATAATTGTGCAAACATTTTAAAATATTCCAGAAAATGAATAAATATTTTGTGCTGATTTTTAAATTATAAAATAGTATATAGGCAATGTATATGGCCTCTCCAGTTATTTATTTTTATATATTTTTATGAAAAATCATTTAAAATACTATTCTAAGAAACTAAACAAAATCATTAGTTCATATAAACTCTTTTGTTACTGAAGTATAACAAATTCAACTATGAGACAGTGACTCATTGAAGGTGTCCTGAACAAACATAGAAAAAGATGGAAGGGTGTAACATATCCTGCACTAAATTCGTCCAGACAGATTTACAATGGTTTCAGGACATTTACAAACATGAGAATATTCTATAAATTTTGAGCAACTAGTTCAAGTCTTCAAATTATCTGCAGTTAATGTTCTGAATGTAAAATATCCAACCCTTCCATAGATACTGTATAACTATTTTGGCAAAAAGTGAAAACAATGATTTTGCTTATTTTTCTTTTAAGTTACATAATACAAACAGGTATTATGTAAGTTAAAAGAAAAAGAAATAAAATCATTGTTTTTACTTTTTGCCAAAACTCTTAAATTTAATTTAGTTAAAGTTAATTTAATTTATTTCGTAAATGTAAAAAAGTCACCAGGCCCTGATGGCATCAGACCTGTCTGTCTACAGAAAGGGATTGAGGAAATTCTGCCTTTGCTGTGTAAGCTCTTCAGAGCCAGTCTGGCTCTGGGCTGGGTGCCAGCGGTGTGGAGTCGCTCTAGAGTGGTTTAAATTCCGAAGCCCGGCAAGGCAAGGTACACGGACCCAAAGTCATTCCGTCCTATCTCTCTGTCTTCATTCCTGTTGAAGACTCTAGAGAAGTTGATCCTAAGGTATGTATGGGATGGTGCTCTCAGGCATCACCCACTACACAGGAACCAGCATGCCTACATTCCTGGTAAGTCATGTGAGTCTGCCCTCCATCACCTTGTAGGCAGGATAGAGAAGACACTGGAGGATGGAGAGATAGCACTGGGTGCTTTTCTGGACATCCAAGGGGCCTTCGACAACACCTCCATGAATGCGGTGGTGAATGCCGCTAGGGCCCATGGGCTTAGCGGAGTTATATGCGGCTGGACCGAGGCATTACTGAGCAACAGAAAAGTGGTTCTTTTACTTCAAGGTGAGGAATTAGTCGCTCTGACCACAAGAGGTTGCCCTAAGGGGGGGGGGTTCTCTCCCCCCTGCTGTGGAATCTCGTAGCTGATGATCTCATCAGGCGTCTCAATGATTCTGGTGTCCTAGCTTTGGGCTTCGCTGATGACATTGCAATTCTGGTTATTGGTAAGTTCACCAACACGATCAGAGAACTTATGAACAGAGCACTGAACCTGGTGGGGGACTGGTGCAAGGAGGTGGGTCTTGCCATCAACCCCTCCAAGGTAGTGGCGGTGCCATTCACAAGAAGGAGGAACCTGCTCGGGCTGGGACCTTTGAATCTGCAGGGCACAGAGGTAAATCTGCAGAACGAGGTCAAGTACTTGGGAGTGGTACTTGATAAGACACTGAGGTGGGAACCGCAGCTGCAAAGGGTGATTGATCGAGGTAAGTGGTCACTCATGACTTGCAGACGAATGGTTGGCACTACATGGGGACTGCATCCTAGGCTTTTGCACTGGTTGTATGTTGCTGTGGTGAGACCGGCCATGACCTATGGTTCACTAGTCTGGTGGCCAAAGACTAACTTCGGTGCATCAGTGCGGGGGCTTGCGGCGGTCCAGAGGTTGGCTTGCCTCATGATTTCTGGGGCCATGAGTTCCTGCCCTGGAGCATCCTTGAATTGTATGCTCAATATCCTGCCCATAGATGTCTACATCAGAATGGTTGCTAGGAAATGTGCATATCGCCTCCGATGTGAGAATCTCTGGATGACTTTCAATGTACCCTCGGTAGGTCACACCAGAATTGAGCGGGTAGTCAGAAGTGAGGCCCTTGACATGCCTTCTGACCATCTTCACATTAGATACGCCTTCGGTAAGTCATTTTCAGTGGTGATTCCACCAAGGATTGACTGGCAAGATGGCGGCAGACCTCTTCATCCCTGCGAGTCAGAATGGTACACGGATGGCTCTAAGGGAAGTAAGGGAACTGGAGCTGGAATATTGGGGGTGCAAGATAAGGTAAAGCTCTGCGTTCCCATGGGGGATCTCCCTACAGTGTTTCAGGCAGAAGTGGCAGCCATTATGGAATGTGCTCTGTTCAATCTCAACAGAGGTGTCAGGAACAAGAACATTACCATTTTCTCAGATAGTCAAGCCACCCTTAAGGCTCTGGACTCCTGTACCTTCGACTCCAAGTTAGTGTGGGAATGCCGCAACGCGGTGTCTTCTCTTGGCAGTCACAACAACGTTACCCTTTGCTGGGTCCCAGGACACTCAGGTATTATGGGCAATGAAATAGCTGATCGTCTGGCTAACGATGGCGCTTTGATCCCATTCGTGGGTCCACAACCCTTCTGTGGCATCTCCAGGGCGCATGTGGATCGAGAGATCAACACGTGGGCACATGAGTGTCACCGCAGGAGATGGGCGGAGCTGCCCGTACTGAGAGTAAGTAAACTGTCTCTCAGCTCTCCCTCTTCAAGGATCGCTGAGGATCTTCTACAGTTAGGTAGGTCCGAACTCAGACTCATTGTAGGTCTCATCACGGGACATGGACATATGAGGAAACATCTTGCTCGAATGGGACTCTTCCCCGGAGATCCAATCTGCAGGAAGTGTGGGCAGTCCGAGGAGACTGCTGATCATCTGCTGTATGACTGCACCGAGCTTGCCGGGGTGAGAGCCGCCACTCTCGGCATCATAGAGAGGGGTTGTCACCTTCCCCGGGAGGAGCTAGTGGGGAGACTACGGCAGTTTGTCAGGTTTTTAAACTTGGAAGGTCCGTGAAACATTCAATCAACAGGGGTGCGCAAAAAGCCACTTGGCTGACGTGCTATAGGAACTCTGTTCCGCCCCTTTGTGTAATGTAATGTAATGTAAAAAACCATTTACGAAAAATGAATCTTCATTAGAATTGGAGAACCAATTCCATTTTCAAACCACCTAAACTTTCTGATTCAAATTCCTTACTTACAATGAAGCTTAAAGAAGGTGAAATTAAAGGTTTGTAAAATATAGTAATTAGAAATATTGTAATTTAATTTTAATTTTCACAGTTAATTACAATGCATTATTTAAACAAATTCTATAGATCCTGCATGTGTAATAAGCCACTTACTGAGCACTACCAATTAATACATGAACCTTAAATTTTGCATGAATAAGGGTTTTACCATCTCAGAAAAAATCCTAAAATAGAAATAGAATATATTGGACAACATCAAAACAATCTTAAATGTGAACATTAGGTCATTATTAACATAAACGGTACCAGTGGACTGACACATACTTTCTCCCTTAAGTAAATTTAAAAAAAGACAATCTGTAATAAAACTATCATGTTCTACAAAGTTATTCTAAATATCATTTAATAATTTATTGTTCAAATTGTATGGAGGAACCCCCCCCCCCACCGGTAATACCAAGCTTTTTTGAACTGGTTTTGTTCGGTTATTTGACCTTACACTTCATACCAAGTTTTATGGAAAACGGTTGGAAAGTAAGGAAGAAATTGATTTTTTATATTCTCCATAAGAATAACATTGGGCGCTTACAGACAACGTACTGTGTTTATCATGGACAGTAAATTTAACTTTTCTCTGGAACTGTTAGTCGTAGACAAATAATTCAAATTACTAATTTGTTTAGTTTTTTAAGCTGGTTTCAATGGTACGTCAAGTAATACTTTACTTTTATTGTTTTCGCTGAAAATTTAAAAATTTGATTTTTTTGACATTTAAAAGCCTTTAACATTTGAACCGTCATTTTTACAGATATGCGGGTGGTGTCAAATTATTTAGTAGTCTGTGCGCTATAAACTATCAAATTTTAATCAAAATCGTTAGAGCCGTTTTCGAGAAAATTGGATTTTTCATGTTTTTTAAGGGTTTTTAGGGGTGAACTACCCTTAAAAATCCAAAATTCAAAAAAATGAAAAAAACGCCTGGAGATACGGTGACTATATATATAAATGCCAAATTTCATCTAAATCGGACCAACGGGGTAGGCTGTGGCACTGTACACATCCAGACACACACACACACACACACACACACAGACAGACACACGGACGGACAGACATCACGTCAAAACCCACTTTTTTGGATTCAGGGGACCCCAAAACGGATATATCCACCCTCAACTCAAATTCGAAAATTTTGAATACTTTCTCCTACTATGTATAAGGGGAGAAAGTAATATAAATAAACGGGTACCAGTGAACTGACACATACTTTCTCCCTTAAGTAAGTTCAAGAAAGACAATCTCTAATAAAACTATCACGTTCTCCAAAGTTCATCTAAATAAATATCATTTAATAATTTATTGTTTCAAAAATAATCATCAAAGACAAAGATAAATTAATTGTTCGAATTGTATGAGGGAGAAACACCCCCCCCCCGGTAATACCAAGCTTTTTTGAGTTGGTTCTGTTGGGGATTTGACCTTACACTTCATACCAAGTTTCATGGAAAACGGTTAAAAAATAAGAAAGAAATTGATATTTTAATATTCTCCATAAGAATAACATTGGACGCTTTCAGACAACGTACTGTGTTTATCATGGACAGTAAATTTAACTTTTCTCTGGAATCGTTAGTCGTAGACAAATAATTCAAAATACTAATTTGTTTAGTTTTTTAAGCAGGTTTTAATGGTGATAGTCAAATTGTACTTTACTTTTATTGTTTTCGCTGAAAATTTAAAAATTTAATTTTTCTGACATTTAAAAGCCCATAACTTTTGAACCGTCATTTTTACAGACATGCGGGTGGTGTCAAATTATTTAGTACTCTGTGCACTATAAACTATAAAGTTATAATCAAAATCGTTAGAGCCGTTTTTGAGAAATTTGGATTTTTCAAGTTTTTTAAGGGTTTTTAGGGGTGAACTACCCTTAAAAATCGAAAATTCAAAAAAATGAAAAAAATGCCTGGAGATACCGTGAATATATACATACATGCCAAATTTCATCTAAATCGGACCGAAGGGGTAGGCTGTGGCACTGTACACATCCAGACACACACAGACACACACACACACACACACACACACACACACACACACACACACACACACACACACACACACACACGGACGGACAGACATCACCTCCAAACCCACTTTTTTGGATTCAGGGGACCCCAAAACGGATATATCCACCCTCAACTCAAATTCGAAAATTTTGACGAAAACAATACTTTCTCCATATACTACGTATAAGGGGTGAAAGTAAAATGGGGACCTGGGGAATCATTATTTCTATGACCCTAATTATAAATATATTACATCAATAATATTATAAAGAATAGTTGGTTTCTGTATGTTTGTGGGTTTGTTGTAGCAAGTAAACACGAAAAATAGGTACTGAACCAACCGGTTTGAAATTTTACACAAAGATAGATCTCAAACTCATAGGTATATTCATTTCCTTGAAATTCCTTCAGCTACACCCCGTGAACATCCTAAGTTTCAATGTTTACATTTTCAAAGAATGAAAACATGAAACATTTGTCAACAGCTAAAACACTAAAATTTGATAGTTCGGGAAGAAGAAGAAAGAGCTTCCGTAACCGTCCTAGGTTTAAATGTTTACATTTTTAATGCCAGCATCTGTTTACTCTACATTTTGACAGTTCGGGAAGAAGATGAAATAAAGTTCATTTTTACAGATAATCTGCAGGATCGAAATTAGTGGGTCAAATTATTGGATCAAAATAGATGGTAGATTTTAAGTTTTCTCCTTAAGGATCTATCTTAAGGTTCAGGTAAAGAGGCTGGCTAGGGAACTATACGAACACATAGAGACATTAACAGACAAGATCAGGAAACTAAGAATACAGTTCTACGGACACCTCAACACAATGAAACCATACAGATTAACAAGACAGACAACCAGTGGATGAACGACGTAAGAAACGATATGGAACAACTCAGCATCACCAAAGAAATAACACAACATAGAATACTCCTCAGGAATCAGATAAATAAGTACAAACTACAATCGTTACCACTCTAAAAAGGAACATACTGGACCGAAGAACAAGGTTATAAGATGAAGGCACACTGGGCGAACCGTAAACATAAGATAAATTTACCAAAAGGTGACCAGTGTGTTCGGCTAGTGTGCCTTCATCTTCTGACTGTGTTCTTGTTGTCTTTGTTGGGTCTATTGTGTTCCTTTTTTGAATGGATAGATTTGTTTTATTTTCATTACAAAAATACGTAATGAGCAATAGGTAGGATTTGTTTGTATGTTTAAAATAAAAATAACATGCTGTGTGTACTCGTGAAATACTCATACTTGGCATGTATTTTTTTTTAATATTTGCACGGCATTAAAACATTTAAAATCCAATATTTTCTATTTTAACATCATATTATGTGTAACCTGTTTTTTATATATTTATTTACAAATATTTGGGATGCCACATGTTGGGAATGCAGTTATAAGTTTTGACCTGGACAGTTATTTTAATTCACTACTAGCTGACCCCGCGAACTTTGTAACACCTTTGAACAGTAAATACATGTTAACTTTAAGATCGGCTATGTTCTGAAGTCAAATAGTATTACGGCTTCGTTGTGTAGATATTCTGGGTCGTGGCATAGTACAGATACTGAAACGATAATACATATTAATAACATTCCCACAAAACGAATAAATCTGAGTGAATTGATTCATAATTTTCTAATCCAACCTAAACCCAAACCAAACCTAATTGTAATACGGCTTTTATAGGAAAGACATACAACGGCTGACTATTTTAATAAACATAATATGTATAAACATTGTAATTATTTTTTATTTGGCCTACATATAAATACGTGACTTTGACAGAAAATAAAAAGTAGAAATACATTATCCCAAAAATCCGTAAACTATTAACGTAGCTAATAAAGCTGGTCATTTTGTACAGCATATATTTACTTCATAGTTTTACATTAGTCAATGATTCAGTTGGCATTAGATAGTAAAGCATATTGCTAATGGAAAGTAAACCAACAGCTGCAGCTTAGGAATCACTTTTTAGGGTTAGTGTTTTAAGGTTAGAAACTTAGTTTAGGGTGGATCATAAAATTGTGAATCAATTCACTCAGATTTATTTGTTTTGTGGTAATGTTATTAATATATGTCTTATCGTTTCAGTATTGTTATTAACTATGCCGCCACCCAGAATATCTCATTCGACTTCAGAACATGGCCAATCTTAAGTTTATAATGTATTTACTGTTAGGCGTTACGAAGTTCGCTGGGTTAGCTAGTTAAAAATAAAATTAATATCCCTTAACCTGAATTGACATATACAGTAGGATGTGAACTATTAATATTAATTCCTGGAGTTGATTTTTTATTTTTTTTTTCTATTTTCATCCCAAAAATTGACAACGTATTAAAAACAATTTACTGGTTGGTCTCTGGCTATCTAATGACAAAATGACAGGTAGGCCTAATTTTTTCTAGAGACGATTCAGAGTTTATCTGCTGCCCAAAGAAGATATGTGGTCTTCGATCTTTTATTTTAGTCAAATTGTCTGTAATCTGTATGAAAATTCACCTTACAACCTGTATACTGGTTTTAAAAGCTTAGTACCATGCGCCTTTATTAACGTTTCTTTCTTTCTTGGTTTACTTACGCTGTTGGAAAAATGTTTTTGAAAAATACTAGGTATACTTTAACATTATATTACTGTAATGACATTCTTAAAAAACTTTAAATAAGCAAACTATGAAAATTTATACTTAAGGGAAAAACTATTAATTTTAACCCTGCAGAGAAAATTAATTGTCAGTAAACCTAATGGTCTTTCATTAGCAAACTTATAATTCGCAGATGAGTCTAATGAAAATGTTAAGCTGTTAGAAGAAGAGGAGATACTAAAATGACATGAGTTCGCTCGTTGAGAGCATTCTGCTGTCGCACTCGTCGTTGTGCGGTCCTGTGACGTAGCAACTCCCCAGACTGCCTCTGACTAGAACATCATAGACTAATCTATTCAAAGTAGTCATTTATAATATGACGGGGATAAGCCAATCTGAGGTCATTTTGTTTGTAACGAGTTTTTTATGAAATATATTTAACATAATACATACTGTATTAATTTTAAAATAAAAATTGAAAGTTACATGTCATAACATACATTTACATACTCTTATAGAATATTTAACATGACTAGAATGTACTTTTCACCAAAAGAAAGAAGAGTGGAGTTTTCCAGGGCACATTTTTGTTTTGTTTATACGAACAATATATAAAAATTATGAATCAAAGGTAAAAGTTACATGCTTAAAAAATAGTACCTGGTGACCGAGCTTTGCTCGTATAGAATAAGACATGTATTATAAAAATTAATTAGAAAAATTGAAACACATTTATTACTCAATGAAAACATTTATGTGGTTTAAATAAAACCGAATTAATATACCATAACTGATATAGCACTGAAAAAAAAGTATTGCCTCTGACGGGGATCGAACTCGCAACCTCCCGATTACGAACCCAGCACGTTACCACTAGACCACGGCGTCTGCCAAATGTGATTGCCGTTTAAGATGTTTTAGCAAACCTCAATTGTTTTAGCCAATCATTTACTGTTTAATTATCCATACGTGATCAACTGATTTTGTTAGAAACGGAATGAGGATTGAAAAGCAAAAGAGAAATTTTACACCAAAATTTACACCAATTAATTGGTTTGTTACAGTGGCTTCAAGCAATACAACAAATACGTTTTCTATCAAAACACGGAAGATTATGGAAATTCTTTTTTCTGCTTTTATTTCGCACAGTTATGTTACCCTAAAGTTTTTACAAATTGTTTAGTAACCTGATAATTTTACATTTATTACATACATAAAATAAATATTTATGAAAAACCTCTATTCACATATTGTTCCTTGCCGTCTTCAATCAAGAACTGTCAAACGGTTATAAAAAGATGTTTTGGTTTGCATTGTTTACATTTGGTTCTCCATAACCGTAATGTTAAATTTTTAGACTTTAAACTTAATATTACAAGAAAACACAAATTTTCCTGGACATTAGACCTATCTAGAACTCATTTTCTACTCGGAAATTAGTTATTTCCAAAATTTAAAGAAATTCCTTAGTGCCGTTTTCGAGATCCGTGTGCAAATATATATATATATATATATATATATATATATATATACAAACCTTGCTCGTATTATAGTATTGGATTAGTTATGGCAATTTGTGAAATCCAATACTATAATACGAGCAAGGTTTGTATATATATATATTTGCACACGGATCTCGAAAACGGCGCCGAGGATTTTCTTTAAATTTTGGAAATAACTAATTTCCGAGTAGAAAATAAGTTCTAGATAGGTCTAATGTCCAGGAAAATTCGTGTTTTCTTGTAATATTAAGTTTAAAATCTAAAAATTTAACATTACGCTTATGGAGAATCAAATGTAAATTTGCACACGGATCTCGAAAACGGCGCCGAGGATTTTCTTTAAATTTTGGAAATAACTAATTTCCGAGTAGAAAATAAGTTCTAGATAGGTCTAATGTCCAGGAAAATTCGTGTTTTCTTGTAATATTAAGTTTAAAATCTAAAAATTTAACATTACGCTTATGGAGAATAAAATGTAAACAATACAAACCAAAACAGCTGTTTATAACCGTTTGACAGTTCTTGATTGAAGACGGCAAAGAACAATATGTGAATAGAGGTTTTTCATAAATATTTATTTTATGTATGTAATAAATGTAAAATTATCAGGTTACTAAACAATTTGTAAAAACTTAAGGATAACATAGCTGTGCGAAATAAAAGCAGAAAAAGTATTTCCAAAATCTTCCGTGTTTTGATAGAAAACGTATTCGTTGTATTGCTTGAAGCCACTGTAACAAACTAATTAATTGATGTAAATTAAATCTCTCTTTTGCTTTTCAATCCTCATTCCGTTTATAAAAAAATCAGTTGATCACAGGCTAATAATAACGGTATGGGTAATTAAACAGTAAATGATCGGCTTTGGCTTTTGGAAAAGACGTTAAACGACATCGTTCAATTGACTAACCTCGTAGCCGAGTTGTAGCATGTCGGCCTCAAGAACTATAGGCCGCGAGTTCCATCCACATAAATGTTTTCATTGAGTAATAAATGTGTTTTAATTTTTCTAATTCATTTTTATAATAAATGTCTTATTCTAAACGAGCAAAGCTCGGTCACCAGGTACTAACAATAAAGTATGATATAATTTATTATTAAATTTATTTATTGACAATTCACTTTTATTATTTATTTAGACTAACATTGGATTATTTTTAATGAGAGAAAAAATTAATAAGTTATCAAAGAATTGTATAATAATATGGCAAGTAAAATGACAAAACAATTATTTTAAATCCAAAATTCGTTTATTCAAGTATGATTAAGGGTACCATTTTTGTACTGAAACTAAATGAGGCTAAAATTAGCTTTTAGTCAAAGATTCAAAAGCTATAACCAATCAAAAATGTTCATAAACTTGTATTAAACTTAAACACACTTGTACATGCTATGTGATTGCTACGTCACCGGGTGGTCCAAGTGGCTAAACATAAACCAACACATGAAAGTACATACTTGAGCGATCTCTTTCTTGGTGCAACAGAAGTTGATGAACGTGAGGTTGACAAAGTCTGAGCCGCAGCAGATGGTCACAGTCTTCTCCTCAAGCGTGTCCTGGGAGCCCATCGTGACGATCTGTCGTAACTTGGGGTCCTGGAACAAACCCAACTGCTTCAACTCCACCGCCAGCCGCCGCCGCCTGGCTGTGTCAGACAGGCAACTACACAGATGGGGCGAACAGGGCCAAGTGACAGACAGACAGATAGATAGGTAACAGATACAGTGAATGTTTAATAAAATCTATTAAACAGTAAATAACAACTAGGATACTTAATATAAAGTTTGACGGTTTGTTTATTCCAATTATACCCCTTTAGGTAGTTTGTTAGGACTATTAATTTGTAGATAGCTGATTTAAACACAACAAGAAAATAAAATTTGAATCGTTTTACACGAAATTTTAATACAATACTACAATAATACAATTTATTACAATACTTGTAAAAAATCAAGCTATTTAAGCATTGTTTGGTAAAGAAAACCAGAGAAAAAAGTCAGAGAACAAAGTAGAGGGTGGCTGGTGTGGAATTGGTGACTTTGTTTTGCTTTGTCTGGCTTCCTCTGATCTGGACATGTTACATCTGGGCTGTTCTTTACACTATAAATAGAGATCGTATAATAAAAATATTAAAAACTTTAAAAATTAACTGATTATAGACTGGTTTTAATGCGGTATTGATATTGAGTAAACGTGAAAAGGTGACACACATAACAAGTTTGATGTATGTAAAATGACAACTTTCTCCTCCTTGATTTCACAAGTCACAGAAACAAAATAATAGACTAATTATACTAAGTGACCTACCCCCTAAACGGCTTGTGTCCTGTACAAGCGCTAAAGAACCACAATCAAGTACTTTACAGACTGTAAATGGTACTGTAGAAGCACAAGCAGAACAGAACCACAACACGGGCGGTGTCCTGTACACAGACAAAAGAGATGCCCTGTTAAAGCACTACAAAGCCACGACAAAGGTACTAGCACAACAGAGCCGCGATACGGACGGTCATGTACAAGCACAACAGAGCCGCAACACGGACGGTCATGTGCAAGCACAACAGAGCCACGACACGGACGGTCATGTGCAAGCACAACAGAGCCGCGATACGGACGGTCATGTACAAGCAAAACAGAGCCGCGACACGGACGGTCATGTACAAGCACAACAGAGCCGCGACACGGACGGTCATGTACAAGCACAACAGAGCCGCGACACGGACGGTCATGTACAAGCACAACAGAGCCGCGACACGGACGGTCATGTGCAAGCACAACAGAGCCACGACACGGACGGTCATGTGCAAGCACAACAGAGCCGCGATACGGACGGTCATGTACAAGCACAACAGAGCCGCGACACGGACGGTCATGTACAAGCACAACAGAGCCGCGACACGGACGGTCATGTGCATGCACAACAGAGCCGCGATACGGACGGTCATGTACAAGCACAACAGAGCCGCGACACGGACGGTCATGTACAAGCACAACAGAGCCGCGACACGGACGGTCATGTGCAAGCACAACAGAGCCGCGATACGGACGGTCATGTGCAAGCACAACAGAGCCGCGATACGGACGGTCATGTACAAGCACAACAGAGCCGCGACACGGACGGTCATGTACAAGCACAACAGAGCCGCGACACGGACGGTCATGTACAAGCCCAAAAGAGCCGCGACACGGACGGTCATGTACAAGCACAACAGACCCGCAACACGGACGGTCATTTACAAGCACAACAGAGCTGCGACACGGACGGTCATGTACAAGCACAACAGAGCCACGACACGGACGGTCATGTGCAAGCACAACAGAGCCGCGATACGGACGGTCATGTACAAGCACAACAGAGCCGCGACACGGACGGTCATGTGCAAGCACAACAGAGCCGCGATACGGACGGTCATGTACAAGCACAACAGAGCCGCGACACGGACGGTCATGTACAAGCACAACAGAGCCGCGACACGGACGGTCATGTACAAGCACAACAGAGCCGCGACACGGACGGTCATGTGCAAGCACAACAGAGCCGCGATACGGACGGTCATGTACAAGCACAACAGAGCCGCGATACGGACGGTCATGTACAAGCACAACAGAGCTGCGACACGGGCGGTGTGATGTGCAAGCACAACAGACCCGCAACACGGACGGTCATGTGCAAGCACAACAGAGCCGCGACACGGGCGGTGTGATGTGCAAGCACAACAGAGCCGCGACACGGGCGTTGCTCAGTACAACTACTACGAAGCCACGACACGGCCGTTGTCTTGTGTTATCAACAGGGGGCTGTGATCCTGGAAAAAGGAAAATCTCAACCCCTTCGATTGTTACGAAAATAAAAGTTTCGATGCAATTGGTGTTTTGTACTGTGTGGCTAGTGTAAGGTCAAGCCTACGGAATGATGAGATAGAAAAACACATGACCAGGCTTTCAGCGAATTTCTCATGGGGAAGAAGCTATTACCGTATTGTATTTGCAGCTATTGCAACATTGACTTTAACATCGACGTACACTTGCTGAATCATAATTAACTAAGCTAAAACTATCATTTAGTCAGTCATTGAGTGGCGACTAGTAGTAGGTAACGTGGTTTATTTCAGTGTTGTCTACATCATTTATTTTTTTCATAACGCTTTATCGTATTTGTTAAAAACATTGATTGAAGTCATTGATAACATTTTAGGAAACACATACAGCGATATACCTGATTCTCGAACCTAAGCCAAAACGTTACTCAAAATTGTTTTGTGAAATTTTATCTGAATTCACGCCATTTTATCACCTTTAATGTTATTGTCAACGAACGTGCATTGTGTACACATACATAGTTGATGATGATGTTAAATTAAATTGATTACGTCTTTGAGCATAGAAGAAAACTTACAGTACCAATCATAATTATCTTAATCCAAGTAAAAAATATTCATTGATTTATCTCCTGCACTAGCAATACATATATGGAATAAAACAGATACAGTAAAAAACCTTTTGAATGAACTGTAAAAACTTAATTGCGAGCATTATAGACAGAATAACCTCGGAGGGAGGGAGAAACGGGGATGAAGAGAGAGTGACAGCTTGAAAACACCAGAGAGATGGGCGAAGACGGATATACATACCTTGGGTATCTTGGCATGACGGCCCGTTCTCGTGTCTCTGATAGTAGCGATGTCCAGAAGATCCACTTCCTACAAAATACCATCAAAATGTTCAGTTAATACTCTACATTAATTGAAAAAACCCCTTAAAAATGGAAAATTTCCATAACTTCTCTAATTATGTCACCTTTAAAGATGTTGTTCAGATGTGGGTCACTGAGTTACTTCGCCAAAAAGATCAATTCAAAATAGCGATGTTGACCTTAAAAAATACCAACATGCAAAAATTAAATAGATATTCATGTTCTTATTTCACTTGCAAGTTATTTTCTACCACCAGTATCTACAACGATCCTAATAGTCAGTATCATAACTAAATTGTACTGTAATTAATTTGTATTTTAGTGGACTCTACAAAAGGTAAAATGTTAATGTTAAAAGAGTATAAATATCACTAACTGATAACCTGTGAGTTGATCAATAAAACTTCAACAAATCAAAATACATACATAGGTGTCCAAATCTACTATTGCTGTACTAATAAATAACTTAAGAGTCTGCATCAGTGGTAGCCATCTTGGATTTTAGTCCCGTAAGAGCAATGTTAAATTCTAGCGCCTATATCTCCTTGACCTATTTTCATAAATTAACGGAAGAGGTGTCAAATTAAAGGTATTACAGTTCTCCAGGGCACTACCTTACAGAACTTCTTATTTTCGCTCTCAATAAAAAATAACAATGATTTATTTTGTAAAATATTCCTGGATTTTTGTTTTATATCAAGTTAAATTTTTGAACATATTGAACATATTGAAAAGGTCATGCCCTTGAGCCACATCTCATCAATGTACTTCCAAAGCTTTACATTGATACTTTTATAAATAACGCCACTACACTCGCCAAAGTGAAGGTATGTTCCGCCAGAATTTAACATTGCCCTTACGGGACTAAAATTCAAGATGCCTACCACTGATGCAGACTCTTAATGAGATTAACTGAACAGTCAGATTCGATTTTTGTATTATTCAGTACTAGCGTTTACTGTTAAGCATAGATGCAATACATAAAACATAGGATGAGTATTAAAAAAAATACTTGGAGATAAATTTTATTTTTATATAATAATAATATTAAAATATATATTTTTTATATTTATGAACGTTCAAATGCTACATCAACTGTCAAGAAAAATGCTGAACAAGGAAATGGCCTTTAGCAAATGAACTTTTTGTGGACAATAGGGAAGAATATTGTAGTCTGAATTCACGCCCAGAGCTTTATAAGGGTGTGGGTTTTAATCTACTTATTCATCTCCTTTTCTCTTTTTATATCCCAGCCGATGATGACCTAAATCCTTCCACTGAGTCTTGATTTAAATAGCAAGACACTGGTTGCAAAATTAATATTATCATTATTTACCAGCTCAGTTTTTTAACGAGCCTGAAAATATATGAATAAGCATAATATTTCCGGGATTTTGCCCTAGAAAAAATGGAACAATTTTTTTATGTTTTCCTAAAGCCGACTTTTAAGGCATGTGTAGTTGAGATAAAGTTCTACTTAAAGCATACAATAATTTAAAAACCTTGTGAATAAAGTATACCAATATTTAAAAGATGAAACATTTAAACCAATGAATGAACCAATAAACCCATGATGGGGTTTTTTATTTGCGTTCAATCAGCCAAATCAATTTATTTTGCAAAATATAAATGATGCCCAGATTTGTTTCAAAATGCGCCACCTCCAAAAAAAATGTCCAGGCGAATAATAAATTATCAGCAAGAGAAAAATATCATTAAAAACATTTATTTTATAAAAAATGTTTGTATTTATTTCCTTTTGGGAAATAGGTTAGATCGTGGATATGTCTAAAGGGAATGTTTTCAATTCATCTAAACAGCTGTTCTTATTCTTTTATATTAAAAATTCAATACAATAACTCTGGCAGTTTCTATGGAAACCTGTTACATTTTTTCGATCTTAAAAAACGCCAACACCCCCCCTCTCAGAGCTAAGGCATATCCGTGCCAAAATAAAAAAAAATATCTCAACACAATATATATTTCTATTCATAACGTTTCAATTGACTTCTAGATCCAATTTTTTCAATTCTGTATACGGTACTACTGCTTTGGTGAATCCCCGCATCCATTAAAGACACCAAGTGTGTTTTAGGGTGTTTTTAGAGGGAGCGCGCTGGTCTAGGGGTAGAGCGCGGCTTTGGTGCCCAAGGTCCCGGGATCAAATCCCGCCAATCACCAATGGCTTTTCGCTATGTGATAATGCCGCAACCTACACAGGGGTGTGTGTGCAGAAAGCCGTTACGGCTGAAGTGCCTTGGGAGTAATCCGCCCCTTCCAATAAAAAGGGTGTTTTACATAGCCCATGCAATAAAAAATATAAATGATAAAACCCCGTTTTACATATTATTTCAAGAATAAATTTGTAGCTATACTTCACTTATAATAATATTTCTGTGGGGAAAAAGTAAATAATTTGTGTATACAAAAGGTTTGTTACATTGATCAAAACAGAATCCCGTGGCACACAGGTGTTAAATCTATACATAAAAATACTTTGAGACCCTTAAACGCGTTCAAATTAAAATATTAAATACTCTACAACAATCACTGTCCGGAAAAAGATTTTACACGGATATGTTTTTGCTCTGGGGCTCTGGGGATGATTGGCAAATCATCAAACCAAAATTTGAAACAGAAGTGACGTCATATCGTTATAAGGACAGTTGTTTAGAGGAACTGAAAACATCACTTTTAGACATCTATGATTAATCTATTTCTCAAAGGGAAGTAAGTACATTATATTTTTCAGTCCAAGGATTTATGATTTGTTTGCTTAATACGAGGTAATTTGGTAACTAGAAATCGATTAGAGCAGGTCTCAAGCCTAGGAGAATCCGGGTTTCATCCTAAAGCACTTCAAAAAATCCATGTTATCGGCCCACTTTTGTAGCTGCACTTAACCAAAACAGCTGACTCAGGATGTTTTCATTTTTCATAGTAAAATTCGTAAACATTATTTTTTATTTTTAGGTTAGTTTGAAATAAACGTTTTAAAGATGGTTAATTTTTGTTCAATTTATTTTTTACAAATGTTTTTAGTGTTAAATGTTTTAAAGAATAATTTAGGATAAAAAATGATACGCGGCAGGCCTAAGTATAGTCGGTACCTGCAAGGGGAGGGATCATGCACAAGAGCTAAGGGCAAACACTGAGATTTGTCGGAGTGATCCTAGTCATCGCCATTTCCATGCATGGTTCACCGAAACGGCCTGAAAGTTGATTTTACCGGCAACAATCCTCACACCCGCAACGAACTATGGAAAGAAGTTTTAAACAATAAATGTAATGTCTCTAAAAAGCTATCATGCAACAACCCGATTGACGTGGAAGTTTACAAATGTAACATAAATTTTAATTACGTGTATTACAGCGTTTTCATTTAAACCGTTAAAACAGTTTTTACATTGAGTACATAATAAACGTGTTTAATTTAGCAAATTAACTTATCCAATAAGTGGTTAGTTCTATCCGAGCAAAGCTTATCCACCCGGAAGGAAGAGTCCCGTTATTGCTCAACTAGAAATGACTAAACCAATCACAGCTGTAGCTCCGGGCCACTGTCAGCTTTCATCTGGCCCTCCCTCTCGCACTTCACAACAGAGGAAGAATAAAGGTTTTTGATTCAGGGGAATTTCCTCTGTTACTTTAGGTGAAATAAAAAGAGGTTTACAAAGTGGTTTAAAAAATGGTTACAGGAAATTGGATAGATCATGAATCAGTAGGAAATGTTTACACAGTAAAGACATACTTGTGTGCTAGTAATAGTCGGGGTAACGCTGTCGTCGTGCGGTGCCGGTAGTCCTCGTCTCCTTACACAGTAAAGACATACTTGTGTGCTAGTAATAGTCGTGGTAACGCTGTCGTCGTGCGGTGCCGGTAGTCTTCGTCTCATTACACAGTAAAGATATACTTGTGTGCTAGTAATAGTCGGGGTAACGCTGTCGTCGTGCCGTGCCCGTAGTCCTCGTCTCCTTACACAGTAAAGACATACTTGTGTGCTAGTAATAGTCGGGGTAACGCTGTCGTCGTGCGGTGCCGGTAGTCCTCGTCTCCTTACACAGTAAAGACATACTTGTGTGCTAGTAATAGTCGGGGTAACGCTGTCGTCGTGCGGTGCCCGTAGTCCTCGTCTCCTTACACAGTAAAGACATACTTGTGTGCTAGTAATAGTCGGGGTAACGCTGTCGTCGCGCGGTGCCAGTAGTCCTCGTCTCCTTACACAGTAAAGACATACTTGTGTGCTAGTAATAGTCGGGGTAACGCTGTCGTCGTGCGGTGCCCGTAGTCCTCGTCTCCTTACACAGTAAAGACATACTTGTGTGCTAGTAATAGTCGGGGTAACGCTGTCGTCGTGCGGTGCCGGTAGTCCTCGTCTCCTTACACAGTAAAGACATACTTGTGTGCTAGTAATAGTCGGGGTAACGCTGTCGTCGTGCGGTGCCGTAGTCCTCGTCTCCTTACACAGTAAAGACATACTTGTGTGCTAGTAATAGTCGGGGTAACGCTGTCGTCGTGCGGTGCCGGTAGTCCTCGTCTCCTTACACAGTAAAGACATACTTGTGTGCTAGTAATAGTCGGGGTAACGCTGTCGTCGTGCGGTGCCGGTAGTCCTCGTCTCCTTACACAGTAAAGACATACTTGTGTGCTAGTAATAGTCGGGGTAACGCTGTCGTCGTGCGGTGCCCGTAGTCCTCGTCTCCTTACACAGTAAAGACATACTTGTGTGCTAGTAATAGTCGGGGTAACGCTGTCGTCGTGCGGTGCCCGTAGTCCTCGTCTCCTTACACAGTAAAGACATACTTGTGTGCTAGTAATAGTCGGGGTAACGCTGTCGTCGTGCGGTGCCCGTAGTCCTCGTCTCCTTACACAGTAAAGACATACTTGTGTGCTAGTAATAGTCGGGGTAACGCTGTCGTCGTGCGGTGCCGTAGTCCTCGTCTCCTTACACAGTAAAGACATACTTGTGTGCTAGTAATAGTCGGGGTAACGCTGTCGTCGTGCGGTGCCGGTAGTCCTCGTCTCCTTACACAGTAAAGACATACTTGTGTGCTAGTAATAGTCGGGGTAACGCTGTCGTCGTGCGGTGCCGGTAGTCCTCGTCTCCTTACACAGTAAAGACATACTTGTGTGCTAGTAATAGTCGGGGTAACGCTGTCGTCGTGCGGTGCCGGTAGTCCTCGTCTCCTTACACAGTAAAGACATACTTGTGTGCTAGTAATAGTCGGGGTAACGCTGTCGTCGCGCGGTGCCGATAGTCCTCGTCTCCTTACACAGTAAAGACATACTTGTGTGCTAGTAATAGTCGGGGTAACGCTGTCGTCGCGCGGTGCCGGTAGTCCTCGTCTCCTTACACAGTAAAGACATACTTGTGTGCTAGTAATAGTCGGGGTAACGCTGTCGTCGCGCGGTGCCGGTAGTCCTCGTCTCCTTACACAGTAAAGACATACTTGTGTGCTAGTAATAGTCGGGGTAACGCTGTCGTCGCGCGGTGCCCGTAGTCCTCGTCTCCTTACACAGTAAAGACATACTTGTGTGCTAGTAATAGTCGGGGTAACGCTGTCGTCGTGCGGTGCCCGTAGTCCTCGTCTCCTTACACAGTAAAGACATACTTGTGTGCTAGTAATAGTCGGGGTAACGCTGTCGTCGTGCGGTGCCGGTAGTCCTCGTCTCCTTACACAGTAAAGACATACTTGTGTGCTAGTAATAGTCGGGGTAACGCTGTCGTCGTGCGGTGTCCGTAGTCCTCGTCTCCTTACACAGTAAAGATATACTTGTGTGCTAGTAATAGTCGGGGTAACGCTGTCGTCGTGCGGTGCCCGGTAGTCCTCGTCTCCTTACACAGTAAAGACATACTTGTGTGCTAGTAATAGTCGGGGTAACGCTGTCGTCGTGCGGTGCCGTAGTCCTCGTCTCCTTACACAGTAAAGACATACTTGTGTGCTAGTAATAGTCGGGGTAACGCTGTCGTCGTGCGGTGCCCGTAGTCCTCGTCTCCTTACACAGTAAAGACATACTTGTGTGCTAGTAATAGTCGGGGTAACGCTGTCGTCGTGCGGTGCCGGTAGTCCTCGTCTCCTTACACAGTAAAGACATACTTGTGTGCTAGTAATAGTCGGGGTAACGCTGTCGTCGTGCGGTGCCAGTAGTCCTCGTCTCCTTACACAGTAAAGACATACTTGTGTGCTAGTAATAGTCGGGGTAACGCTGTCGTCGTGCGGTGCCCGTAGTCCTCGTCTCCTTACACAGTAAAGACATACTTGTGTGCTAGTAATAGTCGGGGTAACGCTGTCGTCGCGCGGTGCCGGTAGTCCTCGTCTCCTTACACAGTAAAGACATACTTGTGTGCTAGTAATAGTCGGGGTAACGCTGTCGTCGTGCGGTGCCCGTAGTCCTCGTCTCCTTACACAGTAAAGACATACTTGTGTGCTAGTAATAGTCGGGGTAACGCTGTCGTCGCGCGGTGCCGGTAGTCCTCGTCTCCTTACACAGTAAAGACATACTTGTGTGCTAGTAATAGTCGGGGTAACGCTGTCGTCGTGCGGTGCCCGTAGTCCTCGTCTCCTTACACAGTAAAGACATACTTGTGTGCTAGTAATAGTCGGGGTAACGCTGTCGTCGTGCGGTGCCGGTAGTCCTCGTCTCCTTACACAGTAAAGACATACTTGTGTGCTAGTAATAGTCGGGGTAACGCTGTCGTCGTGCGGTGCCGGTAGTCCTCGTCTCCTTACACAGTAAAGACATACTTGTGTGCTAGTAATAGTCGGGGTAACGCTGTCGTCGTGCGGTGCCCGTAGTCCTCGTCTCCTTACACAGTAAAGACATACTTGTGTGCCCGTAATAGTCGGTGTAACGCTGTCGTCGTGCGGTGCCGGTAGTCCTCGTCTCCTTACACAGTAAAGACATACTTGTGTGCTAGTAATAGTCGGGGTAACGCTGTCGTCGTGCCGTGCCCGTAGTCCTCGTCTCCTTACACAGTAAAGACATACTTGTGTGCTAGTAATAGTCGGGGTAACGCTGTCGTCGCGCGGTGCCGGTAGTCCTCGTCTCCTTACACAGTAAAGACATACTTGTGTGCTAGTAATAGTCGGGGTAACGCTGTCGTCGCGCGGTGCCGGTAGTCCTCGTCTCCTTACACAGTAAAGACATACTTGTGTGCTAGTAATAGTCGGGGTAACGCTGTCGTCGTGCGGTGCCGGTAGTCCTCGTCTCCTTACACAGTAAAGACATACTTGTGTGCTAGTAATAGTCGGGGTAACGCTGTCGTCGTGCGGTGCCGGTAGTCCTCGTCTCCTTACACAGTAAAGACATACTTGTGTGCTAGTAATAGTCGGGGTAACGCTGTCGTCGCGCGGTGCCCGTAGTCCTCGTCTCCTTACACAGTAAAGACATACTTGTGTGCTAGTAATAGTCGGGGTAACGCTGTCGTCGCGCGGTGCCGGTAGTCCTCGTCTCCTTACACAGTAAAGACATACTTGTGTGCTAGTAATAGTCGGGGTAACGCTGTCGTCGTGCGATGCCGGTAGTCCTCGTCTCCTTACACAGTAAAGACATACTTGTGTGCTAGTAATAGTCGGGGTAACGCTGTCGTCGTGCGGTGCCGGTAGTCCTCGTCTCCTTACACAGTAAAGACATACTTGTGTGCTAGTAATAGTCGGGGTAACGCTGTCGTCGCGCGGTGCCGGTAGTCCTCGTCTCCTTACACAGTAAAGACATACTTGTGTGCTAGTAATAGTCGGGGTAACGCTGTCGTCGCGCGGTGCCGGTAGTCCTCGTCTCCTTACACAGTAAAGACATACTTGTGTGCTAGTAATAGTCGGGGTAACGCTGTCGTCGTCGCGCGGTGCCGGTAGTCCTCGTCTCCTTACACAGTAAAGACATACTTGTGTGCTAGTAATAGTCGGGGTAACGCTGTCGTCGCGCGGTGCCGGTAGTCCTCGTCTCCTTACACAGTAAAGACATACTTGTGTGCTAGTAATAGTCGGGGTAACGCTGTCGTCGCGCGGTGCCGGTAGTCCTCGTCTCCTTACACAGTAAAGACATACTTGTGTGCTAGTAATAGTCGGGTTAACGCTGTCGTCGCGCGGTGCCGGTAGTCCTCGTCTCCTTACACAGTAAAGACATACTTGTGTGCTAGTAATAGTCGGGGTAACGCTGTCGTCGCGCGGTGCCGGTAGTCCTCGTCTCCTTACACAGTAAAGACATACTTGTGTGCTAGTAATAGTCGGGGTAACGCTGTCGTCGTGCGGTGCCGGTAGTCCTCGTCTCCTTACACAGTAAAGACATACTTGTGTGCTAGTAATAGTCGGGGTAACGCTGTCGTCGCGCGGTGCCGGTAGTCCTCGTCTCCTTACACAGTAAAGACATACTTGTGTGCTAGTAATAGTCGGGTAACGCTGTCGTCGCGCGGTGCCGTAGTCCTCGTCTCCTTACACAGTAAAGACATACTTGTGTGCTGCTAATAGTCGGGTAACGCTGTCGTCGCGCGGTGCCGGTAATGACTCATACTTATGTGGGAGGATGGTAGAAAGCATACGTGCAATCATGTTTTGTAACAATACTATCATGTGCCGGGTGTGGTTAAGGCATTTATTACCTAACTGCTCCCTAATGACTGGTACTTAAGTGGGAGGATGGTAGAAAGCATACGTGCAATCACGTTCTGTAGCGATACTATCATGTGCCGGGTGTGGTTAAGGCAATCGTTACCTTAGTGCTCTCTAATGACTCGTACTTAAGTGGGAGGATGGTAGAAAGCATACGTGCAATCACGTTCTGTAGCGATACTATCATGTGCCGGGTGTGGTTAAGGCAATCGTTACCTAAGTGCTCTCTAATGACTCGTACTTAAGTGGGAGGATGGTAGAAAGCATACGTGCAATCACGTTCTGTAGCGATACTATCATGTGCCGGGTGTGGTTAAGGCAATCGTTACCTAAGTGCTCTCTAATGACTCGTACTTAAGTGGGAGGATGGTAGAAAGCATACGTGCAATCACGTTCTGTAGCGATACTATCATGTGCCGGGTGTGGTTAAGGCAATCGTTACCTAAGTGCTCTCTAATGACTCGTACTTAAGTGGGAGGATGGTAGAAAGCATACGTGCAATCACGTTCTGTAGCGATACTATCATGTGCCGGGTGTGGTTAAGGCAATCGTTACCTAAGTGCTCTCTAATGACTGGTACTTAAGTGGGAGGATGGTAGAAAGCATACGTGCAATCACGTTCTGTAGCGATACTGTCATGTGCCGGGTGTGGTTAAGGCAATCGTTACCTAAATGCTCTCTAATGACTCGTACTTAAGAGAGAGGATGGTAGAAAGCATACGTGCAATCACGTTCTGTAGCGATACTGTCATGTGCCGGGTGTGGTTAAGGCAATCGTTACCTAAATGCTCCCTAATGACTGGTACTTAAGTGGGAGCATGGTAGAAAGCATACGTGCAATCACGTTCTGTAGCGATACTATTATGTGCCGGTTATGGTTAAGGAATTCGTTACCTAAGTGCTCTCTAATGACTCGTACTTAAGTGGTAAGATGTATGTATATATATATATATATATATATATATATATATATATATATATATATACCCACAAGGATCTCGAAAACGGCTCTAAAGATTTTCTTTAAATTTTGGAAATAACTAATTTCTGAGTAGAAAACAAGTTCTAGGTAGGTCTAATGTCTAGGAAAATTCCGGTTTTCTTGTAATATTAGGTTTAAAATAAAAAAAATAACATTACGCTTATGGAGAGTCAAAATGTAAACCATACAAATCAAAAATCTGTTTATAACCATCTAACAGTTGTTGTTTGAAGGTGGTGGTGAACAATATGTGAATAGAGGCTTTGCATAAATAATATATATATATATATATACCTTGCTTGTATTGTAATATTGGTGATGGTACACAAATCGTCTGAGACAACTTTTTAATTTGATCTGAATACCAGTACACAATTAAAATTTGTTCAATTATCAAAATAAACTCGCGAATATAATATTGAGGTCGTAAATAGCTAGGAATAAAACCTTTTGTGAAATAAAAATACATAATTGAAAGAAAAAATAATGAAGCAGATATTCTGGTACACCGTTCAGTGGCAACGGCCTGTGATCATGGCGCATTACTGGCCATCAATAAATCGACAAATTAGTCCTACGTCCAATCTGACTCGATTCATCCGTAGCAGAAACAATTAGGTCTCGTTTGACAGAACAATCTTCATTTGTATTTTAATTGCTGACCCGGCGAACGTCGTAAGGCCTAAGAGAATGATCAAAATATGTTAACCTTCCTACGCTTTTGACTCGATCATCCGTAGCATAAACAATAGGTCTCTGACAAAACAATCTATTTGTATAAATTGATTCAACCATCCAACGTAAACGCAACTAAAAATGAATAAATACGATTAGGCATTAATAATTATTCATAACATTACGGCTTTGTTGTGAAAGCTTGGATATTTTCGGTCGCGGTATAGTTAATAACAATACTGAAACGATAAGACATATAAATAATATTCCTACAAAACATATAAATAAAGTGGATTGATTCACAATGTTCCACTCCAACCTAAACGCAACTAAATACGGCAATAAAGGGCTTTTATAGGAATTATTTAATTTTCTAAATCGCGGCATTGTTTATAATACTCACATTATCTAACATTCATTAATTAAACTCGCACAAAACAAAAATACCATTGTCGCAGCAGACCTAATTTCTTAATCAATAATATAATAATAATGATGATATTTGACAAGTTTTATCAATATCTATCGTCAAATATGAGAGTTATTTGCCTATTCTTCTTACGATTAACATGGGAAAGAGTATGCAGGTTTGCTGCTGTGAGAAATATTGAAAGTAGGCATTTCTAGAATAAAAAAGAATAATTTTGACCATTTATACCAAGTATCATCAACATAATATGTCAATAAATAAAGGAGTTTGCCTATTCCCTATATGATTAACATGTGAAAAAAGGATGCAGGTTAGCTGGCATGATAAACTATGATTTTTAAGCATAAATGTATGAATCTTAACCACAAGATGCTAAATATCATTTTTCCACAAAAAATATAGATTGATAAGCTAAATATTAATTTTTCCTTATCCTCAATAATATTAACATTGGAGCCCCATAATACAACGTACTGTGTTTCGATGAGATAGGGAAAAACTTTACGGAACTAAATTGGGTAGTTTTTAGAGCTAATTTTAATGGTAGAAGATAAAATTTAAAATTATTTAAAATTGACTGACGCGATGGTGTTATGAATGTTTGTGACGATATTATCAATCGCAGTTTTCGAGGTTTGTGTTACTCGGGTGGGCGAGTCAATCAGCCAAGACAAGTGAAAAGACCTAAGTACATCAGAAAAACTTGATTTGTCATCTTTTTTGTCGAGAACGTCAATGTTCAATTCACCAAGTAAAACAAATTTTGAAACCCATATTTTACCGAGGAGTCTTTCTAGCTGATCAAAAAATGAGTTTGCGTCACCACTTGGCGAGCGGTAAATTCCCACAACAACAATTTCATAAAAGGATGTACATGTTTTGATCGCTGTAATTTCAAAGTATTTGATGAACGGTTCAACGAGATCTACTTTTGAATAATTTATGCCCTGTTTAACGTGGATTGCAATTCCCCCCCCCAGAACGGTTTTGATGTGTGTAGCAATTTGCTAGCTCGTAATGTACCAGTTGGCTCAACTCAATTGGTTCGTTGTTGTACCCGAATTCCGAAACTACTAAAATGTCAGGGCTCAGTTCCTCGCAAAGGATTTCTAGTTCATCTGATTTGTTAGAAGCAATTTGGACGTTTTGGAGCAGAATTTTGAATTTTGTGTCGGAATTATTAGAATGTCGAGCACGTTGATTTTTATGTAATGATTTTACCGCTGAAATATGGTCTGGGACGGTTCCTAAAAAACACTTATTTACATTTACTGAACCGTCAGTTGAGGATGCTACACTTCGAGAGACGACACGCAGGTCGTCATTTACAAGTTCATTCCGTAGGTAAGAGTATGTAGGTTAGCTGCCATGATAAGCACATAAACAATGATTTTTAAGCATAAATGGACAGATATCAACTACGTGAAGCTAAATGTAAAGTTTAATCCAAAAATATTGATTGATAAATGAGATATTAATTTTTCTTTATTCTCCTTAAGATTAACATTGGAGCCTCAAAATACAACGTACTGTGTTTAGATTAAAATACCCCCGTTGCAGCAGACCTGCGTACTCAGCGAATTTCCAAATCAATAATATAATAATAATAATAATAATAATAATATATGACAAGTTTTATAGAAACCTGTCCATAAACATGAGAATTATTTGCCTATTCTCCATTAAATTAACATGGGAAAGAGTGGGCGGGTTTGCTGCTGTGAGGAACACTGAAAGTAGGCATTTCTACCATAAACAATTTTTATTTTTAACATTTATACAAACTCTCATCAACATCTGTGCATAAATAAAGGAATTTGCCTATTCCCTAAATAAAATAACATAAATAAATAAAAAATCATAGTTCATGTGTTTATCATGGCAGCTAACCTGTATTCTCTTTTCCCTTGTTAATCATATGGAGATTAGGTAAACTCCTTTTTTTGTGGGCAGATGTTGATGAAACTACTTTCAGCGATCCTCACAGCAGCAAACCTGCATACTCTTTCCCATGTCATTCTTATGGAGAGTAGTAAAATAACTCTCATATTTATCGACAGATAATGATAAAACTTGTCATTTATTATTATTATGTTATTGATTTGGAAATTTGCTGAGTACGCAGGTCAGCTGCGAAGGGGGTATTAACTATATATTATATTTTCTAATCTAAGTAAAGGTTATTTGCAATTCTTCATTCCATTGATTTAATAAAATTGTTGTTAAATAATATTTGTTGTTACCATATTTTCAAGTTCTTTAATCACAATCATACTTGTGGCCTTCTTTGTCGCAGTTAAAGAAAAATTTTCTTCAGGTAGCTTAAAACATGTTTTGGGGTTTTATAAAAACATTTTCCTGAGTATGGCCCCCTCACTCCCGATTAACTAGGTGGTATTCCATACCCCAGATATTCACCCTCACCCCCAAACAACTATGCCACTATTTATGGCCCTGGTGAAAGTTTTATGCAAAACAATGGCTCTCTGAGAAATCCTAGTAACATTCCTATCCTTGTATCCTTGATGGTTTTTTAAATATATATATTTGATCCAACCTGTTTCTAATTTTTTTTACAGGAAAGAAAGGCAGAAATCAGCGCTGATCCTGCCCCAGGATCCGTAAAATACCAGGAACTTCTATGTGGAGGTGGAAGAGTACTCTTCAAGAGAGCATATAGCTTACTGAATAATTCAAATATCTTAAAATTGTTTGGTCTTTGGAAAAATAAATCATTTTATAAATTTATTATATGTTTGATTTTACTCTATTGATATATGATTTCCTTAAATTACATCACATATACAATTGTAATTTAATTTTTCTATACAGTATAACAAAGTGTCAGAACATTCTAGAACTATCATCATGTGATATGTTGTATAGGTCATATTTTACCAAGGAACTGGGAGATATAAATGCTCTAGACTAAAACCATAACACTAGAATAGAAATTCTTTAATTATTTTCATTATTCAAAAACATCAGAAACATAACGTGTAATGTTTCCAATGTAACATGGTAATGTTTTTGTAATGTCTTTGAGACTAATTTATTCTGCATGGGAGTGAATTATCACTATTCAGAAACCTTTCAGAAACACAACATTAGTAACGTGTCATGGTAGTGTTTATGAAATGTGTTGGGGAATAAACATTTTGTTATGTGTGGGTAATATATCTTATATATAACTGTATTTCGTAGCTGAAACATAACAGTGTAACCTTTCAGAAACATAACAGTGTAACCTCTCTGAAACATAACAGTGTAACATTTTTGAAACGTAACAGTGCAACCTTTCAGAAACATAACAGTGTAACATTTCTGAAACGTAACAGTGTAACCATTCGGACATATTTCAGTGTCATGGTTTCAGTTGATGACATTTTCACGTTTCTTTTCACGCTTTTCACAGCTTTTCACGTTTTTTCACCCAAAGGTTGCTGCCCAGAGGAACACTGTTCATCCCCAGATCCAACTCCCCTACACACTGACTGACCCCTCACACCGACAGACCCCGAATCTAATCCTCCCAAACTATTTAAACTAAACCCAGCTGCCCTTGAAGGAGCGCCATGCTAAGCAAGGCTAACCCCTAAGGTCAACAGTACATCGCTTGTGGTAGCTGTTTACAAACAGTCTGTACAGATACAGTCTGTCCATCACACCATCCTCCTTGGTCAGCATGATAGTTTCCCCTCTATCCTGGGTGTCGTAGTCGGGGATGAAAGTGCTGTTCTCTCCGATGTCGACAAGGATCGTATCCTCGACATCCTCGTCAAACTTGCTCGGCTTGGCCTGCGTGTTGGTGGAGTTGTCTATGGTAGAGAGTGCCGGAGGAGTGTGACATCCTTGTCCGGGGTAGGCAGGTATCACGACTGGCGTCAACGTAATATTGTACTGCGGTAAGATTTGTATAGATAACTAACAATCATCCAACAACTTACGATATATATAAATATAATTTTGGAAGCAATGTATAATAAATTTTCTCTTGTATTGAAATTCACAATAAAGTCAAACAAAAATTATGCCATTATTTACCTCAGAGCAAATAAGGTATTTTTACTATTATTTACCAATTCATGAAATTTATATTTGTATGTTGTTAAAGCACTTTATATTATGGCTATGATGTAATATAATACTAAACGCGTCTCAAATTAGACATCGCCGCCTTTTGATAGTGATTTTTAAAACTTATAAAAAAAGGTATTCTTCAGATGAAATTACCGATTTCTCATGTAGGGTGCTATATGATATTAAATTTAAATTAAGGATGTTCATAGTTCACAAACAAAAATTATATTATAAAATACTGTATGTCGTTATTAATTCTTAAAAGTTATTGTTAATTAGCAAAAGGTATTAAGAAAACACTAAATAGAAACAACTCAAACAAATGGAGAAAAATGGCCGAAGGTTGTTTACCCTTGCAACAATAAACTTTCAACACCTGTTTTAAACTGCGTTTGACATGGCGTTTGTCGTACTCACGAACATTTAAAGTTTTTACCGGCTATCATCTCAGAGACATTTAACCTAACAACTCTTCGTTTGCCATTAAAACTTTAACCATTTAGAGACAAACTAATTTCTTTAGAGACGATTACAAATTAGTTTAAGAATCTACACAGAGATGAAGGAGGGATTATTCATTCTTAATAAGGAGTATAGCTTTTTAACGCTAATTTCTAACACGAACCACAAAGGAGAAAATACCGTACTGCACTAATAATACAGGGTGTCCATTAAAGTCGGGGACAAACTTTGAGGGTTGATAGTACTCATCAAAATAAAAAAAGTCCAATAAACATAAGTCGAAAAATCCTTTGTTTAGCCGCTAGCCGCTATTTTGTATTTTTTACAAAAAATGTTATAGCTCAAGAACTATTTAAGCTACAGAAACCAAACTTAGCTCACATATTTATTGGCCAAGGAGAAAATTATTCTCAAAGTAACCTTTAGTTTGCTTTCATATTTTCATAAAGACGGCGGTTAAAAATATTTTAATTTAAATAACAAAAAACATTAACTTTATAAAGTTTTTACATGGTATAAAAAAGATTTTAATTTTAATTTTAAATCTAGCGATTTTTTGTTTAACTAAATTCGTCCACGGATAAGCGAGCAAATCCACTTTTAATGCACTTCTTACGCGCACCGCCGCGCTGCGGTGGCGCTTGGACCCTGCAAGCTATAATAATAATAATAATAATAAAATCTTTATTGCAGTAGACAATTACATGAATTGTATTGCAAAAGTCATTTGTTTTTTTACATAGTTTAAACTAAAATTTTCCATTTATTCAGCCAGTCAAACATACAGATTTGTTCATTCATTCACCAACCACTCGCCAATTAATCCCCCCTCAGGGCCGGGTGTTAATTTTGATCTGAAATGTTGGTCTCCCAGTCATAAGATAAGTACTCGCCTATACTATAGAAAGCTTTTGAGACAAGGAATTTTTTGAGGCGAGACTTGAATGCCTTTGGCATAAGTGTGTTTTTGAATGAGTCTGGCAATGTGTTGACCAAATGTACACCTGCTTGTGATGGTAGGTGTTCAAAGACGGCCGTTCTGTGCTGTCCAGTTCGGAGATCCCCCCTGCCTCTTGTGTTGTAATTATGAATATCTCTGCCCCGAATCAGAGAATATTTAAAAAAACAGTGCGTGGCGGTTTCGAGAATGTAGAGACAGGGGAGTGTCAACAGTTGCAGCTCTTTGAACGCTGGCTTACACGACTCTCTTCTTTTTAATTTTGATATGATTCTGACAGCCCTTTTCTGAAGATTGAATAATCTCGTGAAGTCTGCGCTTGTGCAGGCACCCCAGAGAACTATTCCATATGAAAGGTGTGGAAAGATGAGTCCATAATACGCCGTCATCAGTACCTGAGTTTGGCAGTATTTGGATAGATTTCTTAAGGCAAATATTCCCGAGGAAAGCTTTGCGCAGACAGCCTCAACGTGGGTGTTCCAAGTCAGCCCTTGATCAAGGTAAATTCCAAGGAACTTTGTTGAATAGACTTCCTCCAATAGGGTGTCTTCCAACATGACCGATGGACCACACTCAATTTCAGTGGGTCGGAGGCGAAAATTAATGAAATTTGATTTGGAAGAATTGGTTTGAAGGTTGATTTTGTTAAAATGTTGTACACAATCATTTATTTCATTAAAAGTGTGAATTTCCAATTCAGTTTTTGATTTGTTTCTGATACAGAGAGTCGTATCATCAGCGTACTTCACGAGTCGCCCGTGTTGTAGTGATGAGCCAATATCGTTCACGTATATCAGAAAGAGGAGAGGACTGAGAATTGAACCCTGTGGGACTCCATATCTCATGAACTTTGAGCTGGAGGCCTGACCAGAAATTTGGACAATTTGGGATCGATCACGCAGGAATGATTTGAGCCACAAATGTGGCACTCCTCGAATCCCGTGTGATTCTAAACGACGTAGAAGCAATCTGTGGTCTACACAATCGAAGGCCTTAGAGAGGTCCAGGAATACACCTAAGGTGTTTTCTTTGCCCTCCAAGCCTTCCACAACCATATCAACAAGACTCACTACCGCGTCTGTTGTTGATTTGCCTTTTCTGAAACCATACTGGTTGTTTGAAAGCAGGTTATTTTTTTCTAGAAAATTCATCAATCTGACCAGGAATAATTTTTCAAAGATTTTGCTGAGGGCAGGGAGAATTGAGATGGGTTGGTAGTTATCAGCAGATAAACTATCGCCTTTTTTGAAGATAGGAGTCACCTTTGCAATTTTTAACTGTGATGGGAAATATCCTTCTTCGAAGGAAGAGTTTATTAACTGTGTGACTGGACCTACAATATGCCTTGAGCATTGTTTTAGCAGCCACATTGAAATGAAGTTAATGTCGTTTGATTTCTTTGGTGGAAACTATCGAATAACTCGAGCGACTTCCTCCTCTGTGACAGGCACCAGAGCCATTGAGGCAACTGGGCCCTGCTTTATTCGGAGGGAAGCCTGTTGAGGCCCGTAATTGGTTTGACTCTGGTCAGCTACACTGGTAAAAAAGTTATTGAAGACTTCAGCTACCTTTGAGGGCTCGCTGATGAGTTGGTCCTTGACTTTAATTTTAAATTGATTGTGCCTGTTCGAATTTTTTCGTTGATTGATGATGGACCATGTTGTTTTTGATACGTTCTTTGAAGTTATAATTGCTCTTGAGACGTCGTAGGCCTTAGCTGCCTTTATGACTTTCCTATAGACAGTTCTATACCTTTTGAAAAAAATTTTGAACTGTGGGTTTGTAGAATTTTTGTTTATCTCGGAGTAAAATTTTATCTTTTTTCTTGAGACAAGAATTCCTTTTGTGATCCAGGCACTGGATTTTTTTTTGGGTTGATTTTGACGGTTTTCACGGGACAGCAGTTATCCAAATGGTAGTGAAAGTGATTTTGACAAAGGGAGAATCTTTCCTCCGTTGTTGACATTGGGAGGCTAAGAGGAGACCAATTCTCTCGTTCAAGGAAGGAATTTAGAATAGCAATATTTGAAGGTCTTGTGTCCCGCTTTTTGCATCGAGCCTGAGGCTCATATTCGGGTTTATGACCACTGATAAGAGCCTCCTGGCCCCAGTGGTCTTCGACTGCAGTTGCGACCACAGATGCTTTCACGTTTGGTAAATTTGTAATTATGTTATCAATTGCTGTCTTAGATGTGGTAGTTACTCTTGTTGGTGAATTTATTAACCATTTCAGGCCAAAAATCTGCAGAATGTCAGTAAAACGCTTGGATTTGGAATTGTGGGAATCAAGAATGTCGATATTAAAGGCACCCATAACGATAAAATGCTGTTGGGGTTTGGTCAGGTCTCTCAGGAGAATTTCAAAGTTCGAAAAAAATCCTCCTCATTTCCGCTGGGAGACCGATAAATTCCAACGACAGACAATTTGGAGGTTGTTGTTTGCAGTTTGATGCCTGCGGCTTCGAAACTTTTGTCTGACGTGTTTTTAATTTCAAATTTCGAGAATGAAAGGTGGCGTTTGGAAAAAATTGCAGCACCTCCCCCTTTGCAGGTGTGCCGGCAAAAATGGTTTGCCAAGATATAATTTTGAATTTTGAAAAAATCAATGTTTGTTGCATCGTAACCAGTTTCTGTTACTATGAACAAGTCGGGGGAAAGCTCCTTACAGACAATAGATAACTCGTCAATTTTGTTTGTTGCTATCTGAGCGTTTTGGTGAATTAAGCGGAGGAGATATTTTTGAGAATGTGGAATTGCAGAGTTTACCCGGTTGACTGAGGAGGGTTCCCTAAAAAAACTGTATTGATATCTGTCCGTCTGTCTGTCATGTGGTTGCGCAGTCTTGGAGCAGGAGGCGGCATCGGCGTAGGATCGAAGTTGGATAGTAGTTGGGCTCGTCCGGATGATGTCTGGCGGAGCTGACGTTGACGGCATCGGAGTGGTGATCGGCGGTGGGCGGCGGGACACCTCGTGTAGCGGGCGTGATGCGAGATAAGTGATTAATTATAGGCCGACTCAAGATTTTTTTGCCACTTTCACGTAGATGCAAACCGTGAGAGGTGTAATGCTCACGTTTAATATTGTCAAGGTTAATCATTTCAACCCCATCGTATCTGGAACACAATTCAGAACACAAATAGCTGTTCAGAACTTCCGTGGCCTTTTGAATTGGGCTGTACTTAGGCAGGTCGTGTCTGGGCAGCAGAGGTGAGACTAAAACCTTAGAAGTCTGTCGACATGTCTTGATTACGGACTCCATGTGTTTAAATAATACTTTTTCTCTTCCTGCAGCAACATCATTTGTCCCTGCTAGAATTACGTAGCAGTGGTCCTCTGGAGGGAGAGTAGTGGGGGCGACTTCAAGAAGGCCGGCGTTCGGCTTACATACTCCTGTCACGTTAACGTTACCAGGGGTTATCTCCCTCATGAGAGCAGCGAGGTGGCGAGCGTGGCTGTCTCCAATCACTGTAACGTTCTTGAAGCGTAGGTTATTTTGACATGTTCTGTTGAATTTTAGATGGTTGATGTTGTTTGTATTTAATCTTAATTTTTTTGTGTTTCAGTCTTTCGATTTTTCTTGAATTTTCTTCTTTTTTTTGAACAATTTCAAACCCGCTTTCTTCTTCGCTGAGATCACTTAGTACCTCGAAACTGTTGAGGGTAGGAACCGACGTTGAGTTGAGAAAAGGACAGTTCATTTTTAAATTCTTATTTTCTTCTTCCAATATTCTTATGGAGGTTATCATTTTTTCGCTTTCTTCCTTCAGGATCGTACACTTAACACAAGGATCAGACAGTTTTTTAATTATTTCTTCAAGCTCTTCAAATTTATTTTTTTCTGGAGAGGCCTGAAGTTGTTGAACGAAGTTTTCTGTTTGTGTGGTTTTATTAAAGGACTTAGTTTCTTTTGTTTGCTGATTTATGGCTGGGTTTAAGAAGATTTGATCAGTAAAACTTAGTAACCTTTGATCGGATTCTATTGAGTGATTCAGAATAGTTTTCATTTCTGACTTTAATTTTGCCATCTCCTCTTTTAAAAAAATACTAGCGTACCTGGCGCACGAAATCGTGCGCTGTCAAGGAGACAATCCGTCCACCAATAACTATGTTTAGAAACTAAGTTTAGATTTTCCCAACAGATTTTTATTTTGGTTATGTTTTGGTTTTATGAAAATAAAAACTGGTGTTTTATTGCCAGCTGTACGATGATGTCTTCATTAAACGAAAAAAGAAAGAACCATGTTTAACTGTCAGATTTGATTTGTTTATTTAACCACTTCCTTAAATAAACAGCTGATGTCTCGATCTTCAGTGTTTACTTCCATATTCCATATTAAGTTTATGGGGAAAATCGCGACTTTGGCCCCGTTATTTTCCATGACCACGGTGAATTTTCAAAAAAATTTTAATTGATGGCAAAACTACATGCTAAGACTTTTATAACGATACCCTGGACAAGGTGATTGGTAGCACCACCGCTCCAAAACAATTATCACAAAAATAGGCCTAGTGTATTAAATATATAAGATTTTCATTGATAAGGTGAGTCATGTTTTGCAATGATTTTGTGGTACTGTCTGTTCTTATATTTAAATCAGTAGTTGTCAGTGATTCTGTAGTTTTCATGGCGGGACTTGATGTGCTTGGAGTTGATATGACTGGCTGTTGAGATGCGATACTCGAGCGCGGCGTCGACGCGGGTGCGGCGTAGGTAGCGCGGCTCGCGGCGGTCGGAGGCGTAGGGGCCGGCGGAGTCATTGTTGAAGAGGCGCGCGAAGTGTTCAAGCTCATTACTGGACTAGGACATTGGGCTTTGTGTTTATGTTCATATTTGTATTCTGTAACATTCTTCTTATTACGGTCCGTTTTCACCCAACTGTTACAGTTCTTCACACAGCAACGCCATGATATGTTGCCGTTAGTCAAAGTTCTGGATTCTCTAAATTTAAAACCATTTACAACACCGTATTCTCTTCCTGCACACTGGGTTATTATGAAGGACATGCTGGGTGTTTATTATGAATTTTTTTAAATGTATTAAACAGAAAAATAAATTACATTAAATAAATAAATAGTTTTTATTTTTTATTTGCCGTTCGCATTGAGAGTTTGACTTTTGCTTTAGATGCAAAGTTTTATTTAAACCCCCAGCACCATCTAGTAGGCACTGGTGGAACTATTATCGTCTTGTGTTAGAAAATAGGAACCCAAGGAAACAAGAAAGAAAAAAATTAGTGACTTGATGGAGATTCGAACACGGATCTTCAGATTACTGAGCAAGTGGCGTTCCTATACGCCACATAGTGTTCGCCTGGGATGATAAGAAGTTGGCCGACTGATAAGGTGCGTGGGCGGCCGCCAGGACGAACGTGGACGCGTGAGCTGGATCGTTTTTCCTGCGTTTGAGGTTATGAGCTAATTGTATAATTAGCACTTACTTGCGATCTATGTCACGTTAATCTTATAGACACAAGGGGTCCTACCGGTTTTAACAGTACATCCTATCAAAAGTCACTTGGCACTTACACTTATAAACTATGAAATTTTGTTTAAAAATTTCGAACGGTTTTCAGGCACTGCATCGGCGGTCGGCCTCCCCCACCACGTTAATTTTAGCTAAAATTAACTGCGCATTATCTCACTAAAATGGTATTAAAAATGTAATAAAATGTAAATGTAATAAAGGTCTCTAGTCGTGTGTTTGTCATGAGAATTACGTTAATAGTTTCTATTCTCTATAGAGAAATCTATAAACATAAGTTCATCTATGGAGAGTTAATAGTGCTATGTAAGTATATTTTTCAGTGAAAATGAAACAGGTGAAAGAAGCGTTCAATGTGTTGGGACATGGCTAGGAACTGCGTCATACAGGTGTGTTTAAACGGTTCCCATTGATTTAATGCATTAGCATTTCTTATCGCTCACACTGTCGACTTTTAACCTTTGACCAAAGAATATTTTTAAATATTCGTTGCTTTGACGTTAAAAAATATTGAAAAGGTTTTTGTTAGTTTTGTTTTCAGCTTCGATCTCATCAGGACGGTCGGCGATTAGGCCTACATCCAATAAGAAGGGGTCGGGTGGCAGTCGTGCTATTCTGATCAAGACATCAATACTTATCGATAAGCGACTACACTTAGGAATAACAATTTCAACACAAAATATACCTATAAAGTAACAACATCACATACTATAGCCATAAAGCAGTAGTGTATTTTGAAGACACCCAGGACGAATGTATAATTAATTAATTAATGAATAAATGATTTGAGGTAGGTCGTATGTATGTGACGCAACCGAGTGACGTCATGTCGCGCGTGGGGGGTGACCGAATCTACACGAATATTTTGGGTTCTGGCGAAGGGTCGAACTTAAACGGTCATTAGAGGGGATTAAGAAGGGTCAACTAGGAGCCCCCGAGAATGATCAATTCCCACGACCGCCCGGCCAGGTAGCGGCCTCAAAACGAGGGAAAAAGGGAATTTTGAATTCCCAGGCAACCCACATGTATAAGATTTGTGATTTGATAAGACATGTATAAGTAAATAATATGTTACGGATTAGTACGTTGAGAACGATTTAAGAGCCATATATATATAATTATTTTTATAACAATATTGCCTAACAAAATGATTATACAGTATTATCAAATATTATTAGTATCTGGTGACCGAACATTGTTAGGTGAAATATATAGGACTAGACCTAAACGCGTATTTAAAAAATAACACAATCTTTAAATAATATTTAATATATAAATATTTAAATAATCCATCAAGAAATCACCGAATTGGTAGTTCTCCGCGCTACCAATCCAGACACAGCGGCCGCTTGGGCCAGTGAGTTTAGGTAATTTTAACTGGCCTTGGTTTATTCATATTTTGTTTTCTGTCAAAATCAAAATATTTTGGAGAATATATATTACTTTGCTTTTATTTCATACAGATATTCCAACACCATTTAGTTCCGACAAATTGTATTAGGCTTACTGATTTGTTCAGTACTGTATTAGCATTTTTCATTTATTACACACACATATTTTAGATTGGCCATGTTCTGAAGTCGAATAGCATTACAGCTTCTTTGTGAAAGATTAGATATTCTGGATCGCGGCATAGTTAATAACAATACCGACACGATAAGACATATTAATAACATTGCCACAACACAAATAAATCTGAGTGGATTGATTCACAGTTTTCTAATCCAACTTAAACCCAAATCAAACCTAACTGTAATACGGCTTTTATAGGAAAAATTAAATTTTATGAATCGCAGCATTTTTTATAATAATACTCGCGTAATCTATCATCCAAAATGGAATTTAAAAAAATCAATGATCATTAAAATCTGTCCAGCCATTTTTGAGTTAAAAAAGTTGTAGCTAACACGACTTTTTTTCTATTTCTACATATAAGACAGCTGAATATTATAATAAACATAATATGTATAAACATTGTAATCATTTTTTATCCAACCAACATATTAACACGTAACATTTAATCGGATAGAAAATAAAAAATATAATATCATAATCCCCTAAAACCGTAAACTATTAACGTGGCGAATAAAGCTGTTGATTTTGTACATTACATATTTACTTCTTAGTTTTACACTGGCGGTAAGCCCGTCCTTTGTGCGGGCTGTAGGAATCAGTAGGAGGAAGATCATCATACCAAAATGTAAACCTGAATCCTACACAAATTAATATAAAGAGATAAATCGATACCCAGCTTTATTATTATAAGTTATACGTTAAAATAACTTTTAAATGTACGATTTCGAAATGGGTTTAAATCAATGACCAAAATATACTAACTAATATTGATTCAACAGCTGTTTGTGTTTCTTTCTATTAAATCTTTAAACTACAAAGACAGCTGATTATTACAAATAGCTTTGAATCAAAATGCGACGAATATCACGTAAAATTTGGGGTTTTAAATGCTTGTTATTTACTTTTCAAGGGTCGGCGGACAATTTTAAGCGTATAATAACCTTCTCTGGAATGTAGAGAGTGTATAAAATAAGTTTCATTGTTATCAGTTATCCCGTTTTTTCGAAGAAGACGGCGTAAAATGCCTCCTGGAGCGTCACAGACAAACCAACAAACAGACAAAAATTGAGATAAGACCGGTTTCGGCTTCTATAACCCACAAAAAGTATAAATAACTAAAAAATGTATAATTCTGAGTAATGTACAGAGAAAACTTAAATTTTATTTATATAGATTAATGAAGTATTCAGATGACATTAGATTCAGATGATATTGGATTCAGATGACATTAGATAGTAAAGCATATTGCTAATAGAAAGTAAACCAACAGCTATAGCTTAAGAAATCAAGTTTTGATTGTACAAAATTTGTAAAAAAACTTATTCTCCGTAAGATTATTTTTAGAAAGTTAAAACGCAATAAAATGAAAACTTGTGGGGTATAAAATGAATAATGAATAGAATGAATACTAGTTTGACAACGCATAAAGAACATACATTCTTTTAGCGAATTTCCCATAGGGAAGAAGCTATTACCGTAGGTCTCATGGCAAGAGTTAAGCCCGAGACCATGTTATTTTTTCTTCTTTAGGTGCCCAGAGACCAAAAACAATAGTCGTTAAAATTTATATATATATATATATATATATATATATGTGTCTGTGAACACGATAACTCTCGTAAAACTGGTCCGATCGAGACCAAATTTGATAGAGACGTGTATTCCTACAAATGCTCGGACGAGTTCGTAAACCAGACATATCGGTCAATGGGAACGGGTAGTTTGGGGGGGTTTTGTACCCCAAAATGGGGTTTTTTGAGTTTTTCACATGTAATTTTTAAAAATTTCTAATTTTATATTTCACCATTGGAATCAGCTTAAAAAACTACACAATTAAGTTCCTTAAAGTTTTTCTCTATCTTCAACGGTTACCGAGAAATAAAAAAATCTAAACACAGTACATTGTATTTTGAGGCTCCAATGTTAATCTTATGGAGGATTAGGAAAAATTAATTTTTCACTTATTATCTAATTTTTTTGGATGAAATTTGATATTTAGCTTCATGTGGTTGAGATCCATACATTTGTGCTAAAAAATCATAGTATATGTGTTTATCATGGCAGCAAACCTGCATACTCTTTTCCCATGTTAATCATATGGAGATTAGGCAAACTCCTTTATTTATGGACAGATGTTGATGAAAGTTGGTATAAATGTTAAAAATAAAATTGCTGATGGTATAAATGGTTACTCAGTGTTCCTCACAGCAGCAAACCTACTCACTCTTTCCCATTTTAATCTTATGTAGAATAGGCAAATAATTCTCATGTTTATCGACAGATTTTGACCAAACTTGTCATATTATTATTATTATATTTTTTTATTTGGAAATTCGCTGAGTACGCAGGTCTGCTGCGACGGGGGTATTTTATATATAGAGATTTTAAGTACACCATGAAATTGATACATTGAACATAAACGAAATGGCAGAAATTTGTAAGTGCATCTGAGTTAATATTCACATGAATGTTCAGTTTTATGGAAGGACCTCGACATTGTTTATTTTATTTTTCACGGTGACACCCTTTTTTACATTTGTTTAACCATATGGGAAGAGTACCATATAAATTTATACATGCAATATCCAATAGTCACAAAACTCTGATTAATTAGATATAAGATCGAAATGAGCTGAAATATAACAGATATCACACAAGCAATAATAAATAACGATACATATCATTATTGGTAACAAAATGAGTATATTATAACAAAGGTTTATTTAGACTAAGCTAAAGGACTTGCTAAAAGGAACAAGCTGAGATACTGAGATAATCTTTGGTTAATCAACAAGGTGATTTTCTTTCCAACACGGTATAAAAGACGGTATCAATATAAGAGCAACCTAGGATAATTACAATAAATAAGTAACAGTATAATAGAAAAATACGATACAATACATGGCTAATCCACATTACTTTGGCAAAGGAGTGATATGATTCTTGAGCGTAAATTTATAAATGTTTGTGGAAAGAGGTTGTACACAATTTGTTTGAAATCATTGTTGAACCCTAATCTTTAAGCGGACAAAAGGGTTAGGAATAACCAAAGCCGGATGCGAAAACAATAAAAGATATGGAAACAAAGAAGTGCGAGCCTCCAACTTATTCAAACGCTCAGGTCAGGTTACGGAATTGTTGCATTCTTAGAAATAGATCAACGTCTAGAGAATGAATGGAGAAAGACTTTAGCGGAATCAAATGAACGACGGACACTCACCCTCGTGTGATGACAAGGCGCGGGGACAAAATAATTCCCATTCTTCCCCTAAAGGACCCAACCTGATTGCTCCTACCTGGCCGGGCGGCCGTGGAAGTTGATCATTCTCTGGGGCTCCTGGTTGACCCTTTTTAATCCCATCTAATGACCGTGTAAGTTCGACCCTTCGCCAGAACCCAAAATATGTGTGGGGATTTGGCTACGGCCTCGCGCGTGACGCCTTGAGGATGACGCACGGAAGTGTTGCAGGAGTAGTTTTTTTAATGTATCAAGGGTAAAGGGGTATATAGTAATATATGTAATTTGAGGCGTTATGCAATGAGAAAATTTAAATATATTATCATATATTACGGATTCTCTCATGTAACACTTGAAGCCTCTACAATTTCGGCTATAGTACGGTACGTAGTTATTTTTTATTTATGAACTGTACGATCTAACAATAACCATTCGTCAAAACAAATTTTTGAATACAAAACTAGACCATACTGTCGAAATTAATAAACATTACCTTAGTAATTAGGTATTGAGTTACTTCATCAAGGTTAATTTGTTTTACTTTCTGTGACGGGTCAACATAGGTGAACAACGAAATAGAACAGATGACAAACGAACAGCGCAGTAGATGTGAGGATGCGCGTAGCCGCTGGCTGTGCTGGATCGGCGTTGCTGGACAGTGAAAAATAACAGAAGATTAACGAACAGCGCAGTAGGTGCGAGGATGCGCGTAGCCGCTGGCTGTGCTGGATCAGCTTTGGTGGACAGAGAAATATAACAGAAGACAAACGAACAGCCGCTGGCTGTGCTGGATCAGCGTTGCTGGCCAGCGAAATATAACAGAAGACAAACGAACAGCACAGTAGTTGCGAGAATCAACGTAGCCACTGGCTGTGCTAGATCAGCGTTGCTGGACAGTGAAATATAACAGAGGACAAACGAACAGCACAATAGTTGCGAGAATCAACGTAGCCACTGGCTGTGCTAGATCAGCGTTGCTGGATCAGCTTTGGTGGACAGAGAAATATAACAGAGAAAAACGAACAGCGCATTAGGTGCGAGGATGCGCGTAGCCGCTGGCTGTGCTGGATCAGCTTTGGTGGACAGAGAAATATAACAGAGAAAAACGAACAGCGCAGTAGGTGCGAGGATGCGCGTAGCCGCTGGCTGTGCTGGATCAGCTTTGGTGGACAGAGAAATATAACAGAGAAAAACGAACAGCGCAGTAGGTGCGAGGATGCGCGTAGCCGCTGGCTGTGCTGGATCAGCTTTGGTGGACAGTGAAATATAACAGAGGAAAAACGAACAGCGCAGTAGGTGCGAGGATGCGCGTAGCCGCTGGCTGTGCTGGATCAGCTTTGGTGGACAGAGAAATATAACAGAGAAAAACGAACAGCGCAGTAGGTGCGAGGATGCGCGTAGCCGCTGGCTGTGCTGGATCAGCTTTGGTGGACAGAGAAATATAACAGAGAAAAACGAACAGCGCAGTAGGTGCGAGGATGCGCGTAGCCGCTGGCTGCGTTGGTTCAGCGTTACTGGACAGTGAAATATAACAGAGGACAAATGATCAGCGCAGTAGGTGTGAGGATGCGCGTAGCCGCTGGTTGTGCCGGATGAGCGTTGCTGAACAGTGAAATATAACAGAAGGCAAACGAATAGCGCAGTAGGTGTAAGGATGCGCGTAGCCACTGGCTGTGCTGGATCAGCTTTGGTGGACAGAGAAATATAACAGAGAAAAACGAACAGCGCAGTAGGTGCGAGGATGCGCGTAGCCGCTAGCTGTGCTGGATCAGCGTTGCTGGACAGTAAAATACAAAAGAGGACAAACGAACTGCGCAGTAGGTGCAAGGATGCGCGTAGCCGCTGGCTGTGCCGGGTAAGCGTTGCTGGACAGTGAAATATAACAGAGGACAAACGAACAGCGCAGTAGGTGTGTGGATGTGCGTAGCCGCTGGCTGTGCTGGATCAGCGTTGCATGAAAGTGAAATATAACAGAAGACAAACGAACAGCGCAGTAGGTACGAGGATGCGCGTAGCCGCTGGCTGTGCCGGGTAAGCGTTGCTGGACACTGAAATATAACAGAGGACAAACGAACAGCACAATAGTTGCGAGAATCAACGTAGCCACTGGCTGTGCTAGATCAGCGTTGCTGGACAGTGAAATATAACAGAGGACAAACGAACAGCACAATAGTTGCGAGAATCAACGTAGCCACTGGCTGTGCTAGATCAGCGTTGCTGGACAGTGAAATATAACAGAGGACAAACGAACAGCACAGTATGTGCGAGGATGCGCGTAGCCGCTGACTGTGCTGGATCAGCTTTGGTGGACAGTGAAATATAACAGAAGACAAACGAACAGCGCATTAGGTGCGACGATGCGCGTAGCCGCTGGCTGTGCTGGATCGGCGTTGCTGGACAGTGAGATATAACAGAGGACAAACGAACAGCACAGTATGTGCGAGGATGCGCGTAGCCGCTGGCTGTGCTGGATCAGCTTTGCTGGACAGTGAAATATAACAGAGGACAAACGAACAGCACAGTATGTGCGAGGATGCGCGTAGCCGCTGGCTGTGCTGGATCAGCTTTGCTGGACAGTGAAATATAACAGAGGACAAACGAACAGCGCAGTAGGTGCGAGGATGCACGTAGCCGCTGGCTGTGCTGGATCAGCTTTGGTGGACAGAGAAATATAACAGAGGACAAACGAACAGCGCAGTAGGTGCGAGGATGCACGTAGCCGCTGGCTGTGCTGGATCAGCTTTGGTGGACAGAGAAATATAACAGAGGACAAACGAACAGCGCAGTAGGTGCGAGGATGCGCGTAGCCGCTGGCTGTGCTGGATCAGCTTTGGTGGACAGAGAAATATAACAGAGGACAAACGAACAGCGCAGTAGGTGCGAGGATGCACGTAGCCGCTGGCTGTGCTGGATCAGCTTTGGTGGACAGAGAAATATAACAGAGGACAAACGAACAGCGCAGTAGGTGCGAGGATGCACGTAGCCGCTGGCTGTGCTGGATCAGCTTTGGTGGACAGAGAAATATAACAGAGAAAAACGAACAGCGCAGTAGGTGCGAGGATGCGCGTAGCCGCTGGCTGTGCTGGATCAGCTTTGGTGGACAGTGAAATATAACAGAGAAAAACGAACAGCGCAGTAGGTGCGAGGATGCGCGTAGCCGCTGGCTGTGCTGGATCAGCTTTGGTGGACAGAGAAATATAACAGAGAAAAACGAACAGCGCAGTAGGTGCGAGGATGCGCGTAGCCGCTGGCTGTGCTGGATCAGCTTTGGTGGACAGAGAAATATAACAGAGGACAAACGAACAGCGCAGTAGGTGCGAGGATGCGCGTAGCCGCTGGCTGTGCTGGATCAGCTTTGGTGGACAGAGAAATATAACAGAGAAAAACGAACAGCGCAGTAGGTGCGAGGATGCGCGTAGCCGCTGGCTGTGCTGGATCAGCTTTGGTGGACAGTGAAATATAACAGAGAAAAACGAACAGCGCAGTAGGTGCGAGGATGCGCGTAGCCGCTGGCTGTGCTGGATCAGCTTTGGTGGACAGAGAAATATAACAGAGAAAAACGAACAGCGCAGTAGGTGCGAGGATGCGCGTAGCCGCTGGCTGTGCTGGATCAGCTTTGGTGGACAGTGAAATATAACAGAGAAAAACGAACAGCGCAGTAGGTGCGAGGATGCGCGTAGCCGCTGGCTGTGCTGGATCGGCGTTGCTGGACAGTGAAAAATAACAGAAGATTAACGAACAGCGCAGTAGGTGCGAGGATGCACGTAGCCGCTGGCTGTGCTGGATCAGCTTTGGTGGACAGAGAAATATAACAGAGAAAAACGAACAGCGCAGTAGGTGCGAGGATGCGCGTAGCCGCTGGCTGTGCTGGATCAGCTTTGGTGGACAGTGAAATATAACAGAGAAAAACGAACAGCGCAGTAGGTGCGAGGATGCGCGTAGCCGCTGGCTGTGCTGGATCAGCTTTGGTGGACAGTGAAATATAACAGAGGACAAACGAACAGCGCAGTAGGTGCGAGGATGCACGTAGCCGCTGGCTGTGCTGGATCGGCGTTGCTGGATCAGCTTTGGTGGACAGAGAAATATAACAGAGAAAAACGAACAGCGCAGTAGGTGCGAGGATGCGCGTAGCCGCTGGCTGTGCTGGATCAGCTTTGGTGGACAGAGAAATATAACAGAGAAAAACGAACAGCGCAGTAGGTGCGAGGATGCGCGTAGCCGCTGGCTGTGCTGGATCAGCTTTGGTGGACAGAGAAATATAACAGAGAAAAACGAACAGCGCAGTAGGTGCGAGGATGCGCGTAGCCGCTGGCTGTGCTGGATCAGCTTTGGTGGACAGTGAAATATAACAGAGAAAAACGAACAGCGCAGTAGGTGCGAGGATGCGCGTAGCCGCTGGCTGTGCTGGATCAGCTTTGGTGGACAGAGAAATATAACAGAGAAAAACGAACAGCGCAGTAGGTGCGAGGATGCGCGTAGCCGCTGGCTGTGCTGGATCAGCTTTGGTGGACAGAGAAATATAACAGAGAAAAACGAACAGCGCAGTAGGTGCGAGGATGCGCGTAGCCGCTGGCTGCGTTGGTTCAGCGTTACTGGACAGTGAAATATAACAGATGACAAACGAACAGCGCAGTAGATGTGAGGATGCGCGTAGCCGCTGGCTGTGCTGGATCGGCGTTGCTGGACAGTGAAAAATAACAGAAGATTAACGAACAGCGCAGTAGGTGCGAGGATGCACGTAGCCGCTGGCTGAGCTGGATCAGCTTTGGTGGACAGAGAAATATAACAGAGGACAAACGAACAGCGCAGTAGGTGCGAGGATGCGCGTAGCCGCTGGCTGTGCTGGATCAGCGTTGCTGGACAGTAAAATACAAAAGAGGACAAACGAACAGCGCAGTAGGTGCGAGGATGCGCGTAGCCGCTGGCTGTGCCGGGTCAGCGTTGCTGGACAGTGAAATATAACAGAGGACAAACGAACAGCGCAGTAGGTGTGAGGATGCGCGTAGCCGCTGGCTGTGCTGGATCAGCGTTGCATGGACAGTGAAATATAACAGAGACAAACGAACAGCGCAGTAGGTGCGAGGATGCGCGTAGCCGCTGGCTGTGCTGGTAAGCGTTGCTGGACAGTGAGATATAACAGAGGACAAACGAACAGCACACTATGTGCGAGGATGCGCGTAGCCGCTGGCTGTGCTAGATCAGCGTTGCTGGACAGTGAAATATAACAGAGGACAAACGAACAGCACAATAGTTGCGAGAATCAACGTAGCCACTGGCTGTGCTAGATCAGCGTTGCTGGACAGTGAAATATAACAGAGGACAAACGAACAGCACAGTATGTGCGAGGATGCGCGTAGCCGCTGACTGTGCTGGATCAGCTTTGGTGGACAGTGAAATATAACAGAAGACAAACGAACAGCGCATTAGGTGCGAGGATGCGCGTAGCCGCTGGCTGTGCTGGATCAGCGTTGCTGGACAGTGAAATATAACAGAAGACAAACGAACAGCGCAGTAGGTGCGAGGATGCGCGTAGCCGCTGGCTGTGCTGGATCAGCGTTGCTGGACAGTGAAATATAACAGAAGACAAACGAACAGCACAGTAGGTTCGAGGGTGCGTGTAGGCGCTGGCTATGCTGGTTCAGCGTTGCTGGACAGTGAAATATAACAGAGGACAAACGAACAGCACAGTATGTGCGAGGATGCGCGTAGCCGCTGGCTGTGCTGGATCAGCTTTGCTGGACAGTGAAATATAACAGAGGACAAACGAACAGCACAGTATGTGCGAGGATGCGCGTAGCCGCTGACTGTGCTGGATCAGCTTTGGTGGACAGTGAAATATAACAGAAGACAAACGAACAGCGCATTAGGTGCGACGATGCGCGTAGCCGCTGGCTGTGCTGGATCGGCGTTGCTGGACAGTGAGATATAACAGAGGACAAACGAACAGCGCAGTATGTGCGAGGATGCGCGTAGCCGCTGGCTGTGCTGGATCAGCGTTGCTGGACAGTGAAATATAACAGAGGACAAACGAACAGCACAGTATGTGCGAGGATGCGCGTAGCCGCTGGCTGTGCTGGATCAGCTTTGGAGGACAGTGAAATATAACAGAAGACAAACGAACAACGCATTAGGTGCGAGGATGCGCGTAGCCGCTGGCTGTGCTGGATCAGCGTTGCTGGACAGTGAAATATAACAGAAGACAAACGAACAGCGCAGTAGGTGCGAGGATGCGCGTAGCCGCTGGCTGTGCTGGATCAGCTTTGGTGGACAGAGAAATATAACAGAGGACAAACGAACAGCGCAGTAGGTGCGAGGATGCACGTAGCCGCTGGCTGTGCTGGATCAGCTTTGGTGGACAGAGAAATATAACAGAGGACAAACGAACAGCGCAGTAGGTGCGAGGATGCGCGTAGCCGCTGGCTGAGCTGGATCAGCTTTGGTGGACAGAGAAATATAACAGAGGACAAACGAACAGCGCAGTAGGTGCGAGGATGCGCGTAGCCGCTGGCTGTGCTGGATCAGCTTTGGTGGACAGAGAAATATAACAGAGGACAAACGAACAGCGCAGTAGGTGCGAGGATGCGCGTAGCCGCTGGCTGTGCTGGATCAGCGTTGCTGGACAGTGAAATATAACAGAGGACAAACGAACAGCGCAGTAGGTGCGAGGATGCGCGTAGCCGCTGGCTGTGCTGGATCAGCTTTGGTGGACAGAGAAATATAACAGAGGACAAACGAACAGCGCAGTAGGTGCGAGGATGCACGTAGCCGCTGGCTGTGCTGGATCAGCTTTGGTGGACAGTGAAATATAACAGAGGACAAACGAACAGCACAGTAGGTGCGAGGATGCGCGTAGCCGCTGGCTGAGCTGGATCAGCTTTGGTGGACAGAGAAATATAACAGAGAAAAACGAACAGCGCAGTAGGTGCGAGGATGCGCGTAGCCGCTGGCTGAGCTGGATCAGCTTTGGTGGACAGTGAAATATAACAGAGGACAAACGAACAGCGCAGTAGGTGCGAGGATGCGCGTAGCCGCTGGCTGAGCTGGATCAGCTTTGGTGGACAGAGAAATATAACAGAGAAAAACGAACAGCGCAGTAGGTGCGAGGATGCGCGTAGCCGCTGGCTGAGCTGGATCAGCTTTGGTGGACAGTGAAATATAACAGAGGACAAACGAACAGCGCAGTAGGTGCGAGGATGCGCGTAGCCGCTGGCTGTGCTGGATCAGCGTTGCTGGACAGTGAAATATAACAGAGGACAAACGAACAGCGCAGTAGGTGCGAGGATGCGCGTAGCCGCTGGCTGTGCTGGATCAGCTTTGGTGGACAGTGAAATATAACAGAGGACAAACGAACAGCGCATTAGGTGCGAGGATGCGCGTAGCCGCTGGCTGAGCTGGATCAGCTTTGGTGGACAGTGAAATATAACAGAGGACAAACGAACAGCGCATTAGGTGCGAGGATGCGCGTAGCCGCTGGCTGAGCTGGATCAGCTTTGGTGGACAGTGAAATATAACAGAGGACAAACGAACAGCACAGTAGGTGCGAGGATGCGCGTAGCCGCTGGCTGAGCTGGATCAGCGTTGCTGGACAGTGAAATATAACAGAAGACAAACGAACAGCGCAGTAGGTGCGTGGATGCGCGTAGCCGCTGGCTGTGCTGGATCAGCGTTGCTGGACAGTGAGATATAACAGAGGACAAACGAACAGCGCAGTAGGTGTGATGATGCGCGTAGCCGCTAGCTGTGCTGTATCAGCGTTGCTGGACAGTGAAATATAACAGAGGACAAACGAACAGCACAGTAGGTGCGAGGATGCGCGTAGCCGCTGGCTGAGCTGGATCAGCTTTGGTGGACAGAGAAATATAACAGAGAAAAACGAACAGCGCAGTAGGTGCGAGGATGCGCGTAGCCGCTGGCTGAGCTGGATCAGCGTTGCTGGACAGTGAAATATAACAGAGGACAAACGAACAGCACAGTAGGTGCGAGGATGCGCGTAGCCGCTGGCTGAGCTGGATCAGCGTTGCTGGACAGTGAAATATAACAGAGGACAAACGAACAGCACAGTAGGTGCGAGGATGCGCGTAGCCGCTGGCTGAGCTGGATCAGCGTTGCTGGACAGTGAAATATAACAGAAGACAAACGAACAGCGCAGTAGGTGCGAGGATGCGCGTAGCCGCTGGCTGTGCTGGATCAGCTTTGGTGGACAGTGAAATATAACAGAGGACAAACGAACAGCACAGTAGGTGCGAGGATGCGCGTAGCCGCTGGCTGAGCTGGATCAGCTTTGGTGGACAGTGAAATATAACAGAGGACAAACGAACAGCACAGTAGGTGCGAGGATGCGCGTAGCCGCTGGCTGAGCTGGATCAGCGTTGCTGGACAGTGAAATATAACAGAAGACAAACGAACAGCGCAGTAGGTGCGAGGATGCGCGTAGCCGCTGGCTGAGCTGGATCAGCGTTGCTGGACAGTGAAATATAACAGAGGACAAACGAACAGCGCATTAGGTGTGAGGATGCGCGTAGCCGCTGGCTGAGCTGGATCAGCTTTGGTGGACAGTGAAATATAACAGAGGACAAACGAACAGCGCAGTAGGTGCGAGGATGCGCGTAGCCGCTGGCTGAGCTGGATCAGCTTTGGCTGGACAGTGAAATATAACAGAGGACAAACGAACAGCGCATTAGGTGCGAGGATGCGCGTAGCCGCTGGCTGGGCTGGATCAGCGTTGCTGGACAGTGAAATATAACAGAGGACAAACGAACAGCGCAGTAGGTGTGAGGATGCGCGTAGCCGCTAGCTGTGCTGTATCAGCGTTGCTGGACAGTGAAATATAACAGAGGACAAACGAACAGCGCATTAGGTGTGAGGATGCGCGTAGCCGCTGGCTGAGCTGGATCAGCTTTGGTGGACAGTGAAATATAACAGAGGACAAACGAACAGCGCATTAGGTGCGAGGATGCGCGTAGCCGCTGGCTGAGCTGGATCAGCTTTGGTGGACAGTGAAATATAACAGAGGACAAACGAACAGCGCATTAGGTGCGAGGATGCGCGTAGCCGCTGGCTGAGCTGGATCAGCTTTGGTGGACAGTGAAATATAACAGAGGACAAACGAACAGCACAGTAGGTGCGAGGATGCGCGTAGCCGCTGGCTGAGCTGGATCAGCGTTGCTGGACAGTGAAATATAACAGAAGACAAACGAACAGCGCAGTAGGTGCGACGATGCGCGTAGCCGCTGGCTGAGCTGGATCAGCTTTGGTGGACAGTGAAATATAACAGAGGACAAACGAACAGCACAGTAGGTGCGAGGATGCGCGTAGCCGCTGGCTGAGCTGGATCAGCTTTGCTGGACAGTGAAATATAACAGAGGACAAACGAACAGCACAGTAGGTGCGAGGATGCGCGTAGCCGCTGGCTGAGCTGGATCAGCGTTGCTGGACAGTGAAATATAACAGAAGACAAACGAACAGCGCAGTAGGTGCGAGGATGCGCGTAGCCGCTGGCTGAGCTGGATCAGCTTTGGTGGACAGTGAAATATAACAGAGGACAAACGAACAGCGCAGTAGGTGCGAGGATGCGCGTAGCCGCTGGCTGAGCTGGATCAGCTTTGGTAGATAGTGAAATATAACAGAGGACAAACGAACAGCACAGTAGGTGCGAGGATGCGCGTAGCCGCTGGCTGAGCTGGATCAGCTTTGGTGGACAGTGAAATATAACAGAGGACAAACGAACAGCACAGTAGGTGCGAGGATGCGCGTAGCCGCTGGCTGAGCTGGATCAGCTTTGGTGGACAGTGAAATATAACAGAGGACAAACGAACAGCACAGTAGGTGCGAGGATGCGCGTACTGGCTGAGCTGGATCAGCGTTCTGGACAGTGAATATAACAGAAGACAAACGAACACGTAGCGTATGCGCGTATATGGCTGTTTTGTATAGATATAACAGAAGACAAACGAACAGTGCTGTCTGGATAGCGTTGCTCAGCGAAATAAAACAGAAGACAAACGAACAGCACAGTATATTATTATTTAATTGCTACAGTGAAATATAACAGAACAAACAACAGTACTTTCGTTCTTTAATACGTGGGACAAAATTAATCGGAAATAGTTAATTTATATGTACGTGAAGCTAAATCTCGTTGTAAGTCTGGGGATTAAGATTTGTAGTAAGTGTAGGAGTGAAGTAATATAAAAAACTCGAGATGTCAGATAAGCGATATTTTAAATTGGCGAAAACAAACCTATTTACATTAGCCTACATAAGAAATACAAAATACAAGTGACATGTTAACTACTGAATAGTCGGGAGAGAGATAAATCGGTAAATCAGAATAATGTCTAGCACCGAGTCTCTGCTTCATACATGACGCGGAGGGATCTCTGAGGGATCAGATCACATATATCACGTGACTGGACCTGTGAACCACTCAGCTGTTCATGGTCGCCCTTAGTTAAAAATAGAAAACTTTAATTTAAATACGATGTTAAAATAAACGGTATCAGTGGACTGAAATATACTTTCACCCTCAAGTCAATTTAAAAACCACAATCTAAAAACAAAAGTCGTGTTAGTTACACGCATTATAACTCGAGAACGGCTGGACCGATTTTAATGATCTTTGATTTTTTTTTATTCGTCTCTGCTCCGGTCATGCTTTAGCCATATTCAGTTTCAGTTTCCATAAATTCAATTAGTTTCCATTTTATAGCGTTTTAAATTTCTAATGTTAACCTTATGGGGAATAAGTTTGTTTACAAATGTTCTACAATAAAAATGTTTTTTTATTTCTTAACCTACAGCTGTTGTTTTACATTCCATAAGCAATATGCTTTACTATACAATGCCATCTGAATCATTCATTAATGTTAAACTATGAAGTAAATGTATACTGTAAAAAACAGATTTATTCACCACGTTAATAGTTTACAATTTTTTGGGATTATGTATTTATATTTTTTATTTTCTGTCTGATTAAAAGTCACGTGTTTATAATTATGTCGGCTAAATAAAAAACAATTACAGTGTTTATACGTATTACGTTTGTTATAATAATCAGCTGTTGTATATCTTTCCTATAAAAGCCGTATTACAGTTAGGTTTTGTTTGGTATTAGGTTGGATTAGAGCAATTGTGAATCAATCCACTCAGATTTATTTGTTTTGTGGGAATGCTATTAATATGTTTTATCGTTTCAGTATTGTTATTAACTATGCCGCAACCCAGAATATATAATTTTTCACTACGAAGTCGTAACGCTATTCGAATTCAGTACATGGCCAATCTGAAAGTTAACACGTATTTACTGTTAGGCGTTACGAAGTTCGCCGGGTCAGCTAGTTTTCAATAAAACTATCATATTTTTTTAACGTTTATCCAAATATCATTTCATAATTAATTTTCTAAATATAATCATCAAATTTCTGGAAGTAACAACAATAATAGCGTTTTAAGTGGGGTATTTTGGATGATGTGGGTTTACCCTGCATGGTACCAAGTTTCATGTAAAACGGTTGGGAACTAAGGAATAAATTGATTTTTAATATTCTCCATAAGAATAAAATTGGACGCTTTCAGACAACGTGCTGTGTAAGTAAAAAGTTTCATAAACATCTGTCCATAAATAAAGGAGTTTGCCTATTCTCTATATGATTAACATGGGAAGAGCATGCAGGTTAGCTGCCATGATAAACACACAAACTATGATTTTTAAGCATTTGAAGCATAAGATTTCAAACACATGAAGGTAAATACAAAGTTTAATTTAAAAATATTGATTGTTAAGTGAAATATTAGTTTATCTTTATCCTCCTTAAGATTAACATTGGAGCCCAAAAATACAACGTAGGTACTGTGTTTATTTTTTTTAATATCTCGGTAAAAGTTGGAGGTAGAGAAAAACTTAGAGGCACCATATTGTTTAGTTTTATAAGCTGGTTCTAATGATTGAAGATAAAATTTAAAATTAAATTACACATGAAAAACGCAATTTTTTAGTACAAACCCCCCAAACTGCCCGGTTTACGAACTCGTCCATTCTCGGGCCATTTTTACAAGAGTTATCGTGTTCACACACACACTATAATATATATGTAATATATATATATATATATATATGGTGTCATATTATTTAGTGCTTTATGCACTATAAAATAATAAATTTCAATCAAAGACATTAGAGCCAGTTTAGGAAAATTTAGATTTTTTACGCCAGATATACTTTATACTTTATCAGCCAGCTAGCCGATTCAGTTTTCATTCTGTATGTCACTTTGTTCCAACGGCAATCGTATAGTTTCTTTCAAATTTGACTATTCGAACGATAAATTTGCAACATCAATGCATATGTGTGTAACATTGTGAAATTCCAAATTCATTTATAGTTTTTGTTACTATAATTGATAAACTCTTTTAGGCGAACAAATATCTCAATTCTACAGCTGCAAGGCGAGGTCAAAACGATCTTGAAAAAATTTTTTCTGAACGAATCATCACTTGTCAGTACAATAAAATCGAAGCAGTATTTATTGTAATAAATTACTTGTCATTACAATAAATACTGATTAGTTTTTATAACTAAAATATAAACTATAAGCTATAAACTATTGAATATTAAATCTTAATATAAATTATGTGTCAAAGCAACGTAACTTCAAAGCACGTAATACTGCACGCTACACAGGCTTCTACAGGCACTTCTAGAGCGGACTGTACTAGGTTGTAAAACCTTGGTGTAGTTAAACAGTTGATTTTCATAACATACTCGGTTTTGTGAAATCTCGGCATAATGAATTTTCTATATTTATTGTATGATTTTTAGCCTTACTCGGCGTAGTAAAAACTCGGTGTTGTGAAACGCTCCCTGTGAGAATTTTACTACTATAAAATTTATTTATTAATTAAAATATCCATTCTTCATTAGTTTTACAGTCTATTTTGAACGTAGGAAAACTATTTTAAGAATTACATATTGAAAAAATCAAAACAATTCAAAGCTGTAAGAATTTGGGAACAGAGGAAATATAAAAAAACCGGCGAACTTCGAAACACCTAACAGTAAATAATGTTAACATTATGTTTGGTGAAAGGTGTTTGGTGTTGGTATGTTGGTGAAAGATAATGTATTCTGGGTCGCGGCATAGTGAATAACAATAATGAGCTATAAGACATATTAATAACATTCCCATAAAACAAATAAATCTATGTGGATTAATTCACAATTTTCAGATTCAATCCAAACCTAACTGTAATACAGATTTTATAGGAAAGATATACAACAGCTGATTATTATAATAAACGTAATATGTATAAACATTGTAATTATTTTTTATTTGGCCAACATAATAAACACGTGACTTTGAATCAGACAGAAAATAAAAATATAAATACATAAACCCCAAAAAAACCGTAAATTATTAACGTGGCGAATAAAGCTGTTCATTTTGTACAGTACCGGTATTTATTTACTTTATAGTTTTACATTATTAGATGATTCAGATGGCATTGGACAGTTAAGCATATTGCCAATGGAAAGTAATCAAACAGATGTAGCTTAAGAAATCAAATGTTTATATTAGAGAAAATTTGTAAACAAACTTCTCTATAAGGTTAACATTAGAAATTTAAAACGCCATAAAACGGAAACTAATGAAGTTTTCGAAAACGTTTTTGACATGGATATGCCTTAGCTCTGGGGGGGGGTGTTGGTGATTTTTAAGATGGAAAACATGTAACAGGTTTCCATAGAAACCATCAGAACTATTGTATTGAATTTTAAATGTATGAGAACAGCTCTTTATATCAACTTAAAACATTTCCTTTAGGCATATCCATGATCTAACCTATTTCTCACAGGGAAGTAGATACAAACATTTTTTACTAAAACCTTCCCGGATACATATAGAGCATCTTCCTAAAATTTCATGGCGATTGGATGTGTAGTTTGGCAACGCATAAAGGACATACTGTACATATATTCACTTTTATATAAAGAGATAACCACGTCATATCATAATCTCCGGACTTTAAGACATATTAGATTCTTTAAAGCGACGAACCCTCTGAGGCTCAAAAAAATGAAAGATAAAATATTAACGGAAACGAGATCACGAAGTCTAATGGTTTATTTAATAAAATTAATAAGCACAGGTATGAAAAAATAAAATAAATAGAGCTTCGTTCTTGAAGAGTAATGCTTACGTGCAATTACTGATATAATATTGATTTGGTGATTTTCAGGGGAAACGTATAGATTGATCAGGATCAATATGGGTAAATATGTATATGGATTTTTATAAGCGATTTAGATAAATTCTTCCGTTTTTACTTAAAGATGAGGAAATTTTATAAATTTCTTTGCATACCAACTTTCTGGTGAGTATGGTTCCCGGGCTGACATGACGGCACTTGGTGGTGCGGGATGTTCTCACTACCTATACCAACCAACTTTCTGGTGAGTATGGTTCCCGGGCTGACATGACGGCACTTGGTGGTGCGGGATGTTCTCACTACCTATACCAACCAACTTTCTGGTGAGTATGGTTCCCGGGCTGACATGACGGCACTTGGTGGTGCGGGATGTTCTCACTACCTATACCAACCAACTTTCTGGTGAGTATGGTTCCCGGGCTGACATGACGGCACTTGGTGGTGCGGGATGTTCTCACTACCTATACCAACCAACTTTCTGGTGAGTATGGTTCCCGGGCTGACATGACGGCACTTGGTGGTGCGGGATGTTCTCACTACCTATACCAACCAACTTTCTGGTGAGTATGGTTCCCGGGCTGACATGACGGCACTTGGTGGTGCGGGATGTTCTCACTACCTATACCAACCAACTTTCTGGTGAGTATGGTTCCCGGGCTGACATGACGGCACTTGGTGGTGCGGGATGTTCTCACAACCTATACCAACCAACCTTGTGCATCTTTCAATGATTCTCAGGTTTGAACGTTCGCCGCCGAGTAGAGCACTAACATTAATTGTGTTCTTCAAACCGTAACATCTTATTTACACTAACACCTCTATATCTCACAAAGTAAATACCTTATCTCGAGTAAACCTCATCAAACTCGAGTTTTCTACCGTAACAGAAGACAAGTTTGTGGAATTGGAAACATTCCACAATGAAGAGAGTTGAACAGAACCTCTAAATTGTTAATGGATCTGTTGGAGATGGAATGCTTTAAAACAACTCAACAAGTTGCGATGTGAACGGTAACAACTGAGCTTTCCCCAGGCCGACTTGGGGCAAATTTTATTTAAACATTTTTTTACTGAGCTAACGAGAATAGAACTAACGGATTTTATGGATAAAACATCTCACACTAAAATAGCGTTTTTAAGACTTCATAGTCAATAACTATAATATTATTGCATTTCTAAATTTCATTTTCGATACCACTGGCTCACGAATTATCGTGAAATAAAAATGTCGTCATGTGCTCAACCAACAGCCTCATCCCATGGAGGACATACACTTTTGGCACGTTCTAAGGTATCGAGTCATAACCGGTTTCCATATAACTGGGACTGATTTTAGCGAATTTCCCATAGGGAAGAAGCTATTACCGTAGGTCTCATGGCGAGACTTAAGCCCGGGACCATGTTATTTTTTCTTCTTTAGGTGCCCAAAACCAAAAACAATAGACGTTAAAATTTATATATATATATATATATGTGTGTGTGTGTGTGTGTGTGTGTGTGTGTGTGTGTGTGTGTGTGTGTCTGTGAACACGATAACTCTCGTAAAAATGGTCCGATCAAGACCAAATTTGGTATAGACGTGTATTCCTACAAATGCTCGGACGAGTTCGTAAACCAGACATATCGGTCAATGGGAACGGGTAGTTTGGGGGGGTTTTGTACCCCAAAATAGGGTTTTTTGCGTTTTTCACATGTAATTTTTTTAAATTTCAAATTTTACCTTTCACCATTAGAATCAGCTTAAAAAACTGCACAATTAAGTTCCTTAAAGTTTTTCTCTATCTCCAACGGTTACCGAGATATGAAAAAATCTAAACACAGTACGTTGTATTTTGGGGCTCCAATGTTAATCTTATGGAGGATAAGGAAAAATTAATATTTCACTTATTAATCAATACTTTTGGATAAAACTTGACATTTAGCTTCATGTGGTTGAGGTTCATCCATTTATGCTTAAAAATCATAGTTTATGTGTTTATCATGGCAGCAAACTGCATACTCTTTTCCCATGTTAATCATATGGAGAATAGGCAAACCCCTTTATTTATGAACAGATGTTGATGAAAGTTTGTATAAATGTTAAAAATAAAAATTTTTGATGGTATAAATGCCTACTCTCAGTGTTCCTCACAGCAGCAAACCTGCACACTCTTTCCCATGTTAATCTTATGGAGAATAGGCAAATAATTCTCATGTTTATGGACAGATTTTTATAAAACTTGTCAAATATTATTATTATTATATTGTTGATTTGGAAATTCGCTGAGTACGCAGGTCTGCTGCGACGGGGGTATTTTCTTCCACGGTTATCGTCGTACAATGAAAAAAGTGTCACAGATACGTACACGAAACAACTAAGGCGGTTTCAAATCAGGGTTGTCATCGTCCATTTTAACGCTCTTTGTATTGGCTCTAATTAACATTTTTTTAAGTTATGTTCTCTAACTTAACGTGGAGATATTTGTGCAAAATGAAAAGCTTATCAGTTTGACGGTGGCCGGTTCTGATGGATGACACTCATGTCTGATGATTACATGTCGGTACCGTACTTAAAATTTACAATTTCTAAAATCTTTCACAGTGTTTAAATTTCTCACTCATCTCGGACTAAAGCTCAAATGCTTAAATAGGTATATTTAATAAGTCAAGTGTCCACGGACGCTCGTGCGAGTCGGTGTCTAGTCAACTTCAACTACTACTGTACGACACTTCGGTCTCATGTTGTTGTGGACAAAGATTTTTCTCTAAAAGAATTTATGACTGGTGAAGAAAGACCACTAAAAGAAATGATCATGGCTTAGAGACCACACCCACCATTATTGTTATTGCAGGCAACATCAGGATCACTTATGTCACCTCATATTCCCTTCTCACTGCTCACTGTTCACTGTCCCCTGCCACCGATCTGGATCTGGCTATCTACTTGTTCCTTATGGTTTTGTTCTATCCATACAATAAATCATTTTTAATTGAATAGCTTTTTAGTATTCCTCAAAAGCGAAAATTTGTTATACTTTGTACTATGCGTCTACAAGTTTTAAGCTGATATTTGTAGAATGATTTATTGGTTAGCATCGAGCGTTTTTCTTGACCTATATTATGCTGAATCACTGACGGAACCTATCGCTTCGGCTTCAGAAGGCTACTCATATCTCGTGCGATGTTTATCGCCATAAGCGATAACGTACAATAAGAGGTACGATATTTTAAGTACTGAACAAGTATCTGGTAAAGACTGATAAATATCCGAAACTAAAATGAACATTAAAACTAAAAGATAAAAACAAAACCATCCCTTTGAGATCATCTTGAAGATACGGAACATCTTTTATTTGAAGCAGATGACAAAATTAGGCAATACGAAAATCATTTGGAATGCAGGGACGTCATTGGTCGGCCCAACATGTGGTATGATTATGCGATTCGTGAACTACTGTACCTTATGTATAGTGGCGGCTCGCCTATAAGGACTCTCGGACGCCGCCCCCCCAAAGATTTTAAAAAGGAAAAAATAATTAAATACTTATTTAGTTATAACTATAGATCCAACTAACCAAAAAGTTTTAACAGTCGTATACAACAAAATTATAGTGGAAACCCGTACAAAAATAGCGCGAAAAGTTCGTATTTGTAGCCGTGGGGCGCTCGCCAGAACATCCGAATCCATCACAATGCATTTATATGAAGAGAGGTAGCGGTGGGGGTGGCTGGTGCTATGACGCGTCTAAGCGTATCTCTTTTGGAACTCTTGGGACGCCGTCCGCGCATGCGCACATTTGTGGTGAGTTGACAGTTGATTGCCGCGCGCCGGTTGTCTGTCTAAAGTGTAGTTTTGGTACACAGTTAACAGTAAGTTAACTGTGTACCAGAAAACAATGCTTCTACATTAACAAAGCTCCCGAATTCTAGTAGTGTTTGTTGTCCAGATGAGGTAATCATTGAAAATATATTTTTTTGTTTAAGAACATCTTATGTTTGCAAAACGAAGAACAGTAGTGTATTGCAGGTACATCCGCGTGAAAAATGAAGGCGCTAAAATGTTAAGTTAGGTACCGTATTTACGTTTTTATTTACAAAATATCGGAACAAATAAAGGGTTTTCAATATAATTTGTCCATACAATTAAGAGTCCAAATTAAGTCGATCCATAAAACCAAGAGTAGTATTTATTATTCAAGGTTTGTGAGGAAAGCTAGATATTTTGGTTAAAAACGAAACACATGCATCACAAATTTAATAACTAGATTGCTTCAAAAATTCACTAAAATACACAATATTTTAAAAAATTTGTCCCACAGAGAACACCCGGACCCTGGTGGGGTAATCCATAGCCCCCAGACCTCCGGTGTGCGCCCCCTAGCATTTCACTCATGAGCTGCCACTGCTTATGTACTCCAGTAACCGATAAAGTTCAAAAAGATGTATTTTAAACATAAAGCATATTTTCATTGATAATTACGCCGAGTAACATATTGCGGATTTTTATTATCTAAATACTGTATATAAAACAAAGTCGTGTTGGTTATACGCATTATAACTCGAGAACGGCTGGACCGATTTTAATGATCTTTGATTTTTCGGATTCGACTCTGCTCCGGTCATGCTTTAGGCATATTCAGTTTCCATAAATTCAATTAGTTTCCATTTTATAGCGTTTTAAATTTCTAATGTTAACCTTATGGGAAATAAGTTTGTTTACAAATTATATACAATTAAAACATTTGATTTCTTAAAGTAGCTGTTGGTTTACTCTTCGTTAGCAATATTCTTTACTATCCAATGCCATATTAATCATTCATTAATGTAAAACTATGAAGTAAATATGTGCTGTACAAAATGAACAGCATTATTTGCCATATTAATAGTTTATGGTTTTTGGGAATAATGTTCTGTATTTATACTTTTTTTTATTTTCTGTATGATTAAAAGTCCCGTGTTTATATGTTTGCCAAATAAAATAATTGCAATGTTTATACATATTAGGTTTATAATAATAATCAGCTGTTGAATATTTAAAGCTTTCACAACGAAGCCACAATGCTATTTGACTTCAGAACATGGCCAATCTTAAAGTTAACATGTATTTTCTGTTAGGCGTTACGAAGTTCGCCGGGTCAGCTAGTTCCTTATAAAATATGATTTCGGCAACAAAAAATCTTGAAATGTTTATTTGATATTTGTTTACAAAGGATTATAATTAGTAACGGTATTAATTGTAGGAAAAATAATACTGTAAACTGCTCCATTTTGATCGTATACTGTTTGTTGTTTAATAATATGTTGTTTAACTCTGTAACTTATCTCTCGTCCACTGGTCATACTTGTTTATGATCGAGTAAACATAGCCATTGCAATGCTGACAGGCAATGAAATAAAGGAAACAGGGGGTATTCTCCCAATACCCAAATACCTACGGGGCTCAAATTTGGTATACTGGTTCTTTAACCCTAGAAGTGACAAGCTTTTTACTCTTAACTGTAACATAAAAATAATTACTAATATCTTCATGAAATATCAAAGTTTAAACAAAAAAAGCTTAAAACATGCCCCCCCCCTTATAACCACTAACCACAAAAGCAAAACAGGTGTCCACTGCAATCCCAATTAAGCCTACAAATGCCGTCAACTTCCACCCAAGCCGGTCACCGTTTATTTAAGGTGGGCCCTCCACTCCGCTACACCACACATTTGCAAACCAAATTGGGATTGCTCATGGTCGGGATTCGAACCCTAGCACTTCCGAATGGCTAGAACGTTACGCTCGTCAACGTAGCGCGTTAGCCGCCTCGGCCATCAGTGCCTAGGAGAAGAAAGCGCTTACTTGGTTATAGACCTGCCCGGTGGCAGGCTCGGGTACTATGAGAGCAGTTTTGGTTGTTTGCCCCCAGAGGGAAACACGGTCGCGTAGGCGATAGTGTCTAACAAATCCACTAAACTGACGACAGATGCCTCCACCTGCCAATTCTTATTGAATATGTAAATGCGTCGTAAATTACGACTTTGCAATTTCTAGGGTTAAGCCTAATATATGACAGTCTAATGGTTTTTGTGACGATTTTCTCATAAATCTCTCACCTATAAGCCTTCAAAGTTCCCATGCTATCTTATGGGGAAATATTTTTTGGGATTCCAACATACCGTATGTTGTCTAAAGATATTAAACAGCAGCTGTTTTTATTTTAACTATTCAGCAAACCAAAGAAACAAGGATAAAATAGTACTTAATTGTATCTAATTACTCTATAAATAGAATATTACTCAGTACAGATTTTGGGGATTATGTTTTATGATTAAAATCAAATGTTTATTTATTTCATTACGATATTATCAAGCCTCCAGATATGAAGTGGCGCAACTATAGTTTCGGCCTAACTAGGCCATCATCAGGCACAAGGATATTAATTTCTTGATTTTTTCACTTCATTAAACAAAACTTGAACAAAAACATAATCCAAAAAGTAAATAAACAAGAATAAAAATAATTACACAAGTGACAAAATTTTTAAAAACAGCTGACATTTGACTATACAGAATATCAGCATGTTAATTCGGTATGTTTATATGTTGACCAAATGAAAAATAATTAGAATGTTTATACATACTATGCTTATTTTAATAATCAGATTTTGTATATTTTATTTTCGCTATCTGAAATGTATTATATTGACTCTTTTTTATTAATGTATGAATATATGAATTTCTTTTATTAATGTAAGGATGGTAATAATAACACTCTAGTTTATGATTTGATAACACAATATTTATTGATCAAAGAGGAAGTGACGCTAGTCTATAACATAAGATGGCGACAATGCCTTTATTCCACAATTGAAAAATAGATAGGCCTATAATAGGAATATTTGAACAGTGTCTTTTTATGAAATTAATTATCTATTAATTACATGGATTCTTATCACAGGATTAGAGAAATCATGCTGCCTTCAAAAACGTTTTACTAATATAAATAATTGTCTAAATGATGTATAATTGATTAATTTTAACTAATTATTGACTTATTAATTATTTACTAATTAACTAATCAACTAGTTAATTATTAACTAATTATTTATTTTAACTGATAGATTTTTTTGTTAATAATGGTACTGCAATATGAATTTTGACTTGTCCTTAAGGTAAGTCAATCTAAGGTACTTAGTTAATTTCCGGTACTTAAGGTAAGTACCGGAGCCATGCTAGTAATGAACACCATATTGAAGCAACATTAATAAAATGCCATTTTTTAAACTACACGCTACAGAAATGTTATACTCTTATAGAACCGGATAGATAAAATTGAACTTTAAATAATTCAGAAGAAATAACAAAACTATAAGAACGATTCAGATACTTACACATTAAGTAAGTATCATTTTTAAGTTTAACATTCATAAATAACCGCTTTAGCTTAGTTTAACACCAATGGAATTTAAAAATGTTGTTTTGTAGAAATGTACCTTATTCTGATCCGTCCAATAAAGGTAGAAGCCCTTCTCGTCCACACGCAGGGTCACTGGCGTTCCGACTCCGCTGTCCTGTCAACATAACTGATGTTAACTATTATTTGTCAATATGGTTCTTTTAATTTAACTATAGCACACCTTTACATTATATTATTTGAAAAAGCAAAGAAACTGGCGGATCATAATCCAAATATGAGCAATATGAGTGTAAAACTTTGAGCAAGTTCCTAAATAATTTTAGAGTTTTAGAGTTGAGAGTTATTAACTCTCAGTTGAGAGTTATTAATTTTTTTATTGGTGTTTAGCAAAATATATTTTCTTTAATAAAAAAAGACGAGTAAAAAATATACATCCAAAGAAAATATCTCTTAAAATAGAGAGATCTGTCTGATTTTTCCGTCCTTAATACATAAATTATGCTTAGATATCCATAGCAAATGTTTGACGATACGTAATATAATACTCGGCATATTATACGATATTCAGTATATTACAGAATAGATATGATGATATACATATATATATATATATATATATATATATATATATTCTCAATGTCGAACATCATTGGCACTTGTGTAAAAATGAAAACTTATTGTTCCTGAGTCTGGGTCACTACTCCAAAACCCTGTGATAAAACTGACATATGGGCTTAATGAATACATCAGATTTTCATGTCTGTGGTTGTGGTGTACTGAACGCCTTGTTTAAAAGCACTTCAATGATATATGTGATTTAAAATAAAATTCATTCTCCAAATAAAATAAAATATAGGCGTACTAAATTAAGAAAATAAAGATATACCATTCCGTACTGTTTATATTTAAACAAAACCTTAAATCTAAGTCTTCATTTATTAAGAAAAATAGTTCATCGTAAAAAAATGTAAGGGTTACTAAACCATTGGGAGAAGCTCCCAAATGGGTCATTGACAAAAAATGTGAAGGAGCCTCACCAAAAAGCTCTCCTCTCCCCCCTCTCTCTTGTTTTCCTACTTCAATTCATAATACAGTGTATTTTCTTAACACTTGATAAGTCTTTCATATCCTCTTGATTTTTTATTAGAAAACTTTGTATCTTTAATCTACTGTTTTACGCTTAGTTCAATGTTAGTCTTTGATATTACATGGAACCTTCAGCAAAGCTATAACTTTACGATTATTTTATACTGTGCAAAAGTGGTTTGATACAAATTTAAATTTGATGGTAAAACATTGATACAACTAAATAATAAATATAAATATAATAGTAAAATAAAATAAAATAGGTCTGTTACAAATATTTTTTTAGAGAAAAAGTCCTAATTAATACGGCTCGAGCCAATACTTTTTATTTTGTTCCAAAGTAACTAACATTTTGTAAGAAAAAAACAGCTCATCTAACATCAGTTTAAATTTTAAAGTACAAAACGAGCAAAGTATTCATTAATAGTTTACTCTATCCAAATTATTTCTACCTCGGTCAATAGTGTCTATTCTTCAATTTAACGAAAAGCGATAGTCTGATCCGTCCAGTAAAGATAGAAGGTAGAGCGATAGTCGGGTATTTTCAGGTTGAGTATTTTTGGGAATTTATAAGTACTTTTAAACAAATTTTGTGTTTTAGCGAGTTTCCCATAGGAAAGAAGCTATTACCGTAGGTCTCATGGCGAGACTTAAGTCCGGGACCATGTTATTTTTTCTTCTTTAGGTGCCCAGAGTCCAAAAACAATAGTCGTTAAAATTTATATATATATATGTATATATGTATATATATACAGGGTGTTTCAGAATTCCCTACCAATATTCTAGGATATTGTTACTGGGTAAGAAACATATCTAAATATCATATTTAAATTGTCCGGAAGTCCTTAGTTCCTCACACAGCCTCCATTTTGTTTTTTTCACTTATAATATTTTTTCTGAATAATGGTTAAACGTACAGAATTGAAACTTTGCACAAACATTTATAACAAATAGACAAAGCTACAAAAAAATTATGACAATTTCTCAAATTCCTAAAACAAAATGGCAGCCATTAAAAATTTTGTTTCTGAAATAACTCGTGAACCGTTGATTTAAAAGAAAATTTACAAGTATGACTTTTTTTAGGTATTGTAATTACAAATCGATTGACACCAAATTGTTTCAAATTAGACAAATATTAACTGAGACATGGTAGCTTTAATGATAGGTGACCGCTAGAATTTTAATGACAGTAAGCAGGCGGAGACTGATGCATTGTTGTGGCAGACTCAAGTCGCATGCCTTTACATGCACTGCAACTCAGCTCTAGCGGTCACCTATCACTAAAGCTACCATATCTCAGTTATTATTTGTCTAATTTGAAACAATTTGGTGTCAATCGATTTGTAATTACAATACCTAAAAAAAGTCATTCTTGTAAATTTTCTTTTAAATCAACGGTTCACGAGTTATTTGAGAAACAAAATTTTAAATAGCCGCCATTTTGTTTTTTGAATTTGAGAAATTGTCATAATTTTTTTGTAGCTTTGTTTGTTTGCCATAAATGTTTGTGCAAAGTTTCAATTCTGTACGTTTAACCATTATTCAGAAAAAATATTATACGTGAAAAAAACAAAATGGAGGCTGTGTGAGTTACTAAGGACTTCCGGACAATTTAAATATGATATTTAGATATTTTTCTTACCCAGAAACAATGCCCTAAAGTATTGGTAGGGAATTCTGAAACACTCTGTATATATGTGTGTGCCTGTTAGCACGATAACTCTCGTAAAAATGGTCCAATCAAGACCAAATTTGGTAGAGACGTGTATTCCTACAAGTGCTCGGACGAGTTCGTAAACCAGACATATCGGTCAATAGGAACGGGTAGTTTGGGGGGGTTTTGTACCCCAAAATGGGGGTTTTTGCGTTTTTCACATGTAGTTTTTAAAAATTTCTAATTTTATATTTCACCATTGGAATCAGCTTAAAAAACTACACAATTAAGTTCCTTAAAGTTTTTCTCTATCTCCAACGGTTACCGAGATATTAAAAAAACTAAACACAGTACGTTGTATTGTGGGGCTCCAATGTTAATCTTATGGAGGATAGGGAAAAATTAATATTTCCATATTAATGAATATTTTTGGATAAAACTTGATATTTAGCTTCATCTGGTTAAGATCTACCCATTTATGCTTAAAAATCATAGTTTATGTGTTTATCATGGCAGCAAACCTGCATACTTTTTTCCCATAATAATCATATAGGGAATAGGCAAACTCCTTTATTTATGGACAGATGTTGATGAAAGTTGGCATAAATGTTAAGATAAAAATTATTTATGGTATAAATGTCTAATTTCAGTGTTCCTCACAGCAGCTAACCTGCACACTCTTTCCCATGTTAATCTTATGGAGAATAGGCAAATATTTCTCATGTTTATGGGCAGATTTATATAACACTTGTCATATATTATTATTATTATATTATTGATTTGGAAATTCGCTGAGTACGCAGGTCTGCTGCGACGGGGATATATATATATACATGTGTGTCTGTTAGCACGATAAATCTCGTAAAAATGGTCCGATCGAGAACAAATTTGGTAGAGACGTGTAGAAATTTTTAAAAATTACATGTGAAAAACGCAAAAAACCCCATTTTAAAGTACAAAACCCCCCCAAACTACCCGTTCCCATTGACCGATATGTCTGGTTTACGAACTCATCCAAGGATTTGTAGGAATACACGTCTCTATAATATCTCTCTTATTTACTGACAGATATTGACATATCTTATCATTATTATATTACTGACCTGAAAATTTTTGCGTAAGCAGGTCTGCTACAACGGGGGTATTTTTACACTAAATACTACACTAAATACTAAATACTACACTAAATACTAAATAGGTTTGAGCGATAGCGCAGAATATATACAAATAAAACTACAAACTTTTATACTTTATAATTTTCCATTATGCATGTAGCTGGGACAGTACTGATTTGTCCTATAATGTGTACTTGTGAAATACGAATGTAGTAGCAACTCATTATTTTCCGACTTGTTGCTACCTTGGTAAACATCACTAGAATTGGCCTGGTTTGAAGTGGACAGTAGCTCGTTACTTGTGTGTGAGAGAGAGAGAGAGAGAGATAGAGAGCTTATAATGACGTCCTGGGTGTGCACCGGGCTACAATAATTAAACTTTAGAAAATCCGTCTATATTCTCTACATTTAATACAATGCCTAACATGAGCAAATGTTAGCTAATGTCCGATGCCAATCAGAGGAGGACACTATTACTTTGAGAATTCATTGTTTGAATACATTATCGATAAGTGATAATTATTGAATAGCCAAGTGCCTGATTTGGGCCTACCATTAGCAAAAGAACGCGCCTAAATATTCTCCCGGGTATATTACATCAGTTTTTTTTTTATTTAATGTATTTTCAACCCGTTTACTATGATACATGAACATATTTCACATACAAATATTAACTACCCAGCTACTTTGGCTTAGACTAAATTCTGAATTGATTTTAAAATAAGAAGAATAATAACATACACAATGAAATTAATTGTTTGGTACATATATGATTTAAAAATATGTTTCAAGTCAATTATCAATAATTAACAAACTAATGTTAATTTTAATTTGACAGCTGGTCATTTCTGTTAAATCACCAGATCACATTGTTCAGTGAAACTTTAAAAAATTGTTGCTATAATACTGCTCAAATCTGGGATTTTGAAACATGATTACTTTATTTAATCCACAATTATTACAGACATTTCAAAATTTAAGAAGTAGATTAAGTAGATCCCTCAAAATAGCTAAACAACATTTTTACAGAATAAAACTCTATGAAAGCCGAAAGGATCCTAAATCATTTTGGTCCATAATTAACGAAATAAGTGGAAGATCATCCTCGAAGGATAATTCCAATGAATAAGTTTTGCAAGAAAGAAATAAAAAAGTCTACATTGGAGTGGTCTGCGGCTGTCCTCTTCCTCCGGCAGGTGTGGCATGGCTGGCGGTGGCGGTAATTGCAGCCCGTGATCCTCCATCGGCGTTGTTGACTCCATTGGTCCCTGTGATGCTGTCCTCGTCATTTGAACACCTCACTCTCATGACGTCAGAGTCCGTCGTCTTCCTGATTAAGATCTTCCCGTCCTTCGACCAAGCATAAGCAAGGATTTTTACTTGAGCCCTAGTATATCCGAGGACAAGTTTGTTGTGCAGCGTCAGGTGGTCTACCATGAACACGGGAGACAGACGTAGCGACAGATGCACGTCAGAGGATTGCAGTCTCTTTGTTTTGGCGTTGGCTATCTATTCGGCCTTGGAGGCACGGCTGACGAATTGGCAAATTATGGAAGCTTGAAACGGTTTCCCTTTCATAAATGGGAGCCGATGCAGTGCGACCTTCCGCATCGGCTGACTGATAACTAGTTATGAGGATGGTCTTTGTGGATTAACATAGTACTCAATAGTGCAGACGTTAATCCACAAAAGAGAACACTACATCCACCGACCATACCTCACAACTGTCCACAGTTCGTGACCTCCAAGTAGCTAGATTACAGGACGAAGCCAACATATAATATATAGGCAATGTATCAAATAAATATGTAACTATAATATAAAATACAGTATATGGGTCTATTTATAGACCCTAGATAAGAGAGTATCAAGCAGATTTATAAAAAATTGTCTTATTGAGATACGCATCTATACAACGAGGTACAACTGAGGCTCATAATATCAAGGTCATTTTACCAATAATAATATCAATGTAAGAGATGTTCTTAAAATACCAGTACCAATGGGCAATTTCAATAAATCCTCATCAGTGATAGGTAGGCGTAGTATAAAATTACTGTTATTAGCCGTGAAATAAATTATTAGGTCTAATGATAAAGTACAATGTACAGTGAAATGAAATGGTAAACGTGATGTTTTAAACTTATTTATTGAAATTTCATACAAATACTAGTAGTACTTTACAAATAAACATGTTTGCAAAAGGCCTTGTGCAGAAAAATGTAATGTTCCTAATACAGTAAAAATATGTACTACTAGTGCAAAATTGTAAGCCTGAATTTTGGTCTCTAGGTTAAGTTTTTAGCTTTAGTCAAAAAGTAAATGCAATATTAATCCACATCCTCCAAATCTATGTTCTGCTTTCTGTGCACTCTTGTACTATAACTATACTAATGATACACTATAATGATAACCTAATTAAAACTCTACCCATACTTAATACCAAAACACAGAATCTTTGCCAAACGCAACTTATAACATTAGGCAATAGAAGATATTTTGGTAGTAAACACACGCAACTGCAGTTACCTATCAAACTGTACATTTCTGCTGATAGGATGGTAGGGAAAATAGCCTGTTTAGACCTGAAGCTGAATGTATAGATATTTTTTTGATTCAAAACAATAGGATCAGAGATATCTAACCATGGAAATTAGGTACACGATAGTTTGACTCATAATACAAAGGTTCTACAATGGAAAAAACACCAGACTGAGGTTAGATTCCTGCAAAACAATAAATGTATTGAGACAATCGTATTTCCTTGGTATAAGTTGTGCTACGAATGTTCAACCATTCGGTAAGACATGTTAAAATATAGGATTATCATGCGGTGATTTTCACTAATAAAATATGTGCTATTGAGGTTGTTTTACGAAAAGTAGCTTTAATGTAAACATTAACATTGTCTGTGATGGAAAATTCACAGAGATTGAAAAATGAGGCTCACTATCGAGGTAGTCATGCTATTGAGGGTCATGGTAGCAAGGTTCTACTGTATAGCTCTGTAGTAATAGGATAATTATTTGTTATCTTCCTATGATGCTTTCATGATTCCTAATCCAATAATATATTTTAGTCCAATCTGAAAATGAATTTGTAAATTCATTTGGTATTTCTTAAACATCTTTCATTTCTTAGTAGGCTACAAAACTACTGAATCTATGACATTCAGGAACAATTGTTCCATTTCATTCAACAGGGCATTCTAAAATGGAAATAGATGGGTTGGCTAAACATAAGGACAAAAAAACTACTTTCTAAGCTTTATTACTAAGCATTTTGTTTAGGTTTTTCTTGATCAAACATAAATTTAACCTGAAAATTTTACTAATTATATTTTTATCAACACTAGTTTTTTATAGTGCCCAAATATAAATTGTTATGACAATACTTTGAAAAAAATGTAAATGATAAAGCTGTCTTTTTTACCTATGGACACTAATCAGCAAAATTTAGGACACTGCACGCTGAGCTAGGTGGCGATATTTTATTCACATTATAAAACATTATAGGATACAATCTCTAATCTGCTTGTAATAATCTTCTCCTTTAATCAACAAGGTTTTGGACTACCTTTTATGGTTTCTATATGTATTTTTCCCCTTTTTAACTAATTTTTCACATCAAAACATAACAATTTCCACAATCAACTTCACCTTTCGAAATAAATGTAAATCATAGTTCAATTCAATTCATATGACACCATTTTGCATTATAAATAGTGAAAAACTGGTAATATTTTAAGTGTCTTAAATCCTTTCATTCTTATTATTTACGGTAACTAATTGAAACGGAAAACATCCAGTTTATAATATAAAACATCTTATTTACATATACTATATATGCACCCAATATTATGGTTTTTAAACAATTTAAAACTTCCTTGAATTTTTCAAATGAATATCAGTAGGCTAGGTCCTAATCCTAAATATAATTTAGATTCCTATCTGTGTGATATGCTTAAAACTAACTCTTATTTTTAGATAAACACTAACCTATTGATTAATATTTAATTAATATAAATCCTTCAATTGCCAATGTGGTATGCACTAGGACATTGGATACCAAGACATTATAATAGGCCTAATTACGATTGATTTCAAGAGCAAATTTTTAATGTGTTGGAATTTACACTTAGGAAGTGTAATATAATAGTAATGAATTTTAGACTGATTCAAAATAGGAGTAGATCCATTATTTCAGTAAAATTAGTTTAGTTTAAGTTAGCCTAATTTGAGAAAATTAAGGAAGACTTAGTCTTATATTATTCGGATTCACCTTCCAGTGCCGAAATGAAGTTTAAATTGTATGTAGTTAAATTTAAGAGTTCTGTATTATTCAAAACTAAAATGTGATTATGATCAAGTTATATGTATAAATGAATACCTATTTCAACAGGTAGAACTCAGGAGGAAGTAACAACCTGGGGTAATGGTGGTTGCCTTATCACAAGTTTAACCTAATAAAACAATAGTAACCTAACAACAAGCAGCTTTCTGTTGTGTTATAAAGGATAAATACTAGAATGTATCTTCATAAACATGTCAAAATCCTATTTTAATTGATGATTTGCAAAATAAAAGTCCAATGACTTACCTCGTCCCACTTGATGAATTTCTCCCCTTCTATCATGCATTTTGGAACCTCGACAGGTTGCAAACCTGGCGATTTCAAGCTGGACATATCTAGTTTATTTCATTTAACAATATAAACACTTATAAATTCATCGTTAAAACACAATAGGTAGGCTCTGTAACTTTACAAGTTCATAGGTTATCGAATGGGCCCGATGTAAAATCCAGGCTTTGATTGCATTTCTTGTGTTAAGTCTACAGCAAACAACAAACGGTCTAGAAGATGTTTTACAGTGCATAATCACACGATAGATTACACTTACGGAACATAAAACAAAAAAACAACACGTTTTTCTATTAGAAATTGTCCTAGTGTTAATCAATACTACAGCCTCCCGCGACGCGAGCTACACTGCCCAGATTTTGACATTTCGGAAACATCGTCCAACTGACGGAACGGGAGCGGACGTCTCGGAACAGACGATAACTTCCGTTTGCCAATGCGTAATGCGCATACTCCGATTCGTACCGGGAACTAAACAACAGATCAACAAGTGTTCAAAAGCAGTCTTACATCTTACATCCTGGATCCTCGCCGCAATCCTCTGATTGGGGACTTGTATTCAATTTTCATGGGTAGAAATTTCAAGTGAGCTCAGTGTATATGTTGTAATGTGTGTTCTGCAATAAATTCGTTTACAGTGTAATGTGGTCTATTGGTTAGGTAGTGTTTTAGTTTTGTTGTAAAATTGTTAAGTGATGTGATGGTTTTGAGATGTATATAAATGAACCTGTGTATTGTGGAGTGTGACTATATTTTTCAAGGCGATGCTGAGGTATATTGTTACATACCGCTATTATATAACTATATATTGTTATATAGTTATATCTGTTGCGAGTGTTGTAGGAGTGTATTTCTGCTCTGATTGTTGGCTGAGTTTTTTTTACATACAAAATTGTGTCGAAGATATACTGGTAGGCTATGGTTAATATTTTGAGTTTGGTAAAGTGGGGTTTGCAGTGCTCCAGGTGATGTAGTCGGAGAGTTGTTCTAATTGTTTTTGTAGAATTTGGATTTTATTTAAATTACCTTGGCTTGCAGATCCCCAGGCTGTTATTCCTTATTTTATATAGGAATAAAAAAGTGAATGGTATGCTACTATTGCTGTGTTTTCATTGGTGAAGCTCCGTATTTGCCTGATAATATAGTGTATTACAGAGGTAGGTTGTATGTTCATCCCAGCTTAGGTTTTGGTCTATAATGATACCAAGAAATCTTGTATATGGTGCTGTTGGTACTTCAACGTCTGTCCAGTCCTCCTCAGCTCTGGCTCTATTGTTTGGTGTCATATGCATGTGGAGTGTCTTGCTTTGGTTAATATTGAGGCCTATTGAAGTACAATATGTTGTTACTTTGTTTATTGTTTCGTTTACAGTGTTTGTGATGTTTTGTTGGTTGGTGGGGATTATTATTGTGGTGTCGTCAGCAAAGAGAATATATTTAAGGTTGTCTCCTATCTCATTCGGCAGGCTGTTTATGTAGAATGTGAAAAATAGGAGTTCAAGTATCGAGCCTTGGGGTACTTCGATGGTTGTCTCCCGCAGTGAGGATTTGTAATTTATAATTAGGTTATCTACCTGGTGTTCCAGCTCTACGTATTGTAGTCTTTCACTGAGTTAATGTTTCAGCAGTTTTAGGGCTTTATCGTGAATTTTGTAATTTTCAATTTTGCTGATTAGAATTTCCCAATTGATATTATCGAATGCCTTTTGCAGGTCCAGAAAGAGTGCAGAGGCTGTCTTCCTTCCCTTCCAGATGTTGACAATGTCCTCACAGAATTGTGCAATGGCTGTTGTGCTTCGCCCCTTCCTAAACCCGTGCTGCCAGTTTGGGAGCAGTTCGTATTTTTCAAAGTGGTCTATTAGTTTGTTGTAGATCACCTGTTCAAGGAGTTTTGATACTGTGGGAAGGTTCGAAATTTGTCTGTAATTTAGTGGGTCATGTTTACTACCTTTTACTTTCTCCCCTTATACATAGTACCTATATGGAGAAAGTATTGTTTTCGTCAAAATTTTCGAATTTGAGTTGAGGGTGGATATATCCGTTTTGGGGTCCCCTGAATCCAAAAAACTGGGTTTTGATGTGATGTCTGTCCGTCCGTGTGTGTGTGTGTGTGTCTGGATGTGTACAGTGCCACAGCCTACCCCGTTGGTCCGATTTAGATGAAATTTGGCATGTATATATATAGTCACCGTATCTCCAGGAGTTTTTTTCATTTTTTTGAATTTTTGATTTTTAACGGTAGTTTACCCCTAAAAACCCCTAAAAAACGTGAAAAATCTGATTTTCTCAAAAACGGCTCTAACGATTTTGATTAAAATTTGATAGTTTATAGTGCACAGAGTACTAAATAATTTGACACCACCCGCATGTCTGTAAAAATGACGGTTCAAAAGTTATGGGCTTTTAAATGTCAAAAAAATCGAATTTTTACATTTTCAGTGAAAACAATAAAAGTAAAATACAACGGGACTGGTACCATTGAAACCAGCTTAAAAAACTAAACAAATTAGTGTTTTGAATTATTTGTCTACGACTAACGGTTCCAGAGAAAAGTTAAATTTACTGTCCACGATAAACGCGGTACGTTGTCTGAAAGCGCCCAATGTTGTTCTTATGGAGAATATAAAAAAATCTATTTCTTCCTTACTTTCCAACCGTTTTCCATGAAACTTGGTATGAAGTGTAAGGTCAAATCACCGAACAAAACCAGCTCAAAAAAGCTCGGTATTACCGGGGGTTGGAGGGGTTCCCCCATACAATTTGAGTAATAAATTATTAAATGATATTTAGAATAACATTGTAGAACATGATAGTTTTATTACAGATTGTCTTTTTTAAATTTACTTAAGGGAGAAAGTATGTATCAGTCCACTGGTCCGTTTATTTTATGTTTAGGATAGATTTTCGCGATTTTTAGCTTGGAAGGTACTATTGATTTTTGTAGTGAGGCGTTAATAATGTGGTGAATTGGGTATATAACCTCTTTTTTACAGTGGTTTCTAGATTCTCCCTGATATTTCATCAAAGCCTGAAGAATTTTTTTAGTTTAGGTGGCCGAATATATGTTCAAGTTATTTTTTTGATATTTCTTTTAATGTAAAATTAAGGCTGGTATATGGTTATGGTTTGGTCTATCGTCAGAGGTGTGGTTTTGTGGTTTATTTTTACTAGATTGGATAAAATTATTGTTAAAAATATTGCAAATATGGTCAGGATCATCTATGAGTTTATTATTTATGATGAGATTGATTTTGTTGGACTGAATGTTGCCTTTCTGATTTCTCTCTGTGTTTATTATTTCCAGATTTCCTTACTTTTGTTGCCCGCATTCGCAATTCTGTTGATTGTCTGTTTTGTCCTCTGTTCTCGAATAGAGTTGTCGTAATTGTTTTTTATATCTGTGAGGGACTTTCTGTCCTCCTCGAGACCGGTTGTGTAAAATTTTAGTTGTGCTTCCTGTAAGGCTGTTCTTTTTTTTGTTAGGGCATTATCCCAAAAGATGTTTTTTTGGTCATATTGATTTTTTGGAGGGGTTTAGGCATAACCTGTTCCAGGATTAAGGTAAAAATTTGTTGTACTTGTTTTCCACGGAGGTAGGTTGGTATACCGCCGTCCAATCGACATTACTTTTTTTTTTTTTTTGGGCAGGTGGTAACTCTTTATGAGTACCCCCGCTCCTGCGAGGGTTATGTGGAGACTCCACCGTTAAGCGGTGTTTACCCAAACTAAACCCACCTTCCCCCATCCGTCCAGACGTGTATGCGCAACTTACATACGGGCGAAAGGACTTCATTTGAGCGAACCACAGCATTAGCGATTACCGCTGTAGCTGCTGGATTACCTCTTGGAATGGCTAAAACAATCAAATCAGAACAGGGCCGTAGCAAGTGAAATATCAGATGTTAATCAAAATATAATAAACACAGACTTAAATTAAGAAGATTCAACACATTGCTGTGACAGGCTTTGGCTGGGCAGGTCATGCTATTCCTACGGGGGATCATCCAGGATGGCGATGGGCCTGGGCCTCCAGACCTCTGCGACATCATGCCGTGTATAGAGTTCCCTGATGTGCTCTAGGCTGGACTCGGCTGCTTTCTGAAACAGTCCATTGGCTTTTGTTCTGTTAAATAAGTCAAGAGTTGGGACTCCCAACGTCCCCATAATTACAGAGTTCCTGACGAACCACGGTTGTCGTGTGATTCGTCTCAGCGACTTCGTCTGGATTGCCTCTAGGCGTTTCCTATTGGTCTTGCTGGCCAGAATCCACCATGCTTCTGAAGCATACATGATACAAGAGCGTACAATTTGTAGGAGCATGGTGACCTTCGTCCTGACCGGGATTGGGCTCCTCGCTGTAAGAAGTGGCCACATCAGCCCCAGGATTGCCGTTGCCTCAGCGACTTTCCTATCAACATGCTGTTGATAGGAAAGAAAACACAGTCGTGAGTCCAGGGTGACACCCAAGTACTTCACGGACGTCTTCCAGGGTATTCCCACTCCGTCTAGCTGGATCTCGGGTGAAGCCGCTCTAGGCATTTTTCGCCTCTTCCTGAAACAAATGGCGTTACTTTTGCCGCGTTGACTTTGATGCGCCACTGGCGGAGCCATGGTGACATGGCGTCCATCTGTTTCTGCATCATCCTCACTGCGTGGATGGGGCGACAGCTTCTGTAGTGCAGCAGTGCGTCATCAGCGTAAAGCGACAATGTTACTCCTGGAACAGTTGGCATATCATTAGTGTAAACAAGGTAGAGAACCGGACCTAGGACACTGCCCTGGGGTACCCCAGCCTCCACCGGACGTGTCGTAGATAGCGCCCCCTCGACGCATATCTGGAATTGGCGACCCTCTAAGTAAGACTTGAGGAGATGAACTGCTGCTGCCGGAAGCGGGGATTCGCTGAGCTTGAGGAGAAGACCCTCGTGCCAGACCTTATCAAACGCCTTGCTGACATCCAGTAGCAAAAAAGGCGTTCGAAAAGCTTCGAGATCGCTGAGAGTAGGGAAATGGGGCGATGGTTTACAGAGAGCAAATGATTCTTGCCTGGTTTCGGGATCAAGATTATCTTCGCGGACTTCCACATGGCCTGGAAATAATGGAACCTGAGGGCAGCATTGAAAATTAGTAATAAATATGCAAATATGGGGGCTGGGGCGGCCTGCAGGGCTGTCGTGCCTATCCGGTCGAGGCCATGAGCTTTTCGTGGCTTGAGCCTTCGAATCTCCAATTCCAGCTCCGACATCGTGAAGGGGTCTAAGCTGTCTCCTGGAGGTTCTAGAAAGTAGTTCTCCATGAAATGCTCAACCCTCTCGCCTTGGAGTTCGTCGTAGACATCGTGGTTTGTCTGAAACTGAGCATGCATTGTGTTAGCAAAAGTTTCCGCCTTGTCCTCTGCTGTGTAGACCAGGCCGTGGTCTCCTTGGAGGGGGCGGGCCGCCGGTTTGGCCCCCCTGATCTGCTTAGCTGCCCTCCACACGCTGCCTCCTTCCACGTTCAGCGTTAGCAGGTACTTATTCCAATCCTCAGACCTGAAATTGTTGACAAGTGTTCTGATTAGTCTGTTTTGCCTGTTGAGCTGCCGTCTAAAATCTGGGTGCCTGGTCGCCCGCCATCTGGTCCTCAGCGTAATCTCGCGGCGTACGTTGTCCGGCAGGCCGGCTCTGGGTGTCAGGGGTGGCACCTCGCAGGTCGCATCTGAAATTGAGAATCTCATGCAATTCCGTGACGCATCCGTCGAGTTCCTCCGTGGACGCTGGGTTCCGTGCTGGCGGAAGGCGCTCCGAGATCAGACGTTGGTACTTCTTCCAGTCGGCCCTCATGCGGGCCGTGGCGGGGGGACGGCTCAGTGTCGGGCTGGCATTGATGGTCACGAGAACAGGTAAATGATCTGATGACAGACCGTTGACTGTGCTCGCGACGATCTCGAACGGTAGGTTCCTGCACAGAGCAAAATCAATTACATCAGGTGAGTGACGGGGATTCGTCGGTATGTGCGTCGGCTCGTCGGGGGCCACAGCGTCTGTGCCGGCTCGATTGTCGAGGAAAGCTCTCAGCGCCTTTCCCCTTTCATTTGTGCCTCGTGAGTTCCAAGACGGGTGTTTGGCGTTGAAGTCACCTGCAACAACAATAGGCTCAGGGCCTGTTAGTATATCTGCAAGAGTCTGCACGTCGAGGTGTCTGCCTGGAGGATGGTAGGCCGCGACTAGCTTGAGCTCCATTTCCAGATTCACGGCGTTGTCTCTTCTTTTCTCGCCTGCCGCCGACGAGGGTGAACCCTTCGTCGTGGTCAGACATCTCCGACTCGCTGATTGTATGCGCCATTAAGGCCGCATCCCCTGCAATACAGAGACAAGCAGACTAACAAGGGGGACGGAACGCGGCGAACCGAAAAATTCCAGGAACTGAGCCCCTTGACCGGCGACAGGGATTTCCTGTTTAAACTTTCTCCGCGCTACCCTACGGGTGGCTAGCTCTTAATAGCAACTAAGTCTACAACATATTTAAATTAAATATTGAGATATGCAACTATTATGTGTGAAGGACAGTTATAATTAACAATAGATAGCACAAATTTGCAAGCTAAAAGTAGCCTATACTATGTATGAAATAACTATTAACTAAATAATCGGTGACAAAAAGAATTAAATGGTTGGATCTCACCAAAGTTGCAGAACAGCGATGGTATCCAATCAAAAACACACTTCACCAACCACAGAGTGTCACTATCACTGTATAAATTAAGCACTGCGCATTAACGGCGAACCGAGTAACGGTAAGCACAAGGAATTAACGGTGCGATGGGCACAATAGGTCACAGGTACGGACGGAGCGGTGAGACAATAGGTCCTACCTCTGCGACGCCGAGCTGCGGACTCTCGTACATTACTAAGCAGTTCTCTCAGTGCTTCCAGGTTGTTATAAGAAAAATTCCTGACATTTTTGTAGAGATGGTTTTGGGTAGAGAAACCTAAGTGTATCTCGCAGAGAAGAAGGTGGTGGTCAGAGATAGGGCTATAGTGCACCTTGATATCCAGCAGCTTCTCAGGAATGTTGGTGTAGCAGCCGTCTATACTTTCATTTGTGGTCGTTGCTGAGGTCATCCTGGTGACTGGGAGGTGCCTAATGTGACAGCCATGCTGGGCCAAAAGGTTTCTAACACCGCTATCGTCCGTTTTAAGAATGTTAAAATTTGTATCTCCAAGAATTATAATTTGTTCAGTTTTTGATTGGTGTTGTTCTAAAAAGTAGCCTGATTTTTCCATGAATGGTTCTTCTGTTCCCAGTCCAGGGGATCGGTACGTTCCTAGGAGTGTTATAGTGCTTTTTTTGGTTTTGATTTTAATTACAATTGTTTCAAAAGAAAGCACCATAGGTCCGAATGGTTCATTAAGTGTTACGGTTTCAATTTTAGTGTTAAGATTAGTTTTAATGTACAGTGCTATTCCTCCCCATTTATGGTTACTTCTGCAGAAGCTTACATTTAATGTAAAACCTTCTATTGTTGTATTTGTCAAGTTGTCATGTGTCAGTCCATGTTTGGAGAGAATGAGTATATCAGGTATGTGTCTATTAATTGATCTGCAGCCTGTCAATTTTGCTCTGTAGTCTGAAGTTTGCTGTTACAAACTATAACTCTTATTTTAGTAAAATATAAAATAATAATAAAGTATAAAACATGTATGGTTCTGATATCTCATTGGTTTTTATTAGCAAGGTGTCCATTTGTTGTTTAAATATGCATTTTTGAACGGTTCTTCAAATTAGATTAGATTTAAGTGAATTTCCCATCGGGAAGACGCTATTACCATAGGTCTCATGGTATGGCCGGAGGCCACGTTATTTTTTTGTCTAGGTGGCAAGAGGCCAAAAACAATAGTCGTTAAAATTTTTATATACTGCCATGATAAACATATAAACTATTATTTTTAAGCATAAATGGATGAACCTCAACCACATGAAACTAAATATCAAGTTTTATCAAAAAAATATTGGTTAATAAGGGAAAAATTAACTTTTCCATATCCTCCATAAGATTAACATTGAAGCTTCAAAATACAACGTACTGTGTTTAGATTTTTTAATATCTCAGTAACCTTTGGAGATAGAGAAAAACTTTAAGAAACTTAACTGTGTAGTTCTTTAAGCTGATTCCAATAATGAAATATAAAATTAGAAATTTTTAAAAATTACATGTGAAAAACGCAAAAAAAACCCCATTTTGTGGTAAAAAAACCCTCAAACTACCCGTTCCCATTGACCGATATGTCTGGTTTACAAACTCGTCTGAGCAGTTGTATGAATACACGTCTCTACCAAATTTGGTCTCAATCGAACCATTTTTACGAGAGTTATCGTGTTCACAGACACACACACACACACACACACACACATATATATATATATATATATATATATATATATATTTACGACTATTGTTTTTGGACTCTGGGCACCTAAAGACGAAATACCCCCGCCGCAGCAGACCTGCGTACTCAGCGAATTTCCAAATCAATAACATATGACAAGTTTAAAAAAAATCTGTCCATAAACATGAGAATTATTTGCCTATTCTCCTTAGATTAACATGGCAAAGAGTGTGCAGGTTTGCTGCTGTGAGGAACACTGAAATTAGGCATTTCTACCATAAATAATTTTTATCTTAACATTTATACCAACTTTCATCAACATCTGTCCATAAATAAAGGAGTTTGCCTATTCCTTATATGATTATTATGGGGAAAGAGTATGCAGATTCGCTGCCATGATAAACACATAAACTATGATTTTTAAGCATACATGGATATATCTCAACCACATGAAGCTAAATATCAAGTTTTATCTAAAAATATTCATTAATATGGGAAATATTAATTTTTCCCTATCCTCCTTAAGAATAACCTTGGAGCCCCACAATACAATGTACTGTGTTTAGATTTTTTAATATCTCGGTAACCGTTGTAGATAGAAAAAAACTTTAAGGAACTTAATTGTGTAGTTTTTTAAGCTGATTCCAATGGTGAAATATAGAATTAGAAACTTTCAAAAATTACATGTGAAAAATGCAAAAAACCCCATTTTGGGGTACAAAACCCCCTCAAACTACCCGTTCCCATTGGCCGATATGTCTGGTTTACGAACTCGTCCGAGCACTTGCAGGAATACACGTCTCTACCAAATTTGGTCTTGATTGGACCATTTTTACGAGAGTTATCGTGTTCACAGACACACACACACACACACACACACACACATATATATATATATATATATAAATTTTAACGACTATTGTTTTTGGACTCTGGGCACCTAAAGAAGAAAAAATAACATGGTCCCGGGCTTAAGTCTCACCATGAGACCTACGGTAACAGCTTCTTCCCTATGGGAAATTCGCTAAAAACAACATGGTCCCGGGCTTAAGTCTTACTATGAGACGTACAGTAATAGCTTCTTCCCTATGAGAAATTCGCTAAAAGTGTACTTTAAAAAAAAATGTTTTTAAAGTTAGTAACAATTGTAATAGTACCCCTCCTTGCCTTAAACAAATATATATATATATATATATATATATATATATATATATATATATATATATATATATAGAATATATATACCGGTATGTGTATATATATAAATGCCGAAACATGTTGCCAATAAAGAATGAAAAAAGGGTACTAATTGTTTTATTATTTATTATATTGCTAAAAGTAGCCCTAGATTGTGAATTTTTAAATTATAAATATATAAATTTTGACAACTATTGTTTTTGGTCTTTAGGCACCAAAAGAAGAAAAAATTACATGGTCCCGGGCTTAAGTCTTTAAGTCTTAAGGTAATAGCTTCTTCCCTATGGGAAATTGGCTAAAAATCATAAATGAAATACAAAATGATTTATCATTGTGCAAAAAGTTACCCAAAGGTATGAAGAAAATAAGAAATTTTCCCTGGGAAATTCATTTAATATTCACTTCTATTTTATTGTGGATAGCCTCTGGATCTTTGAATAGCAAAATTATGGTACCTTTCTGATTAAAGGTAAAGGTAATTAAGATACCTTTCTGTCAATGGATCCTGGTGTAGTTTTTCGACTACGGCCATTTCGTGTTGCTTGAACACATCATCAGGTCTTGAGTATTGCCATCAACTGTTTACATAACACTACTATTTACAATAATACTACACATCGAGAACAGCTATTTACAAGAAGGGCGTGCGGTGCGCAGAGGTTGAGTCGGGACTCAACCTCCCTCTGCTGTAGTCGAAAAACTAAACCAGGATCCATTGACAGAAAGGTATTTTAAACCATAATTGTTTATTCTTCTATTTTATATGAATTCAGTTCAAATTATATGATTCTTTGACTTTTCTTCAAGTTACCAACAATGACATATTCAGCTACGCTCAGTTTAAGGTCCTTTAAACGGTTATCTGTGTGCTCCAACATTTTACTTCCGTCTTTTGTCATAAAATAAGACCTCTAAGAGCCAATGATTGGTAGACTAGTAGTATAGATAATACACAATAATAGGACACAGAAAATTTGTGCATCTTCCTAATATGTAAAAAACAAAGCCCTCACTCACTCACTCATCACTAATTCTCCCACTTCCCGATTACCTAGGAGGCTGAAATTCGGTATACTGGTTCTTTAGGCCTAAAATAGGAAAGTCTGATAGTTTTTGTAAAGATTTTACCATAAATCTCTACCCTATACGCCTTCAAAGTTCCCTTGTTAATTTTATTGGGAAATAATTTTATTTTGGATTCCAACATATGTATCTTACCTTTTAAAATATAAACAGCAGCTGTTTTTATTTGAACCATTGAGCAAGCCAAGGAAGAAAGCATAAAATAGTAAGCACTTAATGGTATCTAATTACTCTATAAATATAATATTTCTCAGAACGAATTTTTGTGATTATGTTTATGATTAAAAATAAAATGTTTATTTGATGGCCAAATTATAAATAATGACAATGTTTATACAAATTACGTTTATTATAATAATAATCAGCTATTGTATATATTTCATATTTTCCTGAAATCTGAAATGTCTAAAAGGTTGATACCTTATTTTGTATTGTTATAGAATATTTGATTGTGTGCGTGTGTGTGTGTGTGTGTGTGTGTCTCACTCATTCATCACTAATATAATTCTCCCACAACCCGACTAGCTAGAGAGGTGAAACTATGGATGTAACTGTATATATTCTTTAGATTGAAAATAGGCAAGTCTTATAGTTTTTGTGATGATTTTCCCATAAATCTCTACCCTACACGTCTTTAACGTTACCAAATTAAAAAGCAAGTGTTTGAACTTTACCATTGAGTCAAGCCAAAGAAGCAAGCAAAACATACAGAAAACACTAACCCAAAGACACCTAAATACTGTGTGAATATAATATTAATTTTTTAATAAAACATTGTAATAATAATAATTTAACTATGTAATGTTTAAGTCTGTGACTTGAAAACTGTGTAAATCTAAGTCAAATTAGAAAGTTATAATGGACTAGGTATAAAAAGGCATTCATATAAAGAAATTTGTATGAAGATAATCTATTTTATTTATTACTGTCAAACTTCAATATACAGCTGGTTTTATTGGGTTGTTTATGTTTTTTTTATTTACTGTGATACATGTGACAGTTTAAATTGTGATCTTTCATCTTTAATCATTTTAGTGATGTTCGTAGTGGTCTTCTCTTATTTTTTTATACCTTATTTTGCACATAATACTTTTTATAATATTTTATTAAAATCTGGACAGTTAGTATTTTACAGAGAAGACAATTCTATGTTTTGTTTAGTGTTGTTTGAATGCCCCCAGATGGGTCATGTCTTTTTCACGCAATATGCTATCTACTTCATTGAAATAATCTGTTCACAAATGAAGTCAGGGGAAAATTGTAACCTACATTTCGGCTAATTGGCATAAATTTAAAATTTTAAATCATGATTCAAAAGGAGAAAGTTATACCTCACCTAAACACTATCGGATTGAGATGCTAAAACCAACCACATATTGTTCAGCATGCGAGTTAATTGCAGCTTCTGACATTTACCACTGTGTATTCATAGTATAAATTCAAAGAATAAATCAACTGTTGATGCAATCATCCGGTTAGTGGAATTGATTGTAAATGACTTGGATAAACGTAATATGACACTGAGTGTTTTTCTAGACCTATCCAAGGCTTTTGATTGTGTTGAACACAATATCCTCCTAAACAGACTGTGGAATTACGGAGTCCGTGGCTTACCCCATAGATGGTTAAAGTCATACCTCTCTGGAAGATCACAGCAAGTTCAAGTCAATGGAGTTACTTCACATACAACAGATTTGAGATATGGTGTCCCTCAGGGATCGATTCTCGGCCCCCTTCTATTCCTGGTGTATGTGAATGACCTAAATTCTTTCATTCCAAGAGGACGAATTGTCCAGTATGCAGACGACACGACTCTCTGTTTCAGTTCAAATAAAATTGAGCAAGTCGAAATTGTTTCCTTTAATGAAATAAATTCTTGCATTCAATACTTTGAGAATAGAAATCTCAAAGTAAACCCCTCAAAATCATCTTGCATGGTATTCGGAGGCAGCACCGCTCTGAATTCATGCCACCCGACAGCAATGATAGATGATGTCGTCATCGAAGAAGTCGGGTGTACAAAATTTCTCGGAATGCTCGTTGATAACGAGCTGACGTGGACAGATCATGTTGATAGTGTCTGTGGGAGGATCTCTTCAGCCATTTACCTGCTGAGAAAGCTTTCTACGCACTGTCCCACTGATTTGTTGCTTATGGCGTATTACGGGTTGATTCAATGCCATCTATCATATGGTATTGCTCTGTGGGGAAATTGCTCACAGAAAAACTTCAACCGGGTTTTTGTTCTTCAGAAGAAAGCCATACGAATTATTGCAAAACTTAAATTTAGAGAGTCGTGCCGGGATGCCTTCCGGAGTCTTGGGTTGCTAACGCTGGCTGAGCTGTACATTCTAGAAATAGCCCTCTACTGCAAATTTAAAAGAAACCCTACCCAGGGCGTAGAGGTACATAGTTATGAAACAAGATCTTGAAACGTGTACAGATCAGCACAACACAGGTTGGCTATTACATCACGCCTACCCTCTCAGGCGGGCGTTTCCATTTTAAACAGAATTCCGGAGGGTATCCGATTCGAAAATTGCCAATTGAAATTCAAATCTAAATTAAGACGCTTTTTAGTGTCGAACGTGTTTTACTCTGTGGGTGAGTTCATAGATTACACATCAAGGGCTTGAGTTTTCATTTTTAATGCCACTAAAATTTAACGTCTCTTGAAATTTTACTGTTACCTGGTTGTGGCTATCTTTAATTGTTCTTTTGTTAATTGTTAATGTTAATGTTGTTATTGTTAATTGTATTTTATAAAATTCAAATTTAGAAAGTTCTTTTAATTGTTTGACGCATGCTATGCAATATTTGTATTGTCTACGGCAATAAAGAGTTTATTATTATTATTATTATAGTGCACCACTATGGTATTTTACTCCAGAGCTTTGGAAGAGAAGGTTCAGCTTCAGAGTACGGTACCACATTACCATATACCGTTTAGTGGAAGTCTTAGTAGTGGGCACTTTGACGTTCTCGAGGCAACACCTGCCAGAATGACTGGAAGATCACCAAGTAATGGAAGTGAGATGGAACACTTTGATGAACACGGCACCGAACAAACAGTGCAACTAACACCTGAGGGATTAAAATGAAAACTTTCTTCACAACCTGAAGAAAGAAGAAACCCTTTGAAACAACATAAGGAAGACAATTTAGATGTAAAGAAGAAAAGAACCAAGCGGAGAGGGCGATTCTAGAATTTGCCATATTTAAAACAACAACGTGAGTCTGCAGCTAAGTACAAAAAGACACATTCAGAAGTCAACCAAGCTGCAGTATGGTCAAGTATGACTATGACATCTGTTATGAATCATATAAGACCATTGAAATTGGAGCCCAGAATAATGTATGCATTTATTTATTGTAAGGCATTAAAATGGAAACACGAGTCAAAGGGGTTGAGTTGCAGCAGTGGGAGAGTTTACATAAGCCATCTTGAAAAGCGACCTGAATCACTTCATAGCCTCATTATTGGTGACCATCCTGAAAGTGATAATTTCCGTAACAACTCCAGAAAATACAACAGTGCTTTCCAAATGACATTTTTTGGAGCTAAGAAAATCGTTGAAAGTGGCTTTATGCCAACATGTAAAGTACAAGGCCAAATATACCATTTAATTGGTATACCTTATTGCCTTCATCCAACAATGATGACCATCAGTTTTTTACAACTGTATTTTATCGGTGATGACAGCAAGGAAACAAAGGCACACTGTAAGAATGTACCAGGAGTCAAACCAGCATTGGTCCAACAATTGCAGAATATGCTTCACAATTGTAACAACTCTATTATGGATTTTAAATGTGCCATTGAAAGTGAGACAGAACCAAGTAGACAATTCAAAAAGGTCTTAATGCAGATAAAAATCCTGTCAATGCCCATAGAGGCAGGTATAATGAACCAGAAACCAGAAAGTTGGTGCAGTTATTGCCAAGAGTTTGAAAAAAGAGACATTATAATAAAGAGTAGATCGGATAGACTGCAGCGTATTAGTGAAACTCACAGATCGTATGATGATTTGCAGTATCCTCTGATATTTTGCTATGGTGAGGATGGTTACTCCATTTCCATACCTCAAACTGACCCAATTACAAAGTCCCCTTTTTCGAAAACAATTTCTGCAGCAATGTTCTACTGTTTTCGCTTAATGGTTTTTAAAGAGGAGGTATTTATTTGCTTCGTTTCCGTGGCTTATTAAACCAATATATGGTTGACATGTACGTCAATATTGAAACCGAGAGGTTAAACTTCATAAGAAATAATCATAAGAAACTTCGGGCTGATAACTACATACACTTGAAATGAAATGCCGTATTCAAAATGTTATAAGTTGATTCAGGCCACTGGAATAGAATTGAAATGAATATACCAAAGGGCTCCGACCCAGAGGGCATAAAATGGTGCAGTGTCAGGTTTTATAAATTTAGTGTGTACAAAATTATAAGCTGTGATGAAATGATTTGAAAGGTTCTATAAAATTGTATACATTAGGCGGTACGAAGTTCGCCGGGTAACGCTAGTAGTATATAAAATTCAAAGCCCTCACTCACTCACTCATCACAATTCTCCCACTCCCCGATTACCTAGGAGGCTAAAAATTTGGTATACTGGTTCTTTAGGCCTAAAATAGGAAAGTCTTATAGTTTTTGTGACGATTTTCCCATAAATCTCTACCCTACGCGTCTTTAAAGTTACCATTTTAAAAAGAAAGTGTTTAAACTTTACCATTGAGTCAAGCCAAAGAAGCAAGCAAAACATACAGAAAACACTAACCCAAAGATATCTAAATACTATGTGAATATAATATTAATTTTTTAATAAAACATAGTAATAATAATAATTTAACTATGTAATTTTCAAGTCTGTGAGGTAGGAGCCAGACGAGAAGGGATACCCTGGTCCTCCAGGTTGGGGGTTGGGCGTAAGGCTAATCCCGTAAAAAAACCTCTGTTACGAATCGCCAAAGAAACGCCTCGGAACAGGATGGAATCATTGGAAAACGGACCCGGCTCAGTACAAAGGGGAATATAAGAACCCTGGCAGTGCCAGGAAAAATAGATATAGTATCTGAAGAACTTGAAAAGTAAAACATGGATGTAGTTGCTCTGCAAGAGACTAAATGGCCCTTTTGTGGCAAAATAAACACAAAAAGTTACCAAGTACTATACAGCGGCTGTGATGATGGTAGACACTATGCAGGCGTAGGGTTTGCCATCAAAAAAAGAATTTTGGAGGCTGTGATAAAGTTTGAACCAATTAGTGAGAGAATATGTACCATTAGGATTAAGAGTAAATTTAAGAATATCTCTTTGGTTAGCTTTTATGCACCAACTGAAGAAAGTGATGAAGATGATAAAGATGATTTCTATGCTCAATTAGATGATGTAGTGTCAAACCTTCGTAGTTATGATATAAAGTTACTAATAGGAGATGCCATTGCAAAAATTGGCAAAGAGTCTATGTGGTCACTAGTAGCTGGAAAGCACAGTTTACATGATGAATCAAATGAAAATGGAGTACGTCTATTGAGTTTTGCTAATGCTCTAAACTTTTTTGTTGTGAGTACAAAATATCCCCACAAAGACATTCACAAAGAAACATGGAATTCCCCAAATGGAATTACAAAAAACCAAATTGACCATGTTATTATAGATAAAAGACACTTATCGACAGTGACAGATATCAGAAGCCTTAGAGGAGCGTGCTGCAGCACGGATCACAACCTAGTGCTAGTCAAATTGAGACAAAGATTGAAGATTGAAAAGAAAACGCACAAAGAGGTTGAAACTCAGTTACTGTTCGAAGAAAAAAAGGCCAAAGAATTTAGGTTAGAACTGTCAAACAGATTTGCAATACTGGAAGAAGAGAATAATGATGATGAAGAAGAAGTAGAAAATATGTGGACAAATTTTAAAACTGCATTGAAGGAATCAGCCACTAAAGTCTTTAGTAAGAAAAGAAAACCAAATAAACCATGGTTTAATGAGGAATGCAGGAAACTCGTAGAACAGAGAAGAGGAGTGAAACAAAAATTATTGACACATGAAACACAAGAAACAAGAGAAAAATATAATAGGCTGAATAGAGAAGTCACAAGATTTCTTAGATCAGAAAAGAGGAAGTACATAAAAAATCTATTACTGATAGCAGAAGAAGACAGAACTAAAAACAACTCCAAAGATTTCTATAGGTCAGTAAGGTTTTTCAGAAAAGGCTACCAACCGAAATCTTTCGGGATCAAAGATGAATCAGGGTCGATGGTGGGGGAAAGAACGGCTGTACTGAATGTCTGGAAAGACTATTTTTGTAACCTCTTGAATGGGGACTTAATTGATGAAGATGAAGATAGTAGGATGGAAGCAGTTGAAGTACCAGAAGATGTGCTTGTGCCTGAACCAACCTTCGAGGAAGTTATAGTAGGTATAAAGTCATTTAAAAATGGTAAAGCCCCAGGGGAGAGTTCAATCACAATGGACATGGTAAAACATGGAGGCGGAAGAATACAGCAATATTTGCACAAAATGATAGTCAAAATTTGGAGGACAGAGAGGATGCCAGATGACTGGAAAGAAGCAGTATACCAGTTCATAAGAAAGGAGATAAATTAGATTGTAAGAATTATAGAGGAATATCTTTATTGGAAGCAGCGTACAAAATACTCTCTAAAATCCTGTTGAACAGATTGAAGAAGTATATTGAAGAAATAGTTGGAGACCACCAAGCAGGTTTCATGAAGGGAAGGTCAACCACAGATCAAATATTTGTTCTAAAAGATATTATTAGTAAATACTAGGAATTTAATAAGAATATTTATATATTATTTGTTGACTTCAGTAAAGCCTATGACAGTATTATAAGGCAAAAAATGTGGTCGCTCCTTAACAAATACAAAATACCACACAAGTTAATAAATTTGATTAAAATGTGTGTTGTGGGATCACGATGTAAAGTAAGGGTAGAACGAGATTACACAGACAGTTTTGAAGTTAGCACAGGGGTTAGGCAGGGAGATGGCTTATCTCCCCTATTATTCAATTTAGTTTTAGAGGAAGCCCTAAGAAAAGTGAAAGAGACAGCAGGTGGTGCCTATATTGATGGAAAAATAAATATATTAGCCTATGCAGATGATGTGGCAATTATTGCAGAGAATAGAGAAGACTTAAAACACTTAGCGGAAACTCTACTATTAATAGAAGCCAGGAAAGTTGGACTGGTAGTAAACGAAGATAAAACTCAGTATATGAAGATAGGTAGGGAAGAGGTGAATGAAGCAACACCATTAAAAGTGCTGAACTATAGCTTTAATTTAACCAAAGAATTTAAATATTTAGGAGTAACAATAGTTAGTAGTAATAAGGAAGAAAATGAAATTCTTAATAGAATAAAAACAGCTGACAGGTGCTATTGGGGTTTGAACAAACTGCTGAGCAGCAAAGTACTAAGTAAGACGACAAAAATCAGAATTTATAAGACCATATTACAACCAATAATTCTGTATGGCTGTGAAGTTTGGGCACTTACAAAATCTTCAGAAAAAAGCTTATAACTTATGAAAATAAAGTTCTAAGAAAAATATTTGGACCTATTTATGAAGCAGGAGTTTGGAGAATCAGGAAAAATAGAGAACTAAGAGAGAGCTATCATGAGCCGGACATAGTTGCGTTAATAAAAAGCAAGCGCCTAAGGTGGCTGGGCCACATATTGAGAAGAGACAACTCCAGCTTGATAAAACAGGTTTACAACGGCAGGCCCGATGGTAAAAGACCTCTTGGAAGACCGAGACTGCGGTGGAGAGATCAAGTGTTAAAGGACACAAGATTTTTGGGAGCAACAGTGGAATTGGCAGAAGATAGAGAAGCATGGAGGCGAGTCGTTGGCGAGGCTAAAAACCATCTTGGGTTTACATGGCCACAGGAGTAAGAGTAAGTAAGAGTAATTTTCAAGTCTGTGACTTGAAAACTGTGTAAATCTAAGTGTAATTAGATTATACTTTGAGCTATTAAAAAAATCACGTTATAATGGACTAGGTATAAAAAGGCATTCATATAAAGAAATTTGTATGGAGATAATCTATTTTATTTATTACTGTCAAACTTCAATATACAGCTGGTTTTATTGGGTTGTTTATGTTTTTTTTATTTACTGTGATACAGGTGACAGTTTAAATTGTGATCTTTGATCTTTAAGCATTTTAGTGATTTTTGTAGTGTTCATCATTTATTTTTATACATTATTTTGCACATAATACTTTTTACAATATTCTATTAAAATCTTTTGAAATGGACAGTTAGTATTTTACAGAGAAGACAATTATTTCTCTGTTTAGTGTTGTCCGACTCCGAATGCCCCCAGATGGGTCATGTCTTTTTCACGCAATATGCTATCTACTTCATTGAAATAATCTGTTCACAAATGAAGTCAGCAGGGAAAAAATTGTAACCTACGTTTCGGCTGATTGGCATAAATTTAAAATTTAAAATCACGATTCAAAAGGAGAAAATTATACCTCACCTGAACACGTTTGGACTGAGATGCTAAAACCAACCACATATTGTTCAGCATAAAGTTAATTGCAGCTTCTGACATTTACCACTGCGTATTCATAGTGCACCACAATGGTATTTTACTCCAGAGCTTTGGAAGAGAAGATTCAGCTTCAGAGTACCATATTACCATATACTGTTTGGTGGAAGTCTTAGTAGTGGGCAATTTGACATTCTCGGGGCAACACCTGCCAAAATGACTGGAAGATCACCAAGTAATGGAAGTGAGATGGTAAACTTTGATGAACACGGCACCGAACAAACAGTGCAACTAACACCTGAGGGATTAAAATGAAAACTTTCTTCACAACCTTCAGGTTCTTCAGGTTTCTTCAGGTTTGAAGAAAGAAGAAACCCTATGAAACAACATAAGGAAGACAATTTAGATGTAAACAACAAAAGAACCAAGCGGCGAGGGCGATTCTCGAATTTTCCATGTTTAAAACAACCACGTGAGTATGCAGCTAAGTATAAAAAGACACCTTCAGAAGTCAACCGAGCTGCAGTTAAGAAGTACATGCAAGAAAACACTGAGGTAAATTGAGTGGCTGTTAAAAGATACACACACAAAAATCCAGAAGTAAACGTGGTTGCAGTTTCAAAATATGACAGAAATAACGAAAAAACAAACCAGCATCGTAAAAACAAACTGTGGACTGTAAACACCAACTTTGGACTCAAATATAACCATGACATCTGTTATGAATCAGATAAGACCATTGCGATTGGAGCCCAGAATAATGTATGCATTTATTGTAAGGCATTGAAATGGAAACACGAGTCAAAGGGGTTGTGTTGCAGCAGTGGGAGAGTTTGCGTAAGCCATCTTGAAAAGCGACCTGAACCACTTCATAGCCTCATTGTTGGTGACCATCCCGAAAGTAGCATTTCCGTAACAACTCCAGAAAATACAACAGTGCTTTCCAAATGACATCTTTTGGAGCTAAGAAAATCGTTGAAAGTGGCTTTATGCCAAAATTTAAAGTACAAGGCCAAATATACCATTTAATTTGTATACCTTATTGCCTTCATCCAACAATGATGACCATCAGTTTTTTACAACTATTTTATCGGTGATGACAGCAAGGAAACAACAGCACGCTGTAAGAATGTACCGGGAGTCAAACCAGCATTGGTCCAACAATTGCAGTATATGCTTGACAATTGTAACAACTCTATTATGGATTTTAAATGTGCCATTGAAAGTGAGACAGAACCAAGTAGACAATTCGAAAAGGTCATTTATGGAGAAAAAAAGCCTGTCAATGCCCATAGAGGCAGGTATAATGAACTAGAAACAGGAGAAGTTAGTGCAGTTATTGTAGGCCAAGAGTTTGAAAAAAGAGACATTATAATAAAGAGTAGATTGAATAGACTGCAGCGTGTTAGTGAAACTCACGGATCGTAAGATGATTTGTAGTATTCTCTGATGTTTTGCTATGGTGAGGATGGTTACTCCATTTCCACCCCTCAAACTGACCCAATTACAAAGTCCCCTTTTTCGAAAAGAATGTTCTACTGTTTCGCTTAATTCAAGATTCAATATGTTTATTTCCATAATAAAAAAGTACAATTTGGTCATAACAAATACATTATTATTACTGGAAAATCCTCACAAGACTATGCGTCTGAGTGTGAGGATGAGTCGAACAGTCTCTCAGTTCATGTTTAATGAAAATAAACACCATACATCTAGAATATTTTTTAGCGTCTAGAGGGGAAAAACAAATATAATCCTATTGCTGCTATTAATGTGATGAAAAAAAGAAAAATACAATGAACAGCGTAAAAGTGTGTCACCAGAACAAAAGGTAGCCAAACTGCAAAGGTGAAATATGAAAAGAAAAAATGGTCTTTAAAGAGGAAGTAAATTATTTGCTTCATTTCCGTAAAACCAATATATAGTTGACACGTACGTCAAAATTGAAACCGAGAGGTTAAACTTCATAAGAATTAATCAGAAGAAACTTCGTGCTGATGCTGTATTAAAAGGTGACACTAATGTTACTATAAGTTGATTCAGGCCACTAGAATAGAATTTAAATGAATATAGTAAAGGGCTCCGACCCAGAGGGCAGAAAATGGTGCAGTGTCAGGTTTTATAAATTTAGTGTGTACAAAATTATAAGCTGTGATGAAATGATTTGAAAGGTTCTATAAAACTGTATACATCAGTGTTAGGCGGTATGAAGTTCGCCGGGTAACGCTAGTAATATATATAGTAAATAACCAGATATATATAGGCTACTTTGTGAAATACATTAGCTAGAATTGCCATGGAAAAGTAAAATGGTTTGACAGAACTCCCATGAGCTATAGGAAACATGATTAAAAGGCAGAAAATTCTCCTAAGATCATTATCATTATTGGGATGTACTAAAACATTAATTATTTCTACCTTCGTTAGAGTGTCAAAGAGTGGTTGCTTGGTCAGCTGCATTTACCCAGGAACAGACTCCCATGTGATTCTAAATAGGGAACAAACCGAGTTGACAATCAAACTTGTATAGGCAAGGGAAATAAAGATACTCAAAATAATTTTTAAGAACTTAATTGAGTATATGAGAAAAATTAAGTCAAAATTTTTATACACAACCCAAAACTAACGATTTGACAAGGGTGGATGGATGTGCACGCTCCTGTCACATTGTTTTTCAGGATTCTTCCAAGTGGCTTTGAGAAGTGCAGCATATCGTCGACAAACTTGCTAATAGGTAGATACATATTTATTATATACTCAGGGTTGAGGACCTCACTTCAATAAGCTTGGCTCAATCAGAGAACATTATAGTTAGCAGTTTCCCCATACTTCTGCCATATCCCTGTATAACAAGGTGAAGACTCTGGTTACCATGTCCAAGGACAATACCCTTGACAAGTTTTGCATAAAGTTTGCTAAGATTAGGAAATCTTGTTGCTACCTGGTGTTGTGAGTGTAAATTTAGGGAAATAGCCTCAAAGTAAAAGAAAACTAGTAATTTTACTATTACTTTCTGGCCTGTGAGAAGATCGAGAAGAAATTGGATGGTTATTTGACTTTAATGACCATCCAATCTGAATCAAGTCTGGGTCTTCATCCCAGACTTGATTCCACCAAAGGTTATCAATGAGTTTTCAATATCTTGCCCTGTCTCCTGTATCTTTTGATCCAGGAGACTTAAAGGATTTTTTCATTATTAAGTGATCAAGACAAGGAAAATAAATAATTTTCTATTAATCATAATTTTTTATCATACAGCTTTCAAAATTAAATGAAATCAAACAAAGACTAAAAATTGCAGTACATAAACATAAAATAAGAAATCTAATATCATGTAACAGCTCAGGTCAAATAAACCTTTTAGAAAATTGTCTCAAAGATATAATTTATAAAAATGCAAATAACCTCAGTCTTCCTTTATAACATTAAAATTCTTTTTAACTGAGATGAATCATGACAACAATGCACAAGACTCAGAAGTACTAACTCTCTTTTCACTTCTCCTATAAGAACATCAATAGATACAAATGATAACTTAGGTCTTATAAACGTTAAATAAGATTTTGGAAAATAATCCCATAGCAGGAGACCTGCATACTCAGTTAATTTCCATTCATTTATGGATCATTCCAGATGAAATAAACTATGCTTGATCATTGGTTAAGACATATAACAAATGTTACCACAGTATTAGTATAATTTGTTTTTGTCATGGGAAAAATTAAAGCATTTTTGTCAAACATAAGTGGACCTTAACTACTTGAAGAAGTGTTATAAGTTGTATAACAATATTACAAATAATAAGGAAGTTTTATCAATTTACTGATCCTCCATAAGAATAACATAGAGAATAAGTATCTTTTCTGCCATGAGAAATATAGCAATTGAGATTTATAAAAAAACTAGCTGACCCGGCGAACTTCGTAACGCCTAACAGTAAATATGTGTTAACTTTCAGATTGGCCATGTTCTGAAGTCGAATAGCATTACGACTTTGTTGTGAAAAATTAGATATTCTGAGTTGCGGCATAGTTAATAACAATACTGAAACGATAATACGTATTAATAACATTACCACAAAACAAATAAATCTGAGTGGATTGATTCACAATTTTTCTAATCCAAACAAAAACTAACTGTAATACGGCTTTTATAGGAAAGATATACCACAGCTGATTATTATAACAAACACATGACTTTTAATCAGACAGAAAATAAAAAATATAAATAAATAATCCTCAACAACCTTTAACTATTAACGTGGTGAATAAATATGTTCATTCTGTACAGTGCACATTTACTTCATAGTTTTACATAAATGAATGATATGTAAAGCATGGCATTGGATAGTAAAGCATATTGCTATCGGTGGGTAAACCAACAGCTGTTTTAAGAAACCAAATGTTTTGATTTTAGAAAATTTGTAAACAAACTTATTCCCCATAAGATTAACATTATAAATTTAAAACGCTGTAAAATGGAAACTAATTGAATTTATGGAAACTGAATATGCCTAAAGCATGACCGGAGCGGAGACGAATCCAAAAAATCAAAGATCATTAAAATCGGTCCAGCCGTTCTAGAGTTATAATGCGTGTAACTTACACGATTTTGTTTTATATATTTAGATATTGGTGGACCTTAATTAGACGGGAGTTGCATAACAAGTTTTATCACAATATTACAAATAATAAGGATGTAATTTTGCTTATCCTCCTAACCAATATCTGGAATGAATAAGTAGGTTTCCTGCCATAAGGAACAAATACCTCCCAGTAGCAAACCTGCATACTAAGCAGATTCCCATTGGTGTAGGAATTAATTGTGATGATCTACACAACGTTTCGAGAGTTGGTTAAACTACTCCCGTTTTAAAGTGCCTAACGATATTTACATTTGTACAAACAAAGGGTTATTTCTATATATAAAAGAAACCGGTCAAAAACACAACAAAAATATAACTATAGAATTAAATAGTAAACAAAACACTCTACTTAGCCTAGTTTGTACATTCGGAAAATTGCAATCCAACGACACTAACACTCCACCTCCAAGCTAGCGGACGTAAAAACAAGTAGGACCACACGACACGAAGGTCAGACCACTACTGGCCGCCCACCCGTCAAAGCGGTCGCTACCTCCCCTCGTGTCCGCTAGGGGCGCTGGCAGCCCAGCGTGATCCGGCTGCAGCTGAAAACAAAACAGCGCACAAAAAAAACTGTTAACAAAAAGTTCCAGGCAACCAACGTTAGACTTCACCTCCATGCTAGTCGGGTGGGAACCTGGTAACAAATACATGGTCCGAAGGCTGGAACAAGAAGTCCCGCCTTCGACCATGCAGAGCGATACTTCATCCATGAACCGCTACAGGCGCTGGTAGCGTAGCTTAGGATGACCTAACTCAAAGAACCAACAAAACAAACAGGGAACAGCTATTACAAATATTGTGGGGAATACCACTACACTCCGCCTCCATGCTAGCTGGACGGGAACCTGGCACCAAATTCACGGTACGAGGGTTTAGACACAGTGTCTTCTCCCTCGACCGTGCCGAGCGATGTTTCCTCCAAGGACAGCTAGGGGCGCTGGCAGTGTAGTGTCATCTGGTGGTGTCTTGTGGGCCTATCTTGAAATGTATTATGTTCTGTGTAGTTTTAGCTGAAAAATGTTTACTTAAAAAAGGAATCCATAGGGGCTTAACTTCAATACTGCTTTTTTTTATAGGGTCTTTATTTACTTTTATTAAAGCTCCTTCTACAAATTTTCTTTTACGAGTGTGTGATTCCCTATGTAATATTTTTGCCTCTTGCCATTTAAATTGGTGATCATTTTCCCATGATGCTAAGCTAATTTAGAGTTTGCCGTGTCTCCTTTCTTTGTGTTCATTTAACCTAACTTTAAATGGGCGTTTTGTTTCTCCTATGTATTCCCTATCACATTCACACGGGATGCTATAAATTACGTTCTTTGTGGCCTGATTATGGTTAGCTACTTTAGTTTTTGACACACATTTTCTTATAGTATTTTGGGATCTAAAGGCTGTTACAGTGTAGCATGGAGGCGGAGTGTAGTGGTATTCCCCACAATATTTGTAATAGCTGTTCCCTGTTTGTTTTGTTGGTTCTTTGAGTTAGGTCATCCAACGCTACGCTACTAGCGCCCGTAGCGGTTCATGGAGGAAGTATCGCTCTGCATGGTCGAAGGAGGGACTTTGTGTTCCAGCCTTCAGACTGTGTATTTGTTACAAAATAGGCTAAGTAGAGTGTTTTGTTTACTATTTAATTCTATAGTTATATTTTTGTTGTGTTTTTGACCGGTTTATTTTATATATAGAAATAACCCCTTGTTTGTATAAATGTAAATACACGTTAGGCACTTGAAAACGGGAGTAGTTTAAAAAAAAACATGGGGTACGAGGAAGTAAGTTTGCTGCCACTAGGTACAAAAAAAATATATTTTTCAGCTTACATAATAGATCTAGTCATAATAGACTCTATGAAGTTTTATAAAAAGTTTTATCTCAATAAAACTAATACACAATAATAAGCGATACATTTTAACATTTTTGCCATAAGATTAACATTGGGGCTTCAACAGACACTTGACCAGTTTTTATATCTCAGCTAACCACTTACAGTAACCAGTAACATGTAACAGTATTACAGTAACCACTTCATAAAGAGCAAAGATTAAAAATACTAAATGGATTGCTTTTTGAGCTGATTCCAATAAAGCTAATAAATTTACCTTTTATAAAAATTTTAAATAGAAAATCTCCAAATAACCCATTTTGGGATACAAAACTGCCTTTCAGAAGACAGGTTGGCTGAATTTGGAACTCGATCGAATAATTGCATATTTAAATGTATGTACTAAAGTTTATCAACATTGGAGGTTTTTATAGTTATTGTATTTGAAACAGATAAATATGAAGCAAGTCAAGAAATGATAAATATGATACAAATAAGTATTATCTGTATAAAGTAAGAATCTTAATAAATCTATAAATATTACCTAATTTCATTTTGTTAAGTAAAAACAATGAAACCTGTCCACAAAATACTTTTAGTTTACAAACCAATTTGTTTGAGATAAATTTAAATACAACTAGTTATTACCGACCAATTTCAGTCATAACTATATGAGCAAAAAACCCCTATTAAAGATCTCAAGGAACTCAAACATTGCAAGGTGTAAATGAATTCAAATTTCAAGTAGAAATAATAATAAGATACAAGAAACACAAGATATAAAGCTGAAATCAAAAAGTTAATACTAAATAAGTAAAAAGTGTTATGACTTTTATGAACATGTTATGGATGTGAAATATAAACTGAGAAACTTAAAAAAACTGTATTTCTTATCGTTAAACTTATTCATAAGACATAAGTCAAAACCCTGAGGTAATATACACTAGTGAGGAGTGACTAGAATAGAACAGTAGGGCCTACACATCATCTAGGGCTGCATCTCAAAATTCACTGTCAGCTATTTGGTCTTCACTAAAATGAGACATATCTCTCTCTAATGGGTTGTCTTTGAGAAGAGCGATGATCATACTGCAACAGAAACAACAACTACTAGACTAGAGACAACAAAAGTAAATTAAAGTGTAGAATATTACAGAACAGCAGATCTGAATACTCAAATGAATTTCCACATTACATTCAGTAATTATTTTTGATGATAAAAAGTAAATACCCCCATCGCAGCAGACCTGCGTACTTAGCGAATTTAAAACTCAATAATATAATAATTATAATATATTACAAGTTTTATCAATATCTGTCGATAAATATATGAATTATTTATTTGCCTATTCTTCATAACATGGGATTAACATGGGAAAGAGTATGAAGGTTTGCCTCAGTGAGGAACACTGAAAGCAGGCATTTATAGCATAAACTATTTTTATTTTGACAATTTCTACAACTTTTCATCAACATCTGTCCATAAGTAAAAGAGTTTACCTATTCCCTATATGATTAACATGGGAAAAGAGTATGCAGGTTAGCTGCCATGATAAATACATAAACTATGGGTTTTAAGCATAAATGGATGGATCTAAACCACATTAAGCTAAATATCATGTTTTATCCAAAAATATTGATTGATAAGTGAAATATAAATTTGTCCTTATCCTCCATGAGATTAACATTGGAGCCCCCAAAATACAATGTACTGTGTTTAGATTTTTTAATATCTCGGTAACCATTGGAGATAGAGAAAAACGTTAAGGAACTTAATTGTGTAGTTTTTTAAGCTGATTCTAATGGTGAAATATAAAATTATTATTCATTAATATGGGAAATATTAATTTTTCCCTATCCTCCTTAAGATTAACATTGGAGCCCCACAATACAATGTACTATGTTTAGATTTTTTAATATCTCGGTAACCGTTGGAGATAGAGAAAAACTTTAGGGAACTAAACTATGTATTTTTTAAAGCTGTTTTTAATGGTCGAAGATAAAATTTAAAAACTTTTTAAATTACATATGAAAAACGCCAAAAACCCAATTTTCGAGTACAAAACGCCCCAAAACTACCCGTTTCGATTGACCGATATGCCAGGTTTACGATCTCGTCTGAGCTAATGTAGGAATAAACGTCTCTACCAAATTTGGTCTTGATCGGATCAATTTTACGAGAGTTATCATGTTCACAGTCACATATATAAATAACATTTTTAACGACTATTGTTTTTGGCCTCTGGGCACCTAAACACGAAAAAATAACATGGTCCTGGGCTTAAGTCTTGCCATGAGACCTACTGTAATAGCTTCTTCCCTATGGGAAATTCGCTAAAACCAAAGATGACAAAAGCTTCTTGAAAAAAATTATTACTATCAAGAATAGCATTAGCAACAGGTTGGCAAGTATGCTGCAACAAGAGTTATATTTTTTGTGGTTTACATCATATGAGGTCAATTACTTGATTAACCCTCAGAGGAAATCTTAAATGATCAAAATATATAAATAAATAATTAAGAGGTTATATCAGTTTATTATACTTCATAAGAATAAATAAGAATAAAAGTAATTTCCTGCTTTAAGAAAATTGGGATTTTTATATAGGCCTGCATACTTATTATTATTAGAAATTAGTAGACCCACCTGGCTCTAAATGTCGCAAAAGAAATATTGATAGATATTTGATATTGAAAGATATTTTAGTTGGGAACTGCCCGGAAGTAATGGTTTCCATCCCCATTCATCAAATCATCTCCCTCTTTTATGATTTCAAAACTGTACTGTTATCTGTGATAATCCACAGTAAACATGAATACCCATCAATTAAAATATCATACATAAACCTTTACTGGGCGGCTAGCATCTTTAGACGCAGCACAGAATGGCCGCACAACACGGCTAGCGTCTTTAGACGCAATCAATCATTTAGCCACATTTACTGCTCTGTAGTTTGCGAAACAACCGATAGCGTCCATGGTGATGTTGGTTTTGCCTCAATGCACTCACAAAACCAATATGGCGGCTTTGTTGGAATATTTAGTGACTGAAATCAGTTGTTAGGCGACTTTGGCCAGTATTCGTTTGCTACCGTGATTTTTACGCTTATACAGTAGAGCATCTATTATCCGGAACTCGGTTATCCGGACATCTGGTGGGTGAAATAATAATATTGAAAAACATGTACGAGGATGCAATGTTTTAAATTTCCCACGCAGTATGTTCCGCGCAGTGCGTTCCTTGCTTATTGGTTCAAGCCTTATCCAATTGGAGCGCTTGTTGTGTACAGGCTTTAGCCACTGAGAGTGCATCATCTTTCACGTCAGTCAAAATAAATCGCATTTAGTGACTGGAGCGTCAAGCTGAATGTGACACAATTCAGCTCTTGTCATTAAAAAGACTTAGATATTTAGCCGCAAAAACGTGTCAGTGGTCTCAAGCAGAAAAAATATCTGATTTCTTTTGTCAGATTACTTAATATTTTAATCAATGTGCTTTACCGTACAGCTATAATTTACGTAATTAAAGTTTTGTGTACAATTTTATGGTTTTAGCAAATTTGTCATAGGGAAGAAGCTATTACCGTAGGTTTCATGGCAAGACTTAACACTTAAAACGAAACATCGGTCAAATTGACCAATCGGTAATTTTACTACGTAATAGTGACTAAACTGCTTGACCTTGACGGCTGTCATCCCCAGTACCTTCCCCCCAAACCCCTCTCTGTAATATTTGGTAATTTCCAACTAGTTGGCGTGACGTTGTCGTACGTATTAGACGCATTTTGTGAATACGGTCGGTCAAATATACCTTGTATTATACCTGTATATATACCTTGTATTATCGGTAAAAGGCTGTGGTAAAACGCAACAAACAAAAGAACACCTGCTAGAAATAAAATAACATCTATATTACCCGCTATGAGACCACCAGCTCTGGCCTTGGGCAACAATCCTGTACGGATTTTTTCCCGAGGCCAGAGCTGGTCGTCTTGGAGTGTAGAGTTTGAAGTTTCATTTTTTCCTGTCACGTAATAAATATGATCTGTCATAAAGTGTTGTAAAACATCATTTGTTACTCACGTGATTGCCAAGTGATACATAAAAACAACAATAAACACACCAAACAGCAATAAAACACAGTGACGGTCAAATTGACCTTATGTTTCTCTTAGCGTTATAAAAATTATGTTTCTTTATAAGTGTTAAGCCAGGGACCATGTTATATTTTAGTTTTGAGGTGCCCAGAGGCCAAAAACTATAGTTGTTTTTTATATATACACTAAAACCTCGTTTATCCGGTTTCGATGAGACCAGGGACATTTCGGATAAACCGTTTTACCGATTTTTGGAAGAAAAGGCTAAATAAGTGCCTTCAGTTTTTTCTATACCGTACCCGTAATAAGGGAGCGCATTATGGTTGCATTTCTTTGATTACAGTGTTTATTCACAGTTGACATTTTTTGACTGACAGTATTCTGAACGACCGGCCAAAAACACCGCACAGTACCGGCAAAAAACGACGCGTAGTGCTGGCAGAAAACATCGTGCGGTACCGGCTGAAAAAGCCACGCGGTGTCAGTCGAAAACACCGCGCAGCGTCGTCTGAATACAGTACGCGTCATTTATGTTGCCGCAAATCACCCTGTACTTTTCCAGCAACAGTTTTTATTTTTCCCTTGGAATCATATCGGATAAACTGGAATTTCGGATAAGCGAGTACAGGATAAACGAGGTTTTAGTGTATATATAAACACACTTTGAATCTTTCTAGTCTTGAGGAAAGCATTTTACAGTGTAGATAGAAGGAAACTCATGGACAAAATATCTGCTACATTTGTTACTGGGAATGCTCTTTCATGGTTCAGGAGCTACCTCTCTGACAGACGACAGACTGTATCCATATATGGCATCATCATTGATGGGCGCCCTGTGGACTATGGTGTCATTCAGGGAAGTACTCTTCGGCCAATTTTATTTTTAATTTATATCAATATCATTTCAAAACTACCGATTTTTAGAAAATTATTTTTTTTTTGCCGATGTCACTTTAACCCTAGAACACAAAGGCGTCGTCTGAGAGACGACGCGCAAGGTGTCATTTCTACCCTTTACCCCCTTCCACTACTCTAAAATTCACAAAACTCCGTGTAGCTGTCAGTCTTGGCCTAATATTAAAAGGGTCTGGTTGGTGTTCGCATGTGTCCTTTGTTTAACGAGATTTTAAAGTTTTTTAAGTTCGAGTCGTCAGGTCGACTACGCCTTTGTAACAACGCACAGTTCGCGGCAGACTCGCAATGTGTACGGATCTTGGTGTCTTATTGCAGATTATAGTATACCTTCGCTTTTTCGCGTGTTATGGTGTTAGTTAAACATCATACTGAAAATATATGTTGTATATAGTGTAAATATTTATTTGATTCGGACCAAATGTGCAGTAACACTTCCTGCAGTCGTAAAACAAGGAGGTGGCCCCTATGCGTGTTTTATAACATCATAAACATCACTTTAAATGATATATACGTATTATATGTAGAAAATCGTGTCTGAGCCAATATTTTAAGCCCCTAAGTCGGCAAAATGTTTTAGAGAAATGCACTGAGAGCTCCTGAAGTCCTGGCTTTAGGCCATAATGTTGCCACGAACTCTCGATCAGCAATCTATTGCTTGTATTTTAAATGTAAGTGTGCAAAATGAGCTCCAAAACCAGTCTAACAAGGTAGGAAGGTGCATGCCTTCTTACCTCCAAGATTACGGCGCATGACAAAACATTTTTGTGGACGTTGCGCAAATGTCACGTGTGACGAACACCAAGGGATAATCTGCTGCCAGTGCCAGAACAATTAAGCTTTGGGCATTAAACTCTTATTAAACATCAATTCAATATTAACTTTAAGTGTTTTTATAATTTTAAAAATTTCTCCTTCATTAAAAGTATTTTTTATTTATTTTTAAAAAAGGTAGTCTGGAAGACTACGCCTTTGTAACAACGCTTGGCACAGGGAGCCTTTGTGTTCTAGGGTTAATCATTATAAAGGACAAGTCTTGGGAGGGTGCCTGGGCCAAGTCTCTTTCTGATCTGATGATAGTGAAGAAGTGGTTCGATCAAAATATACTTTCTCTCAATGTTTCTAAAACCAAGTTTATGCCACTGTCTCTCACTTCTTTTTCTGATTACGGTCTGGACGACTTGACTTTGCACAGTTTTAGAAATCCCATAAGTCAATAATGACTGTTCATGTGAGACAATTGAAAAGTGTCATCCTATAAGTATTTAGATGTTATTTTTGACTCTCGAATTAAATGGACAGAACATATCATGTTTCTAAAGTATAAAATTCAAAAGTTTATTTTTGCATTCAAACAGTTAGGTAAAATTTTAACTTTCAAGAAGATTGGAATAGCTTATTTTGCTTTCCTGCAGTCTCTTTTGTCTTGTGGAATAATAGCTTGGGGAGGTGCTTACAAGTCATATCTTACTGGATTAACTGTGGTTTAAAAATCTATTTTGAAAACAGGGTTTGAGAAATTTAGAAGTTACCCCTCTGATCTGTTGTTTCATGAGACAAAAATGTTTTCAATTAAAAAATTGTTTGTTAAGGAACTTCTCAGTTTCATTTTCAAAAATGCTGGTTTATTATTTTCCCCTATGTTACATCACCACAACACAAGACATGCAATCTGTGTTACATTACAATAGCAAACATTTTAAAAATGTGCACAGTTTATTTTGTAATATAATTTTGTTTGTTTTTTTGGAATAAATTTGATTTTAACTTTGACTTTGAAATATATATTATATACAGGGTGTTCATTAGAGTTAGGGACAAACTTCCAAGGATGATAATACTCTTCAAAATAAATAAAAATATGTACTGTAAACAATGTCTAAAAATACTTTGTTTAGCCGCCATTTTGTATTTTTTACAAAAACCGTTACATCTCAAGAACTATTTAAGCTAAAGATACCAAACTTTGCACACATCTTTATTGGCTAAAGATAGAAAAATTTTCAAAGAATCATTTAGTTGGCTTTTATATTTCTAAAATGGCAGCAATTAAAATCTTTTAATTTAAATAGCAACAAAACCATTAACATAATAAAATTTTTACAAGATATAAAAAAGATTGTAACTTTAATTTAAAATCTAATGATACTTCGTTGAATGAAATCTGTCCACGGATAAGCGAGAAAATGCACTTTTCATGTTACCTCATAGAGCCGAACTCCACAGCTCGGTGACCGAGAATTAATTGTCGTGCCAACCACTTTATATAGCTTTTTATATTTATGGTTTATATCAATATATATATATATATATATATATATATATATATATATATGCATGTGTATGTGTGTCCGTGAACACAATAACTGTCGTAAAAATTTGTCTGATCGACATAAAATTTGGTAGAGATGTGTATTCCTACATTGCCTCGGTTGAGTTCGTAATCCAGACATATCAATCAATTAGAAGGGGTATTTAGGGGAGATTTTGTACCCCAAAAATGGGTATTTTGCATTTTTCATATGTATTTTTAAAAATTTCAAATTCTTTTTTCTACCGTTTTCTTTCTTCTTTTTGTTTTTGAGCTGATCCTAATCAGCTCAAAATTTACAGAATTTAGTTCCTTAATGTTTTGCTCTATCTCCAACAGTTACCGAAATATTCAAAAATATAAACACGGTATAGACCGAGTTATTAGTCTGTGTGTGCGGCTCTGACATTACAATAGCCGTTCTATAAAGGTTGGGTTCTATTACTCCTTTATGCTTGTCTACAAGATTTTCAGCTGAAATAGATGAATTAAGTAGCCTTACCGAAAAAGTAATTATTTATATTCCATAAAATTTAAAGTTATAAAAGCCACAAGCACAGACTAATGGCACGTCTATACATTGTATTTTAAGGCTCCAATGCTAATCTGATGGAGGAAAAAAAATTAAGATTTCACTAATTAATCAATATTTTTTTATGAAACTTGGTATTTAGCTTTATGTGGTTGATATCCATCCATTTATGCTTAAAATTCATAGTTTATGTGTTTATAATAGCATCTAACCTGCATACTCTTTTCCCATGGTAATCATATAGAGAATTTTATTTATGAACGGATTTTGATGAAATACTTGATATAGGCTAATATCAATACAAAATATATGATCATAATACAAATAGTTTATGGTAAAGATGCTGACATTCAGTGTTATTTTACAGCAGCAAATCTGCATACTCTTTCCTATATTAATCTTTCCCCTTGTTAAATCACTTATTTATTACGGATAATGATCTAGGCTGTTATATGTTATTATTGATTTTGAAAATTCGCTGAGTATGCAGGTCTGCTGCGACGGGGGTATTATATATATAGTATATTTGTGTGTGTGTGGGTCAGTGAACAGGATAACACTTGTAAAAATGGTCAAATGGAGACCTAATTTGGTAGAGACAAGTATTCCTAGATTTACTCGGACGAGTTTGTAATCCAGACATTTTGGAACAGGTAGTTGCACGGTTTTATACTAAAAAATTGGGTTTTTTGCGTTTTTCAAATATAATTTAAATGTTTTAATTTTATCTTATACCATTAGAATCAGCTCAAAAAACAATTTAGATCCCTAAAGTTATCTCCAACGGTTATCGAGATATTAATAAATTTAGATTTATTTATATCTATGTACTGTGTTTAGACACATTGTACCTTGTATTTAGGGGCTCCAATGTTCTCTCAATCTCATGTAGGATATAGAAAAATTAAGATTTCACTCATCAATGAATGTTTTTGGATTAAACTTGGTATTTACCTTCATTTGGTTGAGATATGTCCAATTTATGCTTGAAAATCAGAGTTTGTGTTTATCATGGCAGCTAACCTACAAACTCGTTTCTTTATGGATAGATGTTTATGAAACTTGGTATAGATGGTCAAAATAGATTAAATTAGATTATTTGAAATGGCGACCATACCACAAGGTAGGTATTTTAAGCCAAGTATGAATGAGGATTGAATGTAAGATGATTGTGGCGCGATCTTGTAGTCTTGTTACTGACTAAGGCTGACATGTTCCTTAGACAGGACTGATAATTAATAGCCCAACAGCCGATGGCAACTAAGGGACCTACAGTTTTAACGTGGAATCCAAACCACGGCCTCTGAATTACGAATTGGTCCAATTATGATGATGGTCTTTCCGGTTTAACGTAGTATTCAATAGTGCGGACGTTAATCCACACAACAGAACACCACACCCACCGACCATCTCTCACAACTATCCTCAATTCGTGAAAAATAAAAATTGTTTATGCTATAAATGCCTACTTTCAATGTTCCTCAGAACAGCAAACCTGCATACTCTTTCCCATGTTAATCTTATGTAGAATAGGCAAATAACTCTCATTTTTGTCGACAAATATTGATGTCATACATACATGTATTTTATGTGACATTTATACATATATTGTCACATATTGAATTGTCATATATTATTATTATTATTTTATTTATTGATCGGTCACTTATTAGGGCTACTAATATAATTAAGAAATTAATAATGTCCGAGTACTCTTTTATTATTATTTTTTAGACATCGCTAGAATGCACCAGCTGACGGGTTGTGTGATAATGTGAAACTCAAATCAAACCGCAGCATTGTCTTTTTGTGTGACGTGGAACTCACGTCAAACCGCCTTGAAGGGTTAAGTTAAGTTCTAATGTAAACGTCTGGATTGGACTTACTGGAAGTACAGACAGAGTCATTAGTCTGTGTGTGCGGCTCTGACACTACTAGCTGTTCTATAAAGGTTGGGCTTTCTCACTCCATTATTCCATTAAAAGTTATAAAAGCCACAAGCACAGACTAATGACACCATCTGTAGGTTGCATTAAAAATTCCAATAAAATCCATTATTTTAGACCTAAACTGTGTATTTACTATCAATGTATCAATTAACTTACATCTTATCACAATTTACATAGGTTTGTCCACCACATGTTTTGCCTCAACTAAATCAAGTGTTCCCATAGGGACGGTCTATCCATTATGGACTTGGCATTAGAAATATGAAACACCAGCCAAAGTACTTGGTTTTCGCTCGGGTAAAAAATCCTGAGATGTGTACTGTTACATTTAAATCATTGTTAGTTAATATTTTATTGTTTAAAAAATGACAAAACACTAGTGTTTACTACATGTCAAAGTAACATATGTCAAAAATTGGGAGATGATAAGGATTAATGTAATAGAGACAGTCGTCGGAAAAAAACTTAAAATCTACCATTCCGCTATTTCAAATAATTCACTAATTTCAATCCAGCAGTTTATCTGAAAAATCAACTTTATTTCTTCTTCTTCCCGAACTGTCAAAATATAGTGCAAACGGATGTTGTCATTAGAAAATGTAAACATTGAAACCTAGGACGGTCACGACAGCTATTTCTTCTTCTTCTCCTTCTTCTCGAACTGTCAAATTTTATTATTCACAGCTGTTGACATTCAAGTAATTTTATGTTTTCATTCTCTAAAAATGTAAACATTGAAACTTAGGACGTCCACAGGGCGTAGCCCCAGAGGATTTTAAGGAAATGAGTATGCCTATGTGTTGCATGAGTTTAAGATCTACCTTTGTGTAAAATTTCAAACCGGTCGGTTTAGTATTTTTCGCATTTACTTGCCACAAAAACCCACAAACATACAGAAACCACCTCTTCTTTATAATATTATAGATGACACACAAACTGAGACATAATAACGAACAATGATAAGACAGTGCCTTCTGCAGGCCTAATTTTTACACTATTGCTGTCATTACTGAAGATGAAGTCAAATGTTCGAAAAAGTAGTTTGCCAAAAAGTGATGATAAAAGAGTCAAACCGAGAATCGACTCACCACCATTATTTAGTTTTTTTGTTTAATTTTTTATTTTTTAGGGTTTTTTAATCCCTTAAAAATGTAAAAATAACAAGTTTAATTAAAATTTCATTGTTTATTAAAATTAGGGTCCCAAATAATATGACACCAAAATAGTTGTACCATATAGGGCCAGTTCACGAGCTCGGGGTTATCTTAAGTCCGAGCGCAAAATCCAGTTATAATTGGTTTTTTGAGCCGCGGCTCAAAAATCGGCTTGACGAGCTCGGGGTTAGCTACGCCCGAGTGCAAACGGTTAGACTCCAGGCAATTATGGAAGGGATAAACCCTGGCTTAAAAAGTTCCCTTGAAGGTCCAATTATAGATAACCCCAGACTAAAAAAAAACTGCCGGCTTCACGAGTCAAGTTCTAGCGCAAAGAGCTTGGTCGGCTAAAAAGAACAATGGTTTTAGACTCAGACTTAACCCCGGGGGAGGCCAGGGTTAACGGGACATCATGTCGGGATTATCTCATTTACTCGTTTATTGTTTTTTTTAAATTAAAAATAATGTTAAATTCAAAATCCTCATTAAATTTTGAACAATTTTACTACCCTTAATATTTTTTTGATTTTTTCATTACCGATTGTTAAAATACCCCCGTCGCATCAGACCTGCGTACTCAGCGAATTTCCAAATCAATAATATAATAATATTATTTGACAAGTTTTATAAAAATCTGTCAATAAACATGAGAATTATATGCCTATCCTCCATAAGATTAACATGGGAAAGAGTGTACAGGTTCACTGCTGTGAGTAACACTGAAAGTAGGCATTTCTACCATAAACAATTTTTATTTTTAACATTTATACCAATTTTCATTAACATCTGTCCATAAATAAAGGACTTTGCCTATTCCCTATATGATTATTATGGGAAAAGAGTATGCAGGTTTGCTGCCATGATAAACACATAAACTATTATTTTTAAGCATAAATGGATAGATCTCAACCACATGAAGCTAAATATCAAGTTTTATCCAAAAATATCGATTAATATGGGAAATATAAATTTTCCCTATCCTCCATAAGATTAACATTGGAGCCCCACAATACAACGTACTGTGTTTAGATTTTTTAATATCTCGGTAACCGCTGAAGATAGAAAAAAAATTTAAGGAACTTAATTGTGTAGTTTTTTAAGCTGATTCCAATGGTGAAATATAAAATTAGAAATTTTTAAAAATTACATGTGAAAAACGCATAAAACCCCATTTTGGGGTACAAAACCCCCCCAAACTACCCATTCCCATTGACCGATATGTCTGGTTTACGAACTCGTCCGAGCATTTGTAGGAATACACCAAATTTGGTCTCAATCGGACCATTTTTACGAGAGTTATCGTGTTCACAGACACACACACACACACACACACACATATATATATATATATTGTATATATGTATATATGTATATATTGTGTATATATGTGTATATATATATATATATATGTATACATAAATATTTTAACGACTATTGTTTTTGGACTCTGTGCACCTAAAAAAGAAAAATAACATGGTCCCGAGCTTAAGTCTCGCAATGAGACCTACGGTAATAGCTTCTTCCCTATGGGAAATTCGCTAAAAGGGCTTAACATAGGTAAATTTAAATAATAATTACCTAGTACAGTATATTTTTAAATAACAAGGTAAATTAATACTTTTACTCATAGTTTAAACAGATACCTAAGAAAAACTCCACCAGGAATCCAAAGCATCTTAAGTTTGTGCAGAAAAGAATGGGAGAAAAACAACAAATATTAAATCTGAAATGGTACGATGGCAATATGGGCAGGCTATCTGCTGTTAAATATTTCTATTTACTTCTTTGGGGGAAATAGGTTAGATCATGGATATGTCTAAGGGGAATGTTTTAAAGTTATTGGCTGTTAAATGTAAAAAAAACAAATTTTTAAATTTTCAGAAAAAAACAATAAAAGTAAAGTATAACTTGACTGGCACCATTGAAACCAGCTTAAAAATCTAAACTAATTAGTATTTTGAATTATTTGTCTATGACTAACGGTTCCAGAGAAAAGTTAAATTTACTGTCCATGATAAACGCATTACGTTGTCTGACGTACGTTGTCCCAATGTTATTCTTATGGAGAATATTAAGAAAATCAATATCTTCTTTATTTTCCAACCATTTTCCACAAAACTTGGTATGAAGCGTTAGGTCAAATCACCCAACAAAATCAACTCAAAAAAGCTTGGTGTTACCTAGGGGGGGGGTTCACCCCATACAATTCAAACAATTAATTTAACTTTGTCTCTCTTGTTTTTATTTTCAGAAATAGGATGATTATTTTTGAAACAATAAATTATTTAATGATATTTAGATAAACTTTGAAGAACATGGTAGTTTTATTACAGGTTTTCTTTTAGCGAATTTCCCATAGGGAAGAAGCTATTACCGTAGGTCTCATGGTGAGACTTAAGCCCGGAACCATGTTATTTTTTCTTCTTTAGGTGCCCAGAGTCCAAAAACAATAGTCGTTAAAATTATTATATATAAATATATGTATATATAATTTTTTTTTTTTTTTTAGTTGGTAAATGAGGGCTACTATTAATATTAAATAATTATGCATAACTTAGTACCCTTTTTTTGTGTGAGAAATTATTTTATTTGAAAAATTCACAACATGTTTCAGAACTCAGTCCATTATCAAGTGGTGTATTAATAAGAACATAACCTTGATGTAAATAAAATTTATAAATGTCATATGGTTAATTTTGAAAAGTAAAGAAGAGAGGAGATGGATGTTGTATGTATATGTGTTTATGTTTTTTTGTTTCTTATTTTTTCTATTTGATCGTAGATTGGGTGAATATGTGGTGGTAACATTGAATTTAAAATATTTGTTGGATCTTTTTTCCGATGTATGTAGATGTTCAATTCTTTTTTAACATTTACATGGACAAAGCCAAAAGAAGAACACTCAAAAATACAAATCTTAAACTAAGCTACAAAACAAAAAATAATATTTTTCATTTGATAAACAAAAAAACGAACCCTGAAAAAATAGACAATGATAATTTCAACAAACCTGGTATTTACAAAATCAAATGCAGTGATTGTGACAGATATTACATTGGACAAACTCATCGAACATTTAAAACAAGATTTAAAGAACACATTCAAGCACTTAAATCCAACAACAAAACTACATGTAAATCAAACTTTGCAGAACATTTAATAACATCAGGACACAATTACAAAAACATGACAGAAAATTTATCAGTACTGGAGTTCGAAAAACAACGTGACAAATTAAATGTTAAAGAAGAATTGAACATCTACATACATCGGAAGTTTTTTGCATGGTGATTTTCTGATAGAGAATTAAATTTACAACAAACTACCATTAAGAATCTTTTGAGAAACCTCAAAAAGACGGTAATATATCGCTTTCAAAAATTGGATTTCGTAAAAACCTGTTTTCAATGTATTTTTTATGGAAAACATGTTTTTTACTTTTTCATGATAAATACTAAAAAACCTCAAACTTTCATATTTTTTGGCAAATCTACATGAATGGAGCCTTCCAACAACGCATTAATGATTAAAATCGGTCTGGTAGAACTCTAGATTTAGTTGTACAAAGTTGAACAAAAATATCTTTAATTCAATATTTTTTTAACACGAAAGAGAATTAAATTTCCAACAAATTACTTTTATGCATTCTTTGGCTGCCAAACATTGCCTTCAAATAAGAAATTCGTAAAACCCCATTTTCAATGTATTTCTTATGGAAAAAATGTTTTTCAACTTTTTCACCATAAATACTAAAAAACATGACCTTTCATATTTTTTAGCAAATCTACAGGATGAAAGCTTTCTAATGGTATATTAGTCAATTAAATTGGTCCAGTGGAACTCTAGATTTAGTTGTACAAAGTTTTTTATGAGTGAATTATTATAAGAATAGATGTTGATGAAAGTTGGTATAAATGTTAAGATAAAAATTATTTATGGTAGAAATGCCTAATTTCAGTGTTCCTCACAGCAGCAAACATGCACACTCTTTCCCATGTTAATCTAATGGAGAATAGGCAAATAATTCTCATGTTTATGGACAGATTTTTATAAAACTTTTCATATATTATTATTATATTATTGATTTGGAAATTCGCTGAGTATGCAGGTCTGCTGTGACGGGGGTATTTTAAATTTACTTAAGGGAGAAAGTGTGTCAGTCCACTGATACCGTTTATTTTATACTAAAAATCCAATGAATTCAATAACTGGCCTGGTAGTTTCTATGGAAACATGTTACATATTTTTCATCTTAAAAATCACTAACGCCCCCCCCTCCCCACAGAGCTAAGACATATCCATGTAAAAAATTTAGTCAAACGAAAAAGCATACATATATGATTACTTATTTTATAATATAATTTTTATTTGTCTATAAATAAATTACATTAATATTATATTACACATGTGTGTGGGTTTACGCTTTTATTTATTAAAAACCCCACCCTGCAATGCCATCCCATTGTTTTGGTTTTGGGACATTTCGCGAAAGAAAAGAGTAGCCAGGCAGATATAGCCAACGATCTATACTACTGGATTGCGCTCTCCGTATAACAAACGCGGTCCCGCCGGCCGAGCCTTCCCCCACTCCGGGAGGTACAGTCCCGCCGACGCCCGTATACCTCCTTTATAAAACGAGTCACTTCTGTCGTAGATCTCATAAGTTAGCGTGAAAATAATTACTATTTACTTCTACTGCTGGATTATACCATTACTCTATATTGCATATTTATGTTTTTTCCGATAAAAATGCCGGTATGAGTAGTTTAAATGCATGTAACAATAGATCTTAGAATAAAGCTGGCCTGAACCCACAAAATATGAAATTTATGGTGTAATAAAGTTATAAATAATTATTTTAACTCACACATTTTTCAAACTTGAGTATTTGTTTAAAATTAGTTCATTATTTAAATTGTAAAATATTACAAATTATTTAAAATTAATTTAATTTAATTTAAAAAAGTTTAAAATTTCCGCTTAATAGCAGCTACCCATTTTTCTATCAGCTCGGAATTACCATGAGGGAATCTGAAAAAAATTAACCCGTAAAACTGATGATAGAAATTTATTTAAACTTACATGAGACATTTGTACTTTGCACTACAGCTACAAAATATATTAATTTTTCTACAGTTACGAGGGGGTACCCAAAAGTAACCGGAATTTGTCTGCCGAGGTCGGAGCTTTGGTAGTAAGGGTGAGCGCCACTAGGGGGTATCTAGCGCAACTCTTTGCCAGTTCAGAACCGCGCGGGTCGTTGAGCTAGCTCATTCTGTTCTTCTGTAGCGTCATATTTTGCTGTAGCTGTTTCACTGTTGCTTCGTTTTTTACAATGGCAAGAACAACGCGCCGCTGTGAAATTTTGTTTTTCACTCGGTAAAACCGCTGCTGAAACTGTTTTAATGTTGAAAACTGCTTACAAAGATGATGCTTTGGGGAAAACTCAAGTGTATGACAGGTTTTCTCGATTTAAAAATGGCGACCTTTCGATTGATGACAAACCTCGTTCCGAACGTCCATCAACTGCCCAATTTGATGAAAATATCGAAAAAAATGAAAGAGCTTGTGCTCACAGACCGTCTAAAGACAATTGATCAACTGTCAGAAATTAGTGCAATAACTTGGAGCTCGGTTCAGCGAATTTTAACTGAAGATTTAGGAAAGACACACATTGCTGCCAAATTTGTTCCTCGGGCTCTGACTGACAATCAAAAATCACGTCGAGTCGAAACATGTCATGAACTGAAAGAACAGCTCAGAATCGATCCAGATTACCTTTCAAAGGTTACTGGTGATGAATAGTGGAAAAACAAAATTTCACAGCGATGCTTTGTTCACTTAAACTTGCCATTTCAAAAAACGAAGCAACAGTGAAACAGCTACAGCAAAATATGACGCTACAGACGAACAGAATGTGCTAGCTCAACGACCTGCACGGCACTGAACTGGCAAAGAGTTGCACTAGACACGCCCTAGTGGCACTCACCCGTAATACCAAAGTTCCGACCTCGGCAGACAAATTCCGGTTACTTTTGGGTATCCCCTCGTATTTCTATCATGCTTAACTTATTTTTATCATGCTTTTGGTTTAAAATAATTATTTTATTTTACATGTTTCTAACCATTAGTTCATAGCCTAGGCATATCAATAAAATAGCCAACAACAAATAACAAGTAAATAGTTAATATTATTAGATGATTGTTTAATGTGTTTTCAAATTTCAGTTTTTGGATCTAAATTTTTCCTTAATTATATAATATGTTTTTATATTTTCTTAAATTATATTATTCTATTACCGAGAGAAATTAAATTTCTATTATTTGATTCTAGAATAGAGTTTCAAGATAAAAAATCTTACCACTTATGAACAATGTATTATTTACTTCTAAAATGAAAGTGTGCGACAACGGTCAGACTATCACGGAGCGAGTAAGCCCCGCGCAACGAACTGTACACTCAATGCTCGCTTTATGATCGATTATCTGGAAAACTGAAAGAGATGGCCGATTGCCTTAAATGTAAAATTTTAGATCATCTCATAATCTAAAACTTTCCCGCTGACAGTTCGTTCCAAACTCACATATAAAAAAACTTCCTCGCTTACTAACTTTTTCATGTCACGTTTTCATAACTTTATGTTTAATTAATTATTATAAATTCAAATAAAAATTTAAAAAATATTGTATGGATACTGTTACATTTGGCAATTCATGCAGATTACAAATATATAAGTTTTAATTGAGTTATATATTCCCAGTGCTGTAAACAAGCGTAGGATTGAGATCAAGCTCGCTGTTAGATTCGCTCTTTTTGGCCTCGCGTACCTCCTTTACTTATACAGCAGACCGCGAATCTGGCTCGTTTTGCATGCAGAGCGCAATCCAGTAGTATAGATCGTTGGACATGGCGCATGTGGCCCTTGCCAACCTTCCCAGCGAAAATTCCCTGCCATTCCCCGCTGTTAACCCAGGACTAGCGTTGGTCTCGGCTAAGCTTACTATCGACCAAATACATTTTAAACTCTGTCTCGTCAACCCAATTTTTAGTCCGGGGTTAAATTTGGCCGAGACCAACGATAACCCCGGACTACGAAACCCCGAGCTCGTGAACCGGCCCATAGTATAACAAACTAATAGTTCATAAATTATAGGATTTTAAATGTAAAAAAATAATATTTTTAATTTGCTGGCAAAACAATAATTTTATAAAATAAATTGACTAGCACCAATAAAACCAGTTTAAAAAACTGAACAAATTTGTTTTTAGAATTATTAGTTTACGGCTAACGGATCCAGAGAAAAGTTCAATTTAATGTCTAGGTAAATGCAGTATAACGTCTGAGAGCGCCCAATGTTATTCTTATGGAGAATATTTAAAAAATCAATTACATTCTTATTTCATGAAACTTGATGTGCAGTGCAAGGTCACATCACCCAACAAAACCCACTCAAAAGGTTTAGTATTACCAGGGAAGAGCCCCACCCAACAAATTCTAACAATTAATTTATTTCTCTTGTTAATTTCAGAAATTGGATGGTTATTTTAATGCCAATAAAATATTAAATGGTATTCAGATAAACTTTCAAGAATATGAAAGTTTTATTACAGGTTGTCGTTTTTAAATTTATTTAAAAAGTATACGTCAGTCCACTGACAGCACTAGGTTGTTTACGATTAGAATCTTGCTGAGTTACTTTAACGAATTCAATAATTAATAAAGAGAGTTTCCAACTCATCACACTACTGAATTAAGTGTGAAAAAACTATGTACTTCAAAGATTACAAGAGATAATTCTGCAGTAATAAAGCAAGCCACAAACAACAGCAAGGGAAAGAAATAAAGTTTCAAAGTATGAAACTCACTTCAGGATCTCACATTGCTGTGCATCAAGATTTCAGATAATGGGCGACCATTGACATAAGGATCCTCCTCTTCCTCAACATAATCTTGATCCCCAGAGAGTAATGCATTTAGGAAACTGCGCAAAATACTTAATTTAAAGGGCATAATCCGAAATAAGCGATTATATAAACACTGTACTCTGGATACAAATTGGTGGTTGAAATTCAATAATCAATGTATCTTAATATTAACCCAGCTCTTTTGAGAACTCTTGAGAAAATATTAGAGGTGATCAGATATTTGAAAAGTCTGATCGCATTTGGATCGAATCGGATATCCGGCTCCAATCCAAATGTGGAACAAGTATCTGGTAAAGTTTGATAAACATCCGAACTTTAGAATAGACCTTTTAAAGAAGTATTAAAACCAAAAGATGAAAGGAAAAAGGTTCTCCGGTTTATAGCAATGCGATAAACTGTTGCCAAATTTACAACATTTGACCTATTTCGTCGTTCTCATAACCAACAAATTTTCCACTTATTTTTATTTCACATTTTCTCTTTGTTGGATGATTTTACGCATCATTAACTCTTAAATGGTGCATTTTAAAATAATATTGAGATTAAATAACTAGAATACGACAAGGTATCATAGTTTCACAGGTTTTAATATTGTAACACAGCCATCCGATACAATTAAATTTACGTACTTCGCAGTTATAAAATCAATGCCAATACACAGATACCCGATGACGAAGAGCCAATGTCGTATGTCAAATCTTGGTTCTTTGTTTATAGCAATTAGTTTTTATCATTGAAATAAATAATACAGTTGAAGGAAGCAGTATACTTGATTTTTAACAGCCCTTCAGGAAAATTCAGCCATTTTGCAGGTAACTGATAAAACCTTTTTTAAACCATTATTAAAGTGATAAACTAACCTTTTTACCTTTTGCAGAAAAATTTCTGTTCTTTAAGAAAAACATATAATTACTGGATTTATAAAAAAATATATTTATGAACAAAAATCATAGCCAAATTATAAGCTCCAAACTGTAATTAAATTAAAAAGATAATATATACCTTAGACAGTCTTTCCTGTTACATGTTTCAACTTACGTAATTTTCAAACAATTCCAATTTGTTTAAATAAAACCTAAACAACACACTACATAACAAATATTAATTGTAATAAGACACCTATAAGAGAAACACTACGCTTGGAAGAGTAACACTACTCTTCCAAGGACAGACTGTCTGGAAAGATCAAATCAAGTCATATTATCTGTGTTATCAACTGTCTGCTGATGTAGATAGGTTTTCACCTCGGAGAAGAGCGTTGAAAATATAATTTTATTTGAATTGGAGTTTGTCAGTTAACCCTCAGGAGGGCGTTTGTGGTGTTTTCTCCACACATGTAGTATTTGTTAAAATAAACACGCATATTGGGTATCGGCAGCCGTGTCAGGCTCCATACCTCACGCGCCTCCTTCCAGGAATCACCCGAAACTATTGAAGCGATATCAGTTTGCGGAGGCTTCCTCTAAACGGAATACTCATGAACGTGTGTATCAACCAAAATATGATTTTGTTTTTATTTAATTTATAATACTGTCATTTAATATATTTGGTCTGCATTGTTGTTCAATTTTATTATTGCGGAACAATACTCAGCATACGCCCGTAACACCATTCTTATACTAGAAAATTACTAACTACGATTGTTACTCAAATATAGTAATTAATTAATTAAATTAACCATGGAACTTTGTATTTTATCAATTTATTTGACATTTATATGCAATAATATGTTATAAGAACGAGTAAGATGAGTTGAATTTGTGCGATTTAGCGTCGTGGAATAAAACTCTCCATGCGCCCTCTCGCATTTCACCAGTGAAGCGCACGCTCAAGGGTTAAAATAAATCTGTTAAAATCATGGTTCTTTTGGAATTCTTCTAATGTATTGATTCTGTTTCCTTTTTGACAGTAATGATTATGAAAATGTCAAATTATGTTTTTGAAATGATATATAGGTTTTGTCATCAATGCATTATTTAATACTTAGATTGTTTGAATACAGCCAAATTGGATAGGGTAAAATTCATCAAGGGGTTCTATCCTTGTCCTCAGGCTGATCTGTTGGCACCCCTAAGATCAGGATAAGGTCTTAGAGGCTATTTTTTAAGCTACATGGGGCTTGTCGATGCTTGAGAAAAACCGACTACGTTTATTTGTAGAGTAATAGAAACAAAAAGCTGAAAGTATTTGAGAGCTTTCTTTAGCCTTTAAATTAGCTGATAATAATGAAGAAACTGCTCATAAATTACAATCATAAATAATTTTTACTGAACACCTAAAACGATAACTGTATTTTAAAACTCCATGATTTAGAGCAAATTGCGTCACAGGCACCAACATTCCTCCAACGAAAATAGAACCCAGTATTAAAATGTAGCACTTATCTGGTTAAACGAGATGTTCTCAAAGATTAGTTTGGTTAGCCAATACCAAGCCAAGCATTGGTTAGATTGCTAACAGATAAACACATGCCTAAAGCGACAAACATCAATAACCTCTATTTGGACTCAGAAAACTGAAACACTCACAAAAACCACTAGTTATTTGACCATCCAATCAACCATATCATATCAACCACTACTTTTGTGACTAAAAATTTAATTTAATATCATTTTTTGGGAATGTTTCATAGTGTCCAATTTTATTGTACCCAAAACCTTAAAACAGAAAAATATAATGTTTTTCAGAATATTCAATATCATTGTGTCCAAAGTGTGGTAAGGTTAGTAAGTAATCGTCAGTGTTGTTTCAAAACAGAGTGTACTTTTGGACACAATTGGAAATTACAATTGATTAAATAAGTTTTAAATACCCCTGTCGCAGCAGACCTACGTAGTCAGAGAATTTCCAATTCAATAATATAATAATAATAATACCCCTGTCGCAGCAAACCTGCGTACTCAGCGAATTTCCAATCAATAATATAATAATAATAATATTATATAACAAGTTTTATTAAAATCTGTCCATAAACATGAGAATTATTTACCTATTCTCCATAAGATTAACATGGGAAAGAGTGTGCAGGTTTGCTGCTGTGAGGAACACTGAAAGTAGGCATTTCTACCATAAACAATTTTTATTTTTAACATTTACACCAACTTTCGTCAACATCTGTTCATAAATAAAGGAGTTTACCTATTCCCTATACGATTAAAAAAAGTAAAATACCCCCGTCGCAGCAGACCTGCGTACTCAGCGAATTTCCAAATCAATAATGCATTATGTCAATATTATGTCTGTCAATGTATGTATTGTCAATGTATGTACTGTCAATATATGACAAGTTTAAAAAAAATCTGTCCATAAACATGAGAATTATTTGCCTATTCTCCATAAGATTAACATGGCAAAGAGTGTGCAGGTTTGCTGCTGTGAGGAACACTGAAATTAGGCATTTCTACCATAAATAATTTTTTCCTTAACATTTATACCAACTTTCATCAACATCTGTCCATAAATAAAGGAGTTTGCCTATTCCCTATATGATTATTATGGGAAAAGAGTATGCAGGTTTGCTGCCATGATAAACACATAAACTATGATTTTTAAGCATAAATGGATAGATCTTAACCACATGAAACTAAATATCAAGTTTTATCCAAAAATATTCATTAATATGGGAAATATTAATTTTTCCCTATCCTCCTTAAGATTAACATTGGAGCCCCACAATACAATGTACTGTGTTTAGATTTTTTAATATCTCGGTAACCATTGGAGATAGAGAAAAACGTTAAGGAACTTAATTGTGTAGTTTTTAAGCTGATTCTAATGGTGAAATATAAAATTAGGAATTTTTAAAAATTACATGTGAAAAACGCAAAAAACCCCATTTTGGGGTACAAAACCCCCCCAAACTACCCGTTCCCACTGACCGATATGTCTGGTTTACGAACTCGTCCGAGCACTTGTAGGAATACACGTCTCTACCAAATTTGGTCTTGATTGGACCATTTTTACGAGAGTTATCGTGTTCACAGACACACATATATATATATATATATATATATATATATATATATATATATATAAATTTTAACGACTATTGTTTTTGGACTCTGGGCACCTAAAGAAGAAAAAATAACATGGTCCCGGGCCTAAGTCTCACCATGAGACCTACGGTAATAGCTTATTCCCTATGGGAAATTCGCTAAAAAAGGGAAAAGAGTATGCAGGTTTTCTGCCATGATAAACACATAAAATTATGATTTTTAAGCATAAACAGGTGGGTATCAACAACATGAAGGTAAATACCAAGTTTAATCCAAAAATATTGATTAATATGGGAAATATTAATTTTTCCTTATCCCCCATAAGATTACATTGGGGCCCCAAAATACAACGTACTGTGTTTAGATTTTTCAATATCTCGGTAACCGTTGGAGATAGAGAAAAACTTTAAGATACTTAACTGCGCAGTTTTTTAAGCATATTCTAATGGTGGAAGATAAAATTTGAAACTTTTAAAAATTACATGGAGAAAATGCAAAAAACCCATTTTTGGGGTACAAAACCCCCCAAACTACCCTTTCCGATTGACCGATATGTCTGGTTTATGAACTCGTCCGAGCAAATGGAGGAATACACGTCTCTACCAAATTTGGTCTCAATCGGACCATTTTTACGAGTTATCGTGTTCACAGACACATATATGTGTATATATATATACATATATACGTATATACCTGCATATATATATATACCAATTTTAACGACTACTGTTTTTGGTCTGTAGGCACCTAAAGAAAAAAAAATAACATGGTCCCAGGCTTAAGTCTTACCATGAGACCTACGGTAATAGCTTCTTCCCTATGGGGAATTCGCTAATAATGTATGTATGTATGTATGACAGGAAAATCAATATCTGTCGATAAATATAAGTTAATTAAATATGAGAGTTAATTGCCTTATTCTCCATAAGATTAACATGGGAGAGAGTATGCAGGTTTGCTGCTATGAGGAACATTTAAGGTAGGCATTTCTAGCATAAACAATTTTTATTTTGACCATTAATACTAAGTTTCATAAACATCTGTCCATAAATAAAGGAGTTGCCTATTCTCCTTATGATTAACATGGGAAAGAGTATGCAGGTTAGCTGCCATGATAAACACATAAACTATAATTTTTAAGCATAAATGGATAGATCTCAACCACATGAAGGTAGATACGAAGTTTAACCCAAAAATATTGTTTGATAAGTGAAATATTAATTTTCCTTTATCCTCCACTAGCTGACCCGGCGAACTTCGTAGCGCCTTACAGTAACTTTAAGATATAACCTTAAGATTGGCCATGTTCTGAAGTCGAATAGCAATACGGTTTCATTGTGAAAGGTTATATATTCTAGGTCGCGGCATAGTGAATATTATTGAAACGATATGACATATTAATAACATTCCCATAAAACAAATAAATCTGAGTGAATTAATTCACAATTTTCAAAACCAATCCAAACCAAAACTAAGTTCAATACGGCTTTTATAGGAAAGATATACAACAGCTGATTATGCTGATTATTATGTTAAACGTAATAATATAAACATTGTAATTATCATATAAACACGTGATTTTAATCAGACAGAAAATAAAAATAAAAATACATAATCCCCCAAAACCATAAACTATTAACGTGGTGAATAAAGCTGTTCATTTTTTACAGTACACATTTACTTCATAGTTTTTCATTAATGAATGATTCAGATGGCATTGAATAGTAAAGCTAATGGAAAATAAACCAATCAGCTGTAGCTAAGAAATCAAATGTTTTCATTGTAGACTTTTTGTAAACAAACTTAATCTCCATAAGGTTAACATTAGAAATTTAAAACGCCATAAAATTGAAACTTATGGGGATTTCGAAAATATTTTTTCACTAAAACCTTTCCGGACACATGTAGAGCAACTTCCTAAAATTCCATGGCGATCGGATGAGTAGTTTGGCAACGCATAAAGGACATACATACAGACCTACAGACATACAGACAGACATACATACATTCAATTTTATATATAGAGATAAGAATAACATTGGAGCCTCAAAATACAACGTACTGTGTTTAGATTTTTTAATATCTCTGTAACCGTTGGAGATAGAGAAAAACTTTAAGGAACTAAATTGTGTAGATTTTTAAGCTGATTCTAATAATGAGAGATAAAATTTTTTTTAAAATTACATATGAAAAATGCAAAAATCCCAATTTATGGGTATAAAGCCCCCCAGACAATCCGATTGACCAATATGTCCGGTTTATGAACTCGTCCGAGCAAATGTAGGAATACACGTCAGTACCAAATTTGGTCTCGACCGGACTATTTTTACGAGAGTTATCGTGTACAGACATATATATTAATTTTAACGACTATTGTATTTGGCCTCTTGGCACCTAAATACAAAAAAATCATGGTCCCAGGCTTAAGTCTTGCCATGAGACCTACGGTAATAGCTTCTTCCCTATGGGAAATTCGCTAAAAGTAAAAAAATTTCATCTTTAAAACGGGTAAGTGAGTTTGTTGGTATTCTTCGTCCGATCAAATGGAACATGTATTATTAATTTAACAGCTGATTTTTGTTTTGTTATATCCTTGATTTTTCTTTGTTTACATTCTGTTTGAAATGTGTTTAAATTCTGTTTAAATTGAATGTGAACCATACATTAAATTGGATGGCAGACCTGGTCTGCTGATGACTAACTTTTTGTAAATCACTCTGCTGTTTTTATATTTCAATATAGTATTTTATTTAGTGACCATCAACGCCAGTGTGGTAACAGGAAGGAGTGAGTTCCCACGTATTTCATACATCCTACGAACTGCTCATACTATGTAAGTGGCTAAATGTGACAACCAGTAACTAACCAAGTCGCCCACATTTAGTGAAGAGCAGACATCGCCGCTGTGCAGTATTTCATCGTCAGCGCAGCCACAGAGCGCCGCTGCCAACAGCCGCTCGCCGCAGAAAATATCCCTGCCTGTCGCTAACCTCTGTCGTTGAGAGCGGTTCAGCCTACCCGCTCACATCGTGGATTTATGTTTGCGCCTTCAATTGAGGCAATGCATCTAAAGTACTTTACTGTGTTCAGCTAGCATTGAGACTCGGAAGGCGTACTGAAACTGCTGGATGTTATAAGTTCTGCAGTTTGTTTTCCCTGATATTTATTCTCGACATTGTAGTTGAGTATTGACATCGAGTATTGTAGAAATAGTATAAAATAATGGTAGTCACACGTGGCATGTCTAATGCCACTGCAAGTGTTTGTGAAGATGTTTTTACAAACTCGGATAATCTTGACGGTGAGACAAAAACTATAGTCACAAATATTTGTATTTACTTAAAGACGATTGAGGCTAATTACCCTCACGATATACTGTTTGACCTCCAGCTAAATATCTTCAGTCTACTCCAACGTTTGGATGATGCCCTGTCGGCTGAGGAACGCTCGGAGAATGTTATTAAGGATCTACAGTGCAGCGTGATGGCTCTGGAGTCAAAGCTGGAGCGGAACAAAAATCAGTGGCAATCCGAATTAAACACATCATTTGGTGAACTGAACACTGTCCGGGAGGAGAAGGAAGTTGTTATCAAGGAACATATTATCATGTCGCATAGCTTGAATAATGTTAAGAATAAGTTAGAAAATATATCTCTTGAATGTAAATCTTTGCATTCTTTACTTAATAATAAGGATAAAACTATTGCTGAACTAAGGTTAAATCTGGAAACTAGTAACAGTGAAAAGTTAGAATTGGGTGAATACATAACAAAACTAAAATTATCAATTAAGGAGGTTGAAGAAAACTCTTAGTAAAAGAGTAGGTGGGTTGATGACACAATTCTAGACTCTTACTTTCAATCTTTTAATGATAACTAAAACTGTGATTCTTCAAGAGTAACTTTCATGGGCACTTCCATGACTCAAGTGGTGAAACATGGTAACTGTATTGATGTTAAGGCTCAGCTAGATTATCTTGACTTTATTTATTAATTCAGATTACGATTTTCCATGTACAAGCAATCATTTAGATACCTTTAAGCAAGATAATGGTTTGCACTGGAGACTGTTATTTGTAGATATTGTCAGTCAATCAGTCTACCACCTTAATTCACTTAAGGGAGAAAACGCATCCTCTGCTAAGATATCGTCAAAAACTTTTGGTACAATGAAAATGGCATTCATGAGTTGTTGTCAACAAAAGAATAGCTATGAATGTGGTTTGAGTGTACTTGTCAATACAAAGTTCATCAATGAGGGCTTTTTATTTTATCTTATTTTATTTTATTCTTATCTTTTTCTTATTTTAGACTGGTATAAGTGAAGCCCCCACTCTTCACCCAAACAAAACCTCGACCAGCCCCTTTGTCAAGAACATGGAAGTTCCGGGGGTCTGGAATCCAGATGGCCGCCATACCTAGGGCGTCCCGAAACCAACCAGAACCTTCTCTCTCGCAGTACTGCTCAGAAATAATGAGTAAGTCCACTTTCCAATCCCTCGAGTGTTGGGATAGGAGGTCATTTGCCAGGATGCTCCTATGGAGGTTCCCTTGTAAAATTTTCATTTTTTTCTATGGCCTCTTACGGGATTTTTCCAGTCCTCTCAGAAGTCCCGACATTTTCTGGTACCAGGAACGTGATTCAGAGACTGAAAATTCCGTTCCAGGCAGAGGAAACACCTAGATGGAGCAGTGCAGGTGGACTTTACGTGACCACTCTCCCCACAGTTGATGCACAAGCCGGCCGGCCTGCGATCAGGCCCAGAACAAGAAGCCTGGTGATGCCCATACCCGAAGCACCTGACCACCATAGTGCGAAGTCGGACCAGACCGTGCACCCACCCAACCTTTAGCCTAAAACAAAATTCGCTCCAGGTCCAACTCCATCGTTTCTACGCCCATTCCAGTCGCATTGTCGGACACCGTGGCCTGGTTGCCTACCACACGAGCCCCCGAAGAAAATGACTGGTTGACCCCCCCCAGAATCCTTGGGGCAGCCCGGTTGAACAGGGTGGGATTTAGGAGAAATCTCCAGACCCACCTGGGGTAGTTTGTTTTTTGACGCAGACATCCCAGTTTTTTTCTCTTGTAGCCGGCTTTTACGGCAAGCAGGAAATACTACTGGAACATTCTTATCCGGCCCAGTACGGAAAGGAAGAGGAAACAGGAAAACACCAAAAGATTTTGGATCGAAAAAAAGAAGAGTTGGTCAAGAAGGACCGACAGAAAAGAAGAAAGATGGTAAGGCCAAGCCAGAAAGGAAGGCAACTTGGACCTTAGAAAGATGAGAGTTTAAAGATTAGGAACTCTCATTTGGCTAGGGCACCTCGGGGTTGCCAGCTTCTCCAAAGAGAGACCTCCCGTGTAGTCAAAGACGACTACCCTTTGAGGGAAGCTTGGAGTTCATAAACCAGACATATTGGTCAATCGGGTAGTTTGGGGATTTTGTACTCAAAAATTGGGTTTTTTGCATTTTCATATGTAATTTAAAAAGTTTTTTAATTTTATCTTCAACCTTTAAAATTAGCTTAAAAAACTAGACAATTTAGTTCCTTAAAGTTTTTCTTTATCTCCAACGGCTACCGAGATATTCAAAAATCTAAACACGTTGTATTTTGAGGCTCCCATGTTATTCTTATGGAGGATAAAGAAAAATCATCATTTCACTCAATTACCAATCAATAATTTTGGGTTAGATTTGGTATTTAGCTTCATGTGGTTGAGATTCATCCATTTATGCTTAAAAATCATAGTTTATGTGTTTATCATGGCAGCTAATCTGCATACTCTTTTCCCATGTTAGGCCTAAGACACACGAGGCGTTTTTCGCCGAGTCGGCAGACGAGTCGTCTGCCGACTCGGCGCATCCACCAATGTAATTCAATTGGACGAAACACACGATAAAGGCGGCGGCGGCGGACGAGTCGTCCGCCGACTCGGCGCATGGTTTCCCCGCGACTTTTCAGTCGGCGGCGCGCCGAGTCGGCGCATCATTCCATGCAAACAAGTGGAGCGAGACACACGTAGTTAGGCAGAAGCGTCGGCGGAAGAGTCGGCCGACAAGCAAACGGCCGAAACAGCGCCGCTCCGTGTGTTTCAAATGGGCGGCGGTCGACTCGTCGGCCGACTCGGCGAAAAACCGCCCCGTGTGTCTCTGCCCTTAATCATAAGGAGAATAGGCAAACTCCTTTATTTATCTACAGATGTTTATGAAACTTGGTATAAATGGTTAAAGTAAAAATATTTTATGCTAAAAATGTGTATTTTCAATGTTCTTCACAGCAGAAAACCTACAGACTATTTCACATGTTAATCTTATGGAGAGTAGGAAAATAAGTCTCATATTTATCAATATATATTGATAAAACTTATCATGTTTTTATTATTTGTATTATATTATTGATTTGGAAATTCGCTGAGTACGCAGGTCTGCTGCCACAGGGGTATTTACAACTTATTAAATAAATTGTAATTTGAATTTCATTGTGTCCAATATCATAGTGTCTAAATGTACACTCTGTTTCGAAACAACACTGACTGTTACATACTAATCTGGCTATACTTTTGGACACAATGAAATTGAACACTCTGAAACAGTTTATTTCTCGGTTTTATGATTTTGGACACAATGAAATTGGACATTATGAAAGGGACCCCTATTTTTATGTCCTATTTAACCTAAACTTTAAATAATACAAAAAATACAAACCATAAAAAATACTTACCAATATAGATAAATAAAGAATGTAATGAGATACCAGCCTAGAGAAATCATACAGTCACGCATATGTCGCTTGAGCTGGCCTCTGTTGTGTATTTCTGTAGGATCAAAGACACCAGTATTGCCTGTAGGGACAGTCAGATACCTGCAAAGCAAAAACAGCTTTCACAATCCCTGTCCAAACCAACATTGTGGGATAGAAATACACAAACAAATAAATTATATGAACAGAATTTGACACAGGCCTACTAATTTAAGTAAGCTATGATTCATGACATAACATTGTCAAAGGAATAATAACATTAAATTTATTTAATTGATTCATATTCAGTATGAAAAAGGATTAACTTCCCTTTAGGAAATAACTTAGATTATGGATCAATCAAATCAAATCAAAATGCCTTTTATTTAGAGCGTCTCTCAATACAATTGCTGCTTTACAGAGTAACTCGTGTCACTTATATGCTACTTATTTACAAAAAAGAATAATAAATAAATAAAATTTACACATCAATATATACATGAAAATGGCATAATTACAATATTTGGCATTATAGTGGTACAGTTTTACAAGTTTTTACCGCACATTAATTCTTTTAATTTCTTCCTGAAAGTTGTAGTTGACAGAGCTTTAAGGTTTTGGGGGAGGTCATTATACAATTTAGGCCCAAAATATGAAAACCCCCTCCTACTCAACTCCAAATTCACGTTAGGAAAATGAAGTAGGTCGTCCTGTCAGGTGCTATACAGCGCCACCCTCCCGCGAGCAACAAGTCTGTCCACCAGGTATTCTGGCTCGTGAAGAGTCATCACCCGGTGAATAAGGTTGCATGTTTGCATCCTGCACACGGCCTCAATTGTACACAGCCCAGCAGCAGAACGGAAGGGAGAAATATTCTCTTGTCTGGGGACACTGTACACAAAGTACACTGTGGCGTTCTGCAGCCGCTGAAATGGGCCACCTCCTCCCGAGTAATGCTGTTGCCATACTCAGGAATACAGTAATAAAGCACCGACGGCACCAAAGATTCAACAAGCCGTAGCTTGACTGCTTCAGGCAGGACGGATCCAATACCTGTACAAACCTCGCAGACTACCCATAGCCACTTGTACTACACGTGGTCAGAAAATGTGAGGCTACTATCTTTGATTATACATTATTAATAGACGTGTCATTCATGGTTAAAAGTTGTCGCCAACAATATTTCGGAAGGCCTGACAGTGTAGTGCCGCTTCCTAGTGGCGAAGGCTGTAAGCTCACTTGGCCCCGCCCTCAGGAGTATGTGCACACTCTTAGTAACTTTGGGGAGAATGAGTTGACGTGGCGACACGGACGACGCACATCTCTCTCTCGCCCTTATGAATGGTTGGGGGTTGGCCGAAGGGGGGAAGGGGGTAGCAGACGACAGCGCTCCTGTACGGGGAACCACGCACTAACTCCCCAAGCCGATTCGGGAACCACTCAAGCCACTACAGCTTGCGCATAAGAATGACACGTCTATTAATAATGTATAGTCAAAGCTACTATCGAGAACCACCCCGAAAGTTCTCACAGTCTCACTCACCAACAATGGCACGTTCTCAAGGTCAACGTGCACACCTCCATTCAGAACTTTGTGCACAGCATTTGGCGGAGCAATGTGGAGGACTTTATATTTCTCAGCGTTTAACTTGAGGCCGTTCTCACGAGACCACACACGTATCTTTTCCAGGTCAGAGTTAACTCCAGCGAGCACCTGGTCAGCATCACCAACCTCATATGAAACATGTAGTGGGCAGTCATCAGCATATGCATGCACGGCACAGTGTCTCACACAGCTGGAGAATTCTGCCATGTACAGAGTGAACAAGATGGGCCCAAGGCAACTTCCCTGCGGAACTCCCCTTGGTTTCTCAAGAGGAGGCGATATGGGTACCCAACTTTATCACCTGCAGCCTATCCCCCAAGTAAGACCTGAACCACTCAATTGCACTACCAGGAAAACCAAAGTGCTTCATTTTCGCAAGGAGAAAACTATGGCTGATGGAATCAAAAGCTTGCTAGAAATCAAGCATGATCAAAGAGCCACACCTCTTGCCCCAAACAAGTCTGCGAACATATTTAACAAAGCAGTGCAAGTGCTGTGGTTTCTCTTTTTGTTCTCCATACTGCACTTTTAATTTGTTTCTAATCCTTTTATAATCTAGCCAGTCACATTTCAGCTTATATCTCAAAAATTTCCTTCTTAAATTTTGTTTAATTTTAGTTAGCACTATAACTTCATTATTCCTCCATGGAGCTTTAAGCTTTATCACTCTTTTTGTAACTAATGGCGCCTGTGTATCATATGTATTTTTAATTTTAGACGTTATAAAATCATTAATATCTTCTGCGTTCGCTAGGCCAATTACTACCTCCCATGTCACTTGTTGTAAATTATCAATTGCTGTATCGATGTCAAACTTTGAAAAATCTCTGTATGTAACAAATTTGACTGCATATTTACGTCTATTCAATTTTAATGTGCAATATATAAGCCTATGATCTGTAATACTTTTGTTTCTATGAACAACAATAGATGGAGCATCTATGATCCCACATATATCTATGTGCATTGACTTATTTGTGATTATGTGGTCGATCAAAGTAGCAGAGGCGGGAGTGACTCGTGTGGGTTTGGAAAAGTGTTGCGTACAGTTATGCAACTTCAGAAGGCGGTGTAAATATTTTGTTTTGTGGCAGGAATGCAACAATATATCAATGTTGACATCTCCCAAGCATATAATAGAGTCCACCTGCACTGCAATGTCCACAAACAATGCCCGGAACAAAGAATCCAGACAAGCATAACTAACATGTGGTGGTCTGTACATACCCATATATCATAATTCCAAGCTATGTACAGATAAAATTTTATTTATATATGAAAAAGTAAATATTTATTGCTATTAAAAAATTATCGTCATTAGTTTGTAAGAGAATTTGGAGTAAAAATCATACTCACTCATACAACATCCAGATGACCATAGGCAGATTTGTGAGTGCTAATATCCACCAGCCATAAAGCAGAAATAATAGGACAACAACTGAATGTGCCACCAACTTTGGAATTACCCACTGAAAATTGTCATTTTATAAATGAATAAAACCATAACTGAAACAAAAAGTGCTATATTTTGTTAGTGCATATAATGTCACCAGTTGGCTTTTAACAAATACCCTGTAAAGCCATGCTAATGTAGGCTGTAGTCTTTCAGTTGTGATATTGATACTTAAACTAAAACTAGAGATAATTTTTTTACATTAACATCTCCTTGATTTTTTCAAAATAAAATATAGACTGTGACTGTTATCATACTTACAAGTGGATAGCATATTTATTTATTACCAACATCAACTTTATAGTTTCCCTCAAGTGCCTCCTGTGTAGGCAAGTTCACAAACTTCTATCTTCATTATGTAGGAGTAATGCAATTATGTGATATGAAGGTACCTTGACTAACTAGAACGCTGAACTATCACTTACATGAGAACTACAGGAACAGAAGTCAATGACTAAATATCAAGGAGCTGCTTTCAAGCGACCTTAGTATGTGGTACATGAGTTCTTTTAGAAAAATGAGTTGCAATAGTAGGCCTACCGCTTGCTGCATTCTCTACTATTTAGTTTTTTAACAAATGTTGTCACTTAAAAAACAGTATCTTCACAGACCAAAATAGCATTGCTTAACCATAAGCTCAGTCAGGGAACATTGGTTGATCATTAAATGGTGTACTGGTCCAAATTGAAGAATTTTTGTTTCCCAAGAGCAGATAGAGTGTGCGGTGCGACGTCTATAATTGCTGCAGTGGTCGGAGCGGATGTTGCGGCTGCAACTCAAACAATATAATCTATTGCTCTGTGACCACAACAAGCTGGGACATGATAGGCTGTTTGACTTCCAACTTCCAACTGTACTGAGAACGGAATAATCGTAGTTCCCTTGGGACCTTTTATACACTCAATGAACTGCAATATCTGCTCTGTAGGGAATAAGAAGGATTACACGGCCTGTTTTATATTTTAATAAGTTTTCTGAGCAATACAAAATACATTCATACTGGCTTTAAATACTTTTAAAATAATCAGTAGTAATTTACAATGATATAACATAGTTACAGTAATAGCACCAAGTCAAACACAAATCAAACAATAACAATGTCAATTAAAAAAAGGAATACATTTTGTTTGTACAATGGAAAATTTTTTGGCAATGGAAATTAGAAGAAAATTTTAGAGAGAATTTATTTATAAAATGATAAGGATAATGGAGTCTATAGTTAGTTGCTATTATGGTACGGTAGGCCAAAATAATAAAATATATTAATGAATAACACTACTGTAATAACATACTATTAAAAATATTCAAAATAAATAAACTAACATACCACATTAAGTTTGGAGCAGCACTGCTGGGCATTGAGGTAGTCACATTCCAGATCTGATAGTGTTATAACCTAAGAATACGTCAAGGACTAGATTCTAAAATGTATTCAGCTTAAAAATTTTTATTAAAGCTAACTTACTTTGAAAAAACCATTAGTACTTGGCTTGTAGCCTATTGATGAAAAACAATGTGCAGTTAGTTGTTGTTTTATTTTTTATGCTTAGACTATATCATTGAAATGGCAACCATACTACAATGTAGGTATTTTATGCCAAGTACGAATGAGGGTTGAGTGTAACATGATTGTGGCGCGATCTTGTAGTCTTGTTACTGACTAAGACTGACGTGTTACTTAGGCAGGACCGTTAATTAATAGCCCAACAGCCGATGGCAACTAAATGGACCTAGAGAGTTTAACGTGGAATCCAAACCACGGCCTCTGAATTACAAATTGGTGTAATTATGAGGATGGACTTTGTGGATTAATGTAGTATTCAATAGTGCAGAAGTTAATCCACACAAGAGAACACTACATCCACCCGCCAATGGGACGGTGGCGACGCCCTGTAATCCAGCTACTTGGAGGTCACAAATTGTGGATAGTTGTGACAGATGGTCGGTGGATGTGGTGTTCTCTTGTGTGGACTAACATCCGCACTATTGAATACTACATTTATCCGAAAAGCCTATCCTCATAATTAGACCAATTCGTAATTCAGAAGCCGTGGTTTGGATTCCACATTAAACTGTAGGTCCCTTAGATATGCCATTGACTGTTGGGCTTATTAATTATCAGTTATGTCCAGTGGTGTAGTGCTAAAAAATGCTGTGCCGGAGCGGTCCTTCCCAGGAAGGCCATTACTCTTTGGGGGGGGGGGGTAATGGGTAGTCAAAGTCTGCAAGTTCCTCAGGAAGGTCATTGCGTGGTCAAACACATGGAATTGTGTACAATGAATTTATCTATTCAAAAAATAATTACATAAACCGAAGTTTAATTTTGCTAAAGCGACTAGTGATGCTCCTGGGATATCTGTTGTATTCATGCACAGTATTGCAGTCGAAGGCAAACAGTCCCTTTTAAGTAAGGGTTCGCTTTCTTTTTCAACCCAAACTGGCGAGTGCAGGTCAAGGAGGAAGAACATATTTGTAGATGAGTTTACCCACCACATAATACGGAGGAAAATCCTCAAATTTTATCTTGTAACTTCATCGAAATTAAAGGCTGTTCTGTAGGAAGAGGGTGTGATGAAATAAATATCTTAGACGGAGATTAAAATGAATAGGATTTAAATGATTGAAGTCTGAAAATACAAATAATCTCAACGGTTCTTAATCAGCCTCAAGTTTGTTGTAAAAATAAATATATTTTTGGATTAAAAAACTTGATACTATTAAAAGATATATGGTCTTCAAGTAAGCCCTAGTGTCTGATTCTGGTGTTACGATGTTGTTAGATTAGGGTTAATGTAAAATGCCTAAAATTGCCTCGATATTGCGTGTTGATAAGGAAATGATGCGAGCGACTCGCTTACCTACCACTTTCTATAAAAAGGCAAAGTAAAAGTATAAAAATCTGAGTTTCGGCTGCTCGAGCTTTGCCGGAGCGCCGCTCCGGATCGCTCCGCCTCCACTACACCACTGGTTATGTCTAAGGAACATGTCAGCCTTAGTCAGTAACAAGACTACAAGATCGCGCCACAATCATCCTACACTCAATCCTCATTCATACTTCGCTTAAAATTCCTACATTGTAGAATGGTTTTCATTTCAATTATCTAATCTAATCTAATCCATCTCTCACAACTATCCACAATTCGTGACCTCCAAGTAGCTGTATTACAGGACGTCACCACCGTCCCAGTTTTACATTAGTCTTTTTACATAGCTCATGCACATTAGACTAGAAGTATATTCACGCTTACTCAGATACTCTCATAATGGGATGTACAAACATTTCAGAAGAAACATTTTTAACTGTATTTCAGTGTAAATTGGTAAATAGTGTTGCTGTCTAACGTCATCGGTGGACTGACACATACTCTCTCCCTTAAATACATTTAAAAAAGAAAATCTGTATTAAAACTATCACACTTTTTTTCTCTAAGTATCATTTAATAATTTATTGTTTCAAAAATAATAATCCAATTTCTAAAAATAACAAAGTAAAATTAAAAGCTTTAAACAAAAATTAATGTAAATCCAATGTTGGTACTATGAATCATAGCTAAATTTTTTAATAACTTAAAAAAACATAAGATTCATTGTAGCCTAATTAACATACTCAAAAAATTTTGAGTAGGCCTAATCAATACTAAAAATTTAATAGACATGCTACATGAAGCTATCCTTTTGTCACTTCCATCAAACTTCCAAACAGATTTAACTATATAAATCCCTCATCATTTGTTGGTTGGAAGAGAAATGTAGTAGATATAATAAAACTTACTGATGATAAACTTCATTAATCAGACACTATAAAAACAATACTAGTAAGGTGTAGCTATTATATTATATTAGTATGGTCTAGAAAATTAATTACAATACTCAATCACTATTATACAATTCAATATCATAGATATAAAGGATACAAAATAAACCAAAAGAAACAAGACTGCACCAGTGTCAACTAAAGAAAATGCAAAAACTAAAGGTTCACTCATTGTTTATTTTTGGTTATATTTACAAAAATATTTAAAAATTCTGACTCAACTCAGCAAGACCTATGAGTATTGTTTATACAATTTATAAGTACAATTTTAAATACTTATCACATGAGTTCTAGAAAGCAATCAAATAATAACATTCTATATCAGAAATACATTTTGTGTATGTGTATGTTATTATTCATTAGGCTAACACTTTTATCTAATACCGGGCTGAAACTAGCTATCGAACCTAATGAGTCTACGTTATCGACGCAGCAGCAGTCATATTGACAGCGTTCACGTAAATTCACATATCTTCAACCCCCGCAAACTACCCCTTGGATTGATTTGTCGTGGTTCAAACTTGGTACACATATTAAGTATTATATTTACTTTCATGATATCGTAGATTTAAAGTGGTAAATCGTCCATGAGGGGAAATATATGGGTTTTTAGATACATTTTTCAACTCCTAAAAACTACCCCTTATAAAGGTTTGCTGCGGTTCTCACTTTGTACGCATAGAAATATGTGTACTTTAATAATATCAACGTTTCAAAATGGTACATAGGGGATGAAGGGGTTTGTGTGAAAATTCTCGCGATTCAAATTATGTACACATAATGAATGTTATGTTTACTTTCACGATATCGTAGTTATAAAGTGGTATTTTAGATTCGTTAGCTAGCTGTAAGTCTGTAAGTCACGAATTGTGGATAGTTGTATCAGAGAGGAACGGATTATAAGTATCCGTTCATCTATGGTTGTATGTAAGCGATGGTCGGTGGGATTAGTGTTTTCTTGTATGAATTAACGTCCACACTATTGAATCCAATCTTTATAAATAAAATTAGAGTTTTGTCTGTACATTGCTCAGAATCATTCATTTTTTAGTTATTTTTACTTTTCGTGCGTTCGAGAAGCCGAAACCGGTCTTATCTCAATTCTCATTTTGTGTCTGTGACGCTCTGGCACTTTACGCCGTCTTCTCCGAAAAAAAAACGGGAGAACTGATTAAAATTAAACTTATTTCATGTATTCTCTACATTCCAGAGAAGGTTTATAAATACTTGAAATCGCCCGCCGCTCCTTGAAAAGTAAATAACGAACATTTAAAAACCCAATTTTACGCGATATTACTCGCATTTTGATTCAGTTGGACTGATCAGCTGGTGGTTATTCGTAGAAAGTTAACCAAAGTTTTTCTCTTCCTTAAATACCAATTTTTTAATAGTATTTCTTCGTTTTTTCAACTAAACCTTTGTGTATAGTGTAATTTAAGTGTCCTAAAGTGTTTTTCAGTTGTATTCTTACTTTATTAGGAACCAAGCCATCGTGAAATGTGTTAAAACTGTATCTTTCAAACGTAAACAAACACAAGTTTACATCTCAAATCGTTCAAATAAACAAACATCTATTGCAGTCATGTCAATAAGTAACAAAGACAACAAAGTTGAATTTGTTACTCCGAACAAGCGTAAAATAGCCCATGCTCAAGTCACACAACCTAAAAGGTACGTCATTGACTCTGATGAACTGATTAAACAAAACAATTTTCAACCTTTATCTGAACACAACTACTCAAATAAATAAACTAGTCCAAATGAAGAAATGGAAGAAGTCTTTGAAAATTCTAAGCCTGAGAAACTTCCACCTATATTCATCCATGATGTGAATAATTATCAGGAAATAATCAAGGACATACGAAACATTATAAATAATGATTTCTCTACCGAATTGAAGGGGAAATCCCTGAAGGTAAAACTTCAGAGCATTGAAGACTTTAGATTGCTGACGGCGTTTTACGATCAAAGTAATGTAAAATATCACACTTTTCAGACGCGACAAGACAGGAAACTTGAAGTGGTAATAAGAAACGTCCCTTATTCCCTTTCGGAAGACGATATAAAATTTGAACTTGAATCTCGTGGTTTTCCAGTACAGACTGTTGTTCGACTGCTAAGTAAAGAAAAAATACCTATTCCTTTGTGCGCAGTCTCCCTGGATAATAATGAAAAAGGAAGTGAAATTTACAAACTCGATAAGCTTTGTTTTGCTATTGTACATGTTGAACCTAAAAGGAAACTAAGAGAAATTCCTCAGTGCACTCGTTGCCAACGGTTTGGGCACACCAAAAACCTTTGTAAACTGGATCCAAGGTGCGTAAAGTGCACAGGACAACATCATTTTTCAAATTGTCCACACAAAAAAATAGATGCACCAACCTGTGTAAATTGCGGGGAAAACCATACTGCAAACTACAGAGGCTGTAAGTTTTACCAAGACATTAAAGTAAAATCTTTTAAGAAGATCATTCCTCGATCTAACTCGAATGTTGAAATTGCAAACGCCAATCAGGAACATTCCAAAGTAGTTCCTAATACAATCATGAATTCAGGTCATAACCCTCCACGAAGCAACGGTTTGCGACCAAGATTCTCCGGTTCAAAATCCTATGCTCAAGCTGTGACTAATTTTGAACTCCCTCAAAGCACCGACCAACATCAGTCTTTAGATGGAGCTCAAGGTAACACTTCTGAAAGTAATAGCGAATTGCATTTTAATTTGGAAAAGATAATTATTGACTTAGTAAAATCAATGATGCCAACGTTAAAAAAGATTTTATCTACTGTTATACAAAACTTAGTTCAAAATGGCTGTATCTAATACAGGTATTACTATACAAAATTTAACAATCCTTAACTGGAATGCAGACGGTCTCAAACGAAAAAGGAATATTTTTGCCTCTTTTATGGCCAGACACAATGTAGATGTAGCTTGTGTAACTGAAACTCATTTTATCCCCAATGAAAATTTCAAACTTCCTGGTTACAATATTTACAGAGAAGATAGGAATGTACCCAACGCAGCCGGTGGTGTTGCAGTATTTGTTAAAAGAAACCTTAACCATCATAGTATATTTCTACCACGTCTACTCTCATTTGAAGCGGTGGGTCTTAAACTCAGTTTAAAAAATGGGCAAATTGTGAAAATTATTTCTGCATACAAATCACCAAACCGACGACTTTACCAACAGGACCTATTGAATATATTTCATGGTGACGATCCTATCCTTGTTCTAGGAGATTTAAATTGCAAACATCAATTCTGGGGTTGCCGCGTAAACAATCCGAATAGAGTTCGCCTTTTAAACTTCATTAATCAAAGCGATTTAAATGTATCGGCTCCTACTGAGCCCACACACTATCCCTGGCAAAACAACTTTCAACCAGACATTCTCGATATAATTATTCATAAAAACATTACTCCTCCAATTTTTCAGCAAGTATTAACTGAACTCGAGTCTGATCATCTTCCAGTCCTTACTAACTTTTTCTCGGAACCTATGTTATGCTCCCATTCCCCAAGGCTTATTACTGGTAAAATCAATTGGGAAACGTTTCGATTTGAACTTGATAATAATTTAAGTGTTCCAAATAACTTATACTCAGTTGATGGCATTAATACAGCTGTTGATAATTTTACTGAATGTTTGAAACTTTCTACTAAAAATGCAATTGTTAGGGAGTTCCCTTCAAAAAATAACGACTATCTCCATCCACCAATGAGAATATTGCGCCTTATAAGAGAAAATAAACGGTACCAGTGGACTGACACATACTTTCTCCCTTAAGTAAATTAAAAAAAGACAATCTGTAATAAAACTATCATGTTCTACAAAGTTAATCTAGATATCATTTAATAATTTATTGTTTCAAAAATAATCATCCAATTTCTAAAAATAAAAACACGAGAGACAAAGTTAAATTAATTGTTCAAATTGTATGGGGGGGACTACCCCCCCCGTAACACCAAGCTTTTTTGAGCTGGTTTTGTTCGGTGATTTGACCTTACGCTTCATACCAAGTTTCATGGAAAACGGTTGGAAAGTAAGGAAGAAATTGATTTTTTTATATTCTCCATAAGAATAACATTGGGCGCTTTCAGACAACGTACTGCGTTTATCGTGGACAGTAAATTTAACTTTTCCCTGGAACCGTTAGTCGTAGACGAATAATTCAAATTACTAATTTGTTTAGTTTTTTAAGCTGGTTTTAATGGTGCCAGTCAAGCTATACTTTACTTTTATTGTTTTCGCTAAAAATTTAAAAATTTGATTTTTTTGACATTTAAAAGCCCATAACTTTTGAACCGTCATTTTTACAGATATGCGGGTGGTGTCAAATTATTTAGTACTTTGTACACTATAAACTGTCAAAATTTAATAAAAATCGTTAGAGCCGTTTTTGAGAAATTTGGATTTTTCACGTTTTTTAAGGGTTTTTAGGGGTGAACTACCCTTAAAAATCAAAAATTCAAAAAAATGAAAAAAACGCCTGGAGATACCGTGAATATATACATAAATGCCGAATTTCATCTAAATCGGACTAACGGGGTAGGCTGTGGCACTGTACACATCCAGACACACACACACACGGACACACGGACGGACAGACATCACGTCAAAACCCACTTTTTTGGATTCAGGGGACCCCAAAACGGATATATCCACCCTCAACTCAAATTCGAAAATTTTGACGAAAACAATACTTTCTCCATATACTATGTATAAGGGGAGAAAGTAATAAACGGTACCAGTGAACTGACACATACTTTCTCCCTTAAGTAAATTAAAAAAAGACAATCTGTAATAAAACTATCATGTTCTACAAAGTTAATCTAAATATCATTTAATAATTTATTGTTTCAAAAATAATCATCCAATTTCTAAAAATAAAAACACGAGAGACAAAGTTAAATTAATTGTTCAAATTGTATGGGGGGGACAACCCCCCCCCCCGTAACACCAAGCTTTTTTGAGCTGGTTTTGTTCGGTGATTTGACCTTACGCTTCATACCAAGTTTCATGGAAAACGGTTGGAAAGTAAGGAAGAAATTGATTTTTTTATATTCTCCATAAGAATAACATTGGGCGCTTTCAGACAACGTACTGCGTTTATCGTGGACAGTAAATTTAACTTTTCTCTGGAACCGTTAGTCGTAGACAAATAATTCAAATTACTAATTTGTTTAGTTTTTTAAGCTGGTTTTAATGGTGCCAGTCAAGTTATACTTTACTTTTATTGTTTTCGCTGAAAATTTAAAAATTTGATTTTTTAGACATCTAAAGGCCCATAACTTTTGAACCGTCATTTTTACAGATATGCGGGTGGTGTCAAATTATTTAGTACTCTGTACACTATAAACTGTCAAATTTTAATAAAAATCGTTAGAGCCGTTTTTGAGAAATTTGGATTTTTCACGTTTTTTAAGGGTTTTTAGGGGTGAACTACCCTTAAAAATCAAAAATTCAAAAAAATGAAAAAAACGCCTGGAGATACGGTGACTATATATATACATGCCAAATTTCATCTAAATCGGACCAACGGGGTAGGCTGTGGCACTGTACACATCCAGACACACACACGGACACACGGACACACGGACGGACAGACATCACGTCAAAACCCACTTTTTTGGATTCAGGGGACCCCAAAATGGATATATCCACCCTCAACTCAAATTCGAAAATTTTGACGAAAACAATACTTTCTCCATATACTACGTATAAGGGGAGAAAGTAAAAATAGAGTTAGACGACAATGGCAAAGGTTTAGACAGCCCCATTCGAGAAGACAATGGAATGAACTTTCCCGACGAGTGCGGCATGAACTTGATACATATCGCATAGATTTGTATAGATCATACGTTTCTGATATCTACCCTGGGGACTCAAACATGTGGAAAGCAACAAGAAGACTACTACGAACTTCATCAATTATACCTCCACTTGCTCACAATAATAAGGTTTTCGAAAACGATGTTCAAAAAAGTAATGTTTTTGCTGACCACTTTGAAAATGCATTTAATCCTAATAATGTTCATGACCGGGAGGTAAATGAAATTGTAGAGGAGTTTCTAAAATCTAGCCCTAGTACTGTTGAAAAGCCTGTAAAGTACACGTCACCCTCTGAAATAAACAGCTTCATTAAAAAATTGCCGGACAAAAAAGCTCCTGGTCATGATCTGATTCCTAATGTCGTCTTAAAAAAATTTAACTCGTAAAGCATTGGCAGTCTTAGCATCAATATTCAATGCTTGTATTTCTGTTGGATACTTTCCTCAGACCTGGAAACATGCTGAAGTCATTGTCATTCATAAACCTAATAAGCCCAAAAATCAGCCAAGTAGTTACCGTCCAATCAGCCTCCTGTCTTCAATATCAAAATTGTTTGAAAAGATAGTCCAGAAAAGAATTTTAAAGTTTATAGACTCAACGAATACGATCCCTCATCATCAGTTTGGATTTAGATTGAAACATTCTACTAGTCATCAAATTTTGCGAATCAGTGAAACTATCAATCGAGGATTTGAAAACAAACTTCACTCCACTACTGCATTCTTGGATGTTGCTCAAGCATTCGACAAAGTTTGGCATGCCGGACTGCTGTATAAATTATACCATTTTGGCTTTCCTCTTTATTTAAGAGTTCTTTTGCAATCTTTTTTAACCAATAGAACATTTGCTGTTAAACTAAATTCCAAGTTCTCTACGACTCGCCCAGTAAGGGCAGGTGTTCCACAGGGCTCAATATTAGGACCTATTTTATTCAACATATTCATGTCTGACTTGCCGGATCTACCGCACGTTACTCTCGCTCTCTACGCCGATGACACTGCCATCATAACCCAAAATTCAGACATTTACAATGCTGCAACGCTACTTCAAACGAGTGTAACCATGATAAATAACTGGTTTAAAATGTGGAGAATCGCTCTGAATCCATCGAAGTGCGAAACAAAAATTTTCTCCTTGAGAAAATACAATGTCCCACCTGAGATCTATATTGACGACACAACAGTTCGTTGGAATCCTGATGACCACGGTATTAAATATTTAGGCGTCTATCTCGACAAAAAATTAAATTGGAACCTACATGTTAACACTAAATTGACACAAGCATATGCACGCTTGTCAATATTATTTCCTTTAATCAATAGAAAGTCAACTTTAAAGTCTACATGCATCCTTTTAATATACAAAACCATTCTTCGCCCATTAATTATGTACGCTTCTCCAGTTTGGGGAAACTGCGTTTCATCAGGAAAGCTAAACAAAATTCAAATTTTTCAAAACAAAATTCTAAGAATTGCTGCAAAATGTCCATGGTATATTCGCAACGCACACATACATCAAGAATTTGGAATAGACACAGTTAAAAATTATATAAATAAAACAACAAGAAAATTTCTATTAAATTTGTTCAACGTTCCTGGAGCCGTAACTTTCGGTCTGGGGATGCCGACTATAGAGAGGCGACTAAAAGCAAGACTTCCTCAAGATTCTCTGGCACTTGGGGATTTAAATGAAGTTATGATGGAAGACATTTTGTAAAAAAAGAAAAACATCCTGTTGGCAGTTCAAAGTTATTTATTATATTATTCCGATTTAATATTAGTTTAGGGTGTCTTCGAATGAAGCAAACCCAATAATTGTTCTTATTACTGTATTTTTTTACACATTCTGTGCATAATAATAACATTGATCCAGAATAAAAAACCTTTAATAAAAAAAATTGATTCAGTTTTCAATGAATAACCTACTGATAAAATCAGCTGTCTTTTTTTTCTTGTTTTGCTTTTTTAAGCAGGCTTGGCTTTATTTTACCATGCAGCCTCGAAGCTCACTACTTTTCATGGTTGCTTCCCTGAAAATGTTTATTGGAAATAGTTAGTATATAGGCTAGTATTTGTAGAGCTAGTTAGGCTGTTAGTTAAGGTGTACAATGAGGTTCTAAGCTTGGTTCTACATTATTTTTTCAATTTTTTATTGTTTGTATATGTCCTAATTGTGTAAGAAAAGATAGAAAAAGCTAAGGGTGCATAGGATCATAAGGAGGGAGAATGAAGGAGATCTTCGCTAGGGGCCCGTCAAGCTTGTCTATACCCAGAAAGGGGAAGGGGGGCCACGGAATGAAGCACCCAAGAATGGACAACATATATGTAAAAAAATTGTGTTGGTGTTTTTGAGTGTTCCTATATATTCCTATTTATTTCTTTCAAAAATTTGTTGATTTCTCTGTATATTATATCATTATTGGATTTCAAGGCGTCGACGATATTGGTATTGTATTGTGTGTAAGTTTTCTTTAAAAGTCTATCCCTAAAGTATTCATAACACGGGCATTTCCAGAATAAGTGTTCAAACGTTTCATCTTCACTTAGAGTACAATTTAGGCAAAGTGGTGTGAAGTACATTTTTTTTTAATATAAATTAAAATTGAGTCTTGTATGACCTAGTCTGAGCCTACAGATATTTATAATTTCTTTTCTAGTCAGTTTCGATTTGTTAAACCACGGCTTGGATGGAAAACTTTTCTGAATATTTTTGTGCCATTGTGCCTTATGAGAGTTCATTATGTTGTTGTTGTATTTTTGTTTGTAGCACAATAACTTTGATGAGTTATAGTCTTCAATTGGAGTATGTGTGTCATTCAAAACAACCCCATCTAAGATTGCGTCTCTAGCTAGTTTATCCACCTTTTCATTCGGATTGATTCCAACATGACTTGGTACCCAGTGTAATACATATGTTTTACTACTCCTTGATATTTTTAATATTATCTTATTTATTATCTCATTACATCTTTTACTATCTCTAAACTCATCGATTGCTTTAATAGAAGATTGGGAGTCTGAAAAGATTATTATTTCATTGTAGTTAGTATTTTCGCAGAAAACCACGCTTTGGTAAATGGCATACAACTCTGCTGAGTAATTTGACATATATGCTGACAGTTTATATTTATATTTAATATCCAGCCTAGGAATATAGAAGGCGCAGCCAACTCCTTTTTGTGTTTTTGAGCCATCTGTGTAGACTATCAAATAGTCTTTATAGGTTATGTTTACAGTTTGCAAATGTTGTTGTTGTAGGGATATGTTATTAGTATCTTTCTTACTTTTGTATGAGATTTCATAAGTTTCTTTACATATTATCTTATCTTTTATCATGCATTTTGGTTTCTCAAAATCTGAGGCATCGGTAATTCTAGGAATGTCGTGGAAGTCACTATTTGTATTAAGTATCATATTTGTGGCTTCTATGTATATAGGCTTATTCTGAGCCCAGTATGACATATTACTTGAAATTGCATGCAGGTATACTAGATTTGTGTATGCAGGATGTTCATAATTGGTTAATATCTTATAAGTTAACCTTTCTGTTGTCATTATTCTCCTAATCCTTAAAGGTAATGAAGCTGTCTCTGAGTTAAGAGCCATAATCGGTGTAGAGTTGTATGCACCTATTGAGATTCTTAGAGCCTGGTTCTGAATCATGTCTAGTTTGTTTAGCATGTAGTTTGCCTTATGACCAAATAGGAAGCTTCCATATTCTAACTTAGGCCTAACAAGACTTTTATAAAGTTGTAGAACAAAATGAGGGTGGGCTCCCTCTTTACCGCAAGACATAACTTTGAGAATGTTCAAGTCCTTAAGACATTGGCTTTGAATGTTATCGATGTGTTCTTTGTAGGTTAGTTTACTGTATATTGTAACTCCTAACAATTTTATACTATTTTCAACAGGTATAGCTTGATTACATAGTGTAAGTTTAATTTCGCCGTTCAATGTTCTAGATCTAGAGAAACATATTGCTTTGGAATTTTTAGGGATAAATTCCAAACACAATTTATCTGAATAATTTTCCAGCTGGAGTAGTGCACTTTGCATTACAGAGTTGGCTTTATTCAGTGACTTTTGTGAGCTGTATACCATAACGTCATCTGCGTACTGCAAAGATTTAATTTCTGATGAGAATTCATTATTGATGTCTGCAATATACAATGCGAACAGGGTTGGACTTAATACACTGCCTTGTGGTAAACCTCTACAAGTTTTCCTGCTGTTGTTCTCCACAACTAGGTCATTTTTAAACATGACCTCCCTATCCACTAACCATTTATGACAATGTCCAATGAATTGTGGAGGTATGCCAAATATATACATTTTTCTTAGTAATAAACCAACATTAACCTTGTCATAAGCTTTTGTAAGGTCGAGTGAGACAGCCAATACATGTTTTTTTGAACTTAGTGCTATATCTAATTCTGAAGCAAAATGTAGCAAATAGTCTGCAAAACCCTTACCTTTTCGGAAACCAAATTGTGAGTCTGGTATTTTTCTTGTCGATAAACCATTCTAGTCTGTTTTTAAAAAATTTTCAACAGTGTTAAAAATTTTCATTAAGCAAGAAATCAATGATATAGGCCTATATGATTCTTCGCAATTCTTGTCACAGTTAGGTTTAAGTAGTGCAATAAGTTGTATCTGTTTACATTGCTGTGGAAATTCCATTTCATTATTCCAGATTTTGTTGTATGTATTTAGTATTTTGGTAAGAGCACATTCTGGTAAATTTCTAATCATAGAGTAAGATATGTTATCAGCACCTGGCGCAGTATCTTTTTTCTTGGATTTAATTGCACTATACATTTCATTAATACTGAAATTACATTCTAATAAATGTTTGGGCCTGCCCAGCTCTTTAATTATTAATGACAACTCTGTAACGTTAGGCACATTACATTACATTACATTACACAAAGGGGCGGAACAGAGTTCCTATAGCACGTCAGCCATGTGGCTTTTTGTACACCCCTGTTGATTTAATGTTTCACGGACCTTCCAAGTTTAAAAACCTGACAAACTGCCGTAGTCTACCCACTAGCTCCTCCCGGGGAAGGTGACGACCCCTCTCCATGACGCCGAGAGTGGCTGCTCTCACCCCGGCAAGCTCGGTGCAGTCATACAGCAGATGATCAGCAGTCTCCTCGGACTGCCCACACTTCCTGCAGATTGGATCTCCGGGGAAGAGTCCCATTCGAGCAAGATGTTTCCTCATATGTCCATGTCCCGTGATGAGACCTACAATGAGTCTGAGTTCGGACCTACCTAACTGTAGAAGATCCTCAGCGATCCTTGAAGAGGGAGAGCTGAGAGACAGTTTACTTACTCTCAGTAGGGGCAGCTCCGCCCATCTCCTGCGGTGACACTCACGTGCCCATGTGTTGATCTCACGATCCACATGCGCCCTGGAGATGCCGCAGAAGGGTTGTGGACCCACGAATGGGATCAAAGCGCCATCGTTCGCCAGACGATCAGCTATTTCATTGCCCATAATACCTGAGTGTCCTGGGACCCAGCAAAGGGTAACGTTGTTGTGACTGCCAAGAGAAGACCCCGCTTTGCGGCATTCCCACACTAACTTGGAGTCGAAGGTACAGGAGTCCAGAGCCTTGAGGGTGGCTTGACTATCTGAGAAAATGGTAATGTTCTTGTTCCTGACACCTCTGTTGAGATTGAACAGAGCACATTCCATAATGGCTGCCACTTCTGCCTGGAACACTGTGGGGAGATCCCCCATGGGAAAGCAGAGCTTTACCTTATCTTGCACCCCCAGTATTCCAGCTCCAGTTCCCTTACTTCCCTTAGAGCCATCCGTGTACCATTCTGACTCGCAGGGATGAAGAGGTCTGCCGCCGTCTTGCCAGTCAATCCTTGGTGGAATCACCACTGAAAATGACTTACCGAAGGCGTATCTGGTGTGAAGGTGGTCAGAAGGCATATCAAGGGCCTCACTTCTGACTACCTGCTCAATTCTGGTGTGACCTACCGAGGGTTCATTGAAAGTCATCCAGAGATTCTCACATCGGAGGCGATATGCACATTTCCTAGCAACCATTCTGATGTAGACATCTATGGGCAGGATATTGAGCATACAATCCAAGGATGCTCCAGGGCAGGAACTCATGGCCCCAGAAATCATGAGGCAAGCCAACCTCTGGACCGCCGCAAGCCCCCGCACTGATGCACCGAAGTTAGTCTTTGGCCACCAGACTAGTGAACCATAGGTCATGACCGGTCTCACCACAGCAACATACAGCCAGTGCAAAAGCCTAGGATGCAGTCCCCATGTAGTGCCAACCATTCGTCTGCAAGTCATGAGTGACCACTTACCTCGATCAATCACCCTTTGCAGCTGCGGTTCCCACCTCAGTGTCTTATCAAGTACCACTCCCAAGTACTTGACCTCGTTCTGCAGATTTACCTCTGTGCCCTGCAGATTCAAAGGTTCCAGCCCGAGCAGGTTCCTCCTTCTTGTGAATGGCACCACCACTACCTTGGAGGGGTTGATGGCAAGACCCACCTCCTTGCACCAGTCCCCCACCAGGTCCAGTGCTCTGTTTATAAGTTCTCTGATCGTGTTGGTGAACTTACCAATAACCAGAATTGCAATGTCATCAGCGTAGCCCAAAGCTAGGACACCAGAATCATTGAGACGCCTGATGAGATCATCAGCTACGAGATTCCACAGCAGAGGGGAGAGAACCCCCCCTGAGGGCAACCTCTTGTGGTCAGAGCGACTAATTCCTCACCTTGAAGTGAAAGAACCACTTTCCTGTTGCTCAGTAATGCCTCGGTCCAGCCGCATATAACTCCGCCAAGCCCACGGGCCCTAGCGGCATCCACCACCGCATTCATGGAGGTGTTGTCAAAGGCCCCTTGGATGTCCAGAAAAGCACCCAGTGCTATCTCTCCATCCTCCAGTGTCTTCTCTATCCTGCCTACAAGATGATGGAGGGCAGACTCACATGACTTACCAGGAATGTAGGCATGCTAGTTCCTATGTAGTGGGTGATGTCTGAGAGCACCATCCCATACATACCTTAGGATCAACTTCTCTAGAGTCTTCAACAGGAATGAAGACAGAGAGATAGGACGGAATGACTTTGGGTCCGTGTACCTTGCCTTGCCGGGCTTCGGAATGAAAACCACTCTAGAGCGACTCCACACCGCTGGCACCCAGCCCAGAGCCAGACTGGCTCTGAAGAGCTTACACAGCAAAGGCAGAATTTCCTCAATCCCTTTCTGTAGACAGACAGGTCTGACGCCATCAGGGCCTGGTGACTTAAACGGACTGAGTGAATTAATAGCCCACCTGATCCTGCTGAACGTCACGATGCGCCCCGCCTCCATCCACCGGGTAATAGAGGCGCGATGGGAAGCATTCGTTGTGTCCAGTCCTTCAGGTTGGTCGAGAACAACGCACCCTGGAAAATGTGTTCTGGCCATGAGATCCAAGACTTCATGGGGGTTGTGTAATATCTTACCGTCAGGTTCCACTAGAGTTCCAAGGCAAGAGGAGTTGTCCTTAGAAAGGAGTTTGAACAACCTAGAGGTATCCTTAACACCTTCCAGGTTGGTGCAAAAGTTTCTCCAGGAGAGTCTCTTGGCTCTCCTGACTGCGAGATTATATTCTGTCAGCAAGCTATGATAGCGGTCCCAATTTTTACTACGCTTAGCTTTGCTGAAGTTTGCTCTGACCTTCCTTTTCATGTTTGTCAGTTCAGAGGTCCACCAATTCACTCTCCCTCCCCTGCCCTCCGAGAGTGGACAACACCCATCAAAGGCGAAGACTATCGTCTCCCCGAGACGGACCGCCACATGATCAAGATCCTGGCAGTCCCGAACTCTAGGAGACCAGCCTTCTAGCCCAGCTCTAAGAGAAGCAGAGAAGAGGTCCCAATTGGCTCGCCTCGGGTTCCTAAACGAAACCTTTTCAGGCAGAAAGTCCCCTACTTCAAAGAGGATATGCCTGTGATCAGAAAGTGAGGGTTCGGTAGAGACCCTCCAGTTGAGAATCTTACCCTCCAACCCCTCTGAATATAGCGTAAGATCAATAATAGAGCTACCTACGCGACTTACAAACGTTGGCTCTGAACCAACATTCGATATGAGGAGACCACTAGATACAATAAAATCTAATAGTGACTCACCTCTGGTGTTGGTCTTCTTACACCCCCAGACTCTGTTGTGGGCGTTAGAGTCGCATCCCACCACCAGTTGCGACCCGGATTCCCTCGCATACTCCACCAGAAGAGCAAGCTCGTGGCGGAGCTCGCAGTGTGTCCCCGGGCATGTAAACTGACGCAAAGATCAGAGGTCTGCCGGTAGATCTACAGTTGGTCCTCACCACCGCCTGATCCCTAGAGCAGAATTCCCACAGTGGCTCGCATCTGAGTCCATTTTTGACCCAGACGCAAGCCCTTGGGGTATTAGTGCAGGCCGAGAATAACTGTCCCCTAGAGGATCCCAAACCTGAGATTTTGTCGCCCCTTACCCAAGGCTCTTGAATTAGGGCGTAATTAACAGCATGTTTGACTGAATATTCACAGAAGACTGCCGAGGCAGCCTTACTGTGTTGGAGGTTTACCTGAATTACCTTTGTCATTGTCTTGAGCTGAGCCAGAGTTGGACCCCAAAAGCACCCTAAAGGAAACCTTCGTTGCAGCCAGGAATGCCTTCCACCCCTGTTTACTCAACACAAGTGCGCTGGCTTCGTCAATCACGAGGACAAGAGTCTGAAATTGGTCTTCCTGCCTCCTATTGACGATCCGCCAGTCTTTGGTGATAACACCTGGGTTCTGTTTCTGCAGACCCACAAAGACCCTCTTCGGATCTAGGTGCTCTGCCTTGGGAAACAGTTTGTCTATTCTCAAGATTACCTTGACAGAACGGAGGAGGTCTTTGTACTCTCCAACCAACATCTCGACCCCCTCGCGTACAGCAAGAGAGGCCGCCTTACCCTTCAGCCAGTCGCAGGTCACGTCGTTGCAGCAAACTGCAACCACTGCTCCTTTTTCCTGAAAGGTCCTCGAAATCTGCAGAGGTCTGACCTCTGAATCATCGTCGATCATGAGATCGCCGAGCTTGGCCTGTAACAAACAGCATTCTTCGTCCGTGAGCTTATCGTCAGGATATGCCGCTGGAACGATCGCCAACTTCCTGGTGGTCAGCAAGTCCTTGAAGGTCTCACCAGAAGTTGATGGTCCCGGAGAGGTCTTCTCCGGAGGGGTCTCGCTGGGCTTCAGCCTCTTGTGGTCCGGCCTACGCATGGGAGAAACTCCCGAGTTAGTACCCTCCCCTTGTGGCACTCCACCAGATTGTCTTTTGCGCTTGGGGCGCTTTGTTATCTTCCTCCACTCAGCTGGCGGAAGCCACTCACCAGTCGCCTTCTTCTTTTCCTTCAGAAGGCGCCTTCTCCCCGCTGGATGCGGTTGTTCACCTGCCTTAGACTTGGGCAACCCCTCAGCACTAGAGCCGGGCGCCAGCACAGCTACGGCTCCTGACTCACCAGACTGAGAGGGTGTCTCAAGAAGAACCTGGACAGACACAGAAACATCCTCCAGTTTTTCCTCCTTTGTCGGAGGAACTATCTTTCCAGGCGGGGACCTCACGGTGAGTAAGCTCTGCGCAAATACGTTCAACTCACCCGACCCTGTCTCCATCTCCTGTGACATAACGACAACGTTAGTTGATAGCTGAGAATTGCCCTCCCCAGAATCCACGGGCATGTCCTCCGAAGAGGAGTGGGATTGATTGCCGGGGCAGCGACCCACCTGGGGTAGTTCCGTTTGTTTATCATCAGCCATTTTCTAACCTAAAAACATCACAAGTTAGCAGTATGACGATGTCACTATCCATGCTGGACCCGTTCAAGGTTGCACCTCTCCTTGTCTCCGGCATGGTACTGTAACAGCTGCACACATACCTGTTATAGAAGCAGTGCGGTGGCCGGTCTAATGTACACCTACATCTCGCCCACCGCTAAACCAACCCGGGCCGGTCTGTGTACACCTACACTACGCCCCATGGTCGGTACGTGAACCGCTGCAACCCAGTTCACGAGCACTTTATCGACCGCTGGGTCTAGATCCGCTGCCTTTAGCAAAACAGAGGCACCCCGTGTAGGCTGTGCGCATAGCACACAGTGGGCCAGCCGATAGACGGACAGGCCACTTCACAGCGGTCTTGCAGAGTCCCCTCACGCAAGCGTGAGGCATACTTCTGCCTGGGGCGCTCTCGCTAACCCCTCGCCTCCCGTTAGGCACATAGTCTGGAGCTACAGTAGAACTCCAATTATCCGAACTCCGACTATCCGAATCGCCGATTATCCGAATCACTTTCAGAAAAAAATTTGTCCAAAAAGGTCTAAGTGCGCTATTATTCTTACCCCCGCGAAGCCCGAGTGTGACCCACTTGCAACCGCTCACCGTCAAGCGTAACCTGGCTGCCCGAAAACGAAAGAAGACCGCAAAACAGCTTACATTGACGGAGATGTTTAAGACCATGATTTTTATTTCTAAACTTGTACGTACATTTTATTTATATTTAAAACATGTGAAAATATCATGTTTCTTACATTTAATTCAATAAAAAAACAGTGCAATATCAAAACGTAGCTCTTTTTCTCTCTAATGGCAATTTAAAAAAAACTCTGACTATCCGAATATTTGATTATGCGAATGGGTCCCGGTCCCCATTAATTCGGATAATTGGAGTTCTACTGTAGTTGTTTTATTATGCCCTCTCTTAGACTATCATTGTTCTGAAGGGGATCCCCAACATAGGAATCACCATTTTTTATTTTTTTAACAACTTTCCAGGCATATTGGGATGACTTTTTTCCCCTATATTTTGGCAAAAAATTTCCCAAGATTTCTTTATAGCACCATTAATTACCTCTCTAGCTCTGAGTTGAGCTACCCGGTATTTCTGGTAAGCGATTGGTGTCATGTTTATCTTAAAATACTTAGAAGCTAGTCTTCTCTCTGCAACTACTCTTGAGCAGTCAGGGGTCCACCATGTTTTTGCTTTGAATTTATGGGATGAATTTTGAGTGTTTTTAAATTTGGGTATAGTTTTGTCTGCGGCATTGTTAATGTTTTTGTACATGTGCTGCATATGTAAAATACTGTCATTGTTCTTATTTTCTAAGTCAAATAGCTCTATATCATGCTCAATAATTTTTTTATATTCATTCCAGTTGGCACGTTTATAGTTTCTCTTATTACTAAATCTGCAAGTTTTTTTTGGTACGTTTTTATTAATAATCCGTTCCAAGTCAAAACTCATGAAAATAGGAAAATGATCACTGCCCATTGCATCAGTGTTAATTTTCCAGATATCAAGCATAGTAAATAGGTCTGGAGTAATGAAGGTTAAATCAATTGTAGATGCCTTCCTGTAAATTGTAGGTATAGTTGTATGATTATTATCATTTGCTAATATACAGGGTGTTCATTAAAGTCGGGGACAAACTGTAAGGGGTGATAGTACTCATCAAAATACCCCCGTCGCAGCAGACCTGCGTACTCAGCGAATTTCCAAATCAATAATATAATAATAATAATAATATACGACAAGTCAAGTGGTCAAAATCTGTTGATGAACATGAGAATTATTTGATTATTCTCCATAAGATTAACATGTGAAAGAGTGTGCAGGTTTGCTGCTGTGAGGAACGCTAAGAGTAGGCATTTATACCTTCAAAAAAATTTATTTTTAACATTTATACCAACTTTCATCAACATCTGTCCATAAATAAAGGAGTTTGCCTATTCTCCATATGATTAACATGGGAAAAGAGTATGCAGGTTTCCTGCCATGATAAACACATAAACTAACATTTTTAAGCATAAACAGGTGGGTATCAACAACATGAAGGTAAATACCAAGTTTAATATAAAAATATTGATTGATATGGGAAATATTAATTTTTCCTTATCTTCCATAAGATTAACATTGGATTTGTGTTTAGACTGTATTTAGATTTTTTAATATCTCGGTAACCGTTGGAGATAGAGGAAAACTTTAAGAAACTTAAGTGTGCAGTTTTTTAGGCTGATTCTAATGGTAAAAGATAAAATTAGAAATTTTTAAAAATTACATGTGAAAAACGCAAAAAAAACCCATTTTGGGGTACAAAACCCCCCAAACTACCCGTTTCCATTGACCGATATGTCTGGTTTACGAACTCGTCCGAGAATTTGTAGGAATACACGTCTCTACCAAATTTGGTCTTGATTGGACCATTTTTACGAGAGTTATCGTGTTCACAGACACACATACACACACACGTATATACAGGGTGTTCATTAAAGTTGGGGACAAACTTCGAGGGGTGATAGTACTCATCAAAATAAACAAAAAATTTCCTATAAACATATATTGAAAAATCCTTCGTTTAGCCGCTAGCCGCCATTTTGTATTTTATACAAAAAACGTTATATATAAATAATTATTTAAGATACAGAAACCAAACTTTGCACACATATTTAATGGCTAAAGAAAAAAATATTCTCAAATTATCATTAAGTTTGCTTTTATATTTTCAAAATTATGGCGCTTAAAAATATTTTAATTTAAATAACAAAAAAACCATTAACTTTAAGAACAGCCGCCATTTTGAAAATATATAAGCAAACTTAATGAAACTTTGAGAATATTTTTCTCTTTGGCCAATAAATATGTGTGCAAAGTTTGGTTTCTGTATCTTAAATAATTATTAATATATAAAGTTTTTTGTATAAAATACAAAATGGCGGCCAGTGACTAAACGAAGGATTTTTCAACATATGTTTATAGGAAATTTTTTGTTTATTTTGATGAGTACTATCACCCCTCGAAGTTTGTCCCCAACTTTAATGAACACCCTGTATATATATAAATTTAACGACTATTGTTTTTGGACTCTGGGCACCTAAAGAAGAAAAAATAACATGGTCCCGGGCTTAAGTCTCGCCATGAGACCTACGGTAATAGCTTCTTCCCTATGGGAAATTTGCTAATAAGAAGTGGCAGGTGGAGGCATCTGTCGTCAGTTTAGTGAACTTGGTAGACACTAGCGCCTACGTGACCGTGTTGCCCTCTGAGGGCAAGCAACCAAACCTGCTCTCGTAGTGCACTAGACTGCCACCGGGCAGGTCTATAACCAAGTAAGCGCTTTCTACTCCTATGCAAGAAGCGGAGTTCAGCTGGCACAACACGGCTTCTTTGCCACGGCCGCGCTGCGGTGGAGCACGGGCCCTGTAATGTAACATTAAACCTGCATTTTCTCGGTTATCCGTGGACGGATTTCGTTCACCAAAGTACCGTTTGATTTGAAATTAAAATTTCAATCTTTTTTGTATCTTGTAAAAATTTTATAAAGTTAATAGTTTTTTTGTTATTTTAATTGAAATATTTTTAACCGCCGCCATTTTGAAAATAGAAATGCAAATTAATTGATACTTTGAAAATATTTTCCTCTTTGACCAATAAATATGTAGGCAAAGTTTAGTTTCTGTATCTTAAATAGTTCTTGATATATAACGTTTTTTGTAAAAAATACAAAATGGCGGCTAGTGGCTAAACGAAGCATTTTTCGACAAATGGTTATAGGTGATTTTTTGTTTATTTTGATGAGTACTATCACCCCTCGAAGTTTGTCCCCGACTTTAATGAACCCCCTGTATATAGTGAGCTACTATAAGCATTAAATATCTCTTTACCTCTCGAGTCACTTATATAGCAATTCCAAAATTTATGGTGAGCATTAAAGTCACCACATATAATATTATATCCTTGATCATTATTAAAAAGTACATCCCTCCAAAATGTTGAGCATATCTTGTTATTTGGGCAATATAGGTTATATACAAAGATTGGTAGCTCATAGTTTTTAATTTTAATTATACTAATTTGAAGTGGTTTACTAACTGTAACTGTTTGTTGTTCAAAAATTAAGTCTTTATGAATTACAAAGGCGATACCACCGTATCCATCAACTCTGTCATTTCTAATTATGTTAAAATTCTTTTCTTTTAATTTATCAGACTGAACAAGCCAAGTTTCTTGTAGTATTGGTAAATGCAGTGGTGTAGTGCTAAAAAAGTCTGTGCCGGAGCGGTGTGTGGCGCAGCGGTCCTTCCCGGGAAGGCCAATATTCTTTGGGGGGGTAATGAGTGGTCAAAATCTGAAAGTTCCTCAGGAAGGTCATTGCGTGGTCAAACGCGAGGAATTGTGTACAATGATTTTATCTATTTAAAAAATGATTACATAAACCAAAGTTTAATTTTGCTAAAGCGACTAGTGATGTTCCTGGGGTATCTGTTGTATTAATGCAAAGTATTACAGTCGAAGACAAACGATCCCTTTTTAGTAAGGGTTCGCTTTCTTTTTCAACCCAAACTGGCGAGTGCAGGTCAAGGAAGAAGAACATATTTGTAGATGAGTTTACCCACCACATAATACGGAGGAAAATCCTCAAATTTTATTTTGTAAAAAACACCGCAACTTCATCGAAATTAAAGGCTGTTCTGTAGGAAGAGGTTGTGTTGAAATAAATATCTTAGACGAAGATTAAATTAATAGGATTTAAATAGTAAAAGTCTGAAAATACAAATAATCTCAACAATTCTTAATCAGCCTCAATTTTGTTGTATAAATGAATATATTTTTGAACTAAAAAAACTAGATACTATAAAAAAATGGTCTTGAAGTAAGCCCTAGTGTCTGATTCTGGTGTTACGATGTTGTTAGGTTAGGGTTAAAGTAAAACGCCTAAAATTGCCTCGATATTGCGTGTTGATCATGAAATGATGCGAGCGACTCGCTTACCTACCAATCTCTATAAAAAGGCATAGTACAAGTATAAAAAGAGTTTCGACTGCAAGATCTGTGCCGGAGCGCCCCTCCGGCTCCAAAAGCTGTGCCGGAGCGGCGCTCCGGACCGCTCCGGCTCCACTACACCACTGGCTAAATGTATATTATTATTATTAAGATACCTAGTCAGTTCAGGCCATTTGGGCCTTAAGGATCTGGCATTCCATTGTAGTATGTTAAATTTATGTGCTCTAATTAAGTTATTTGGAGAAATCATTGTTTATTTGAGGTACCTTCTTTATTTGTATAAAGTAATCTAATGAATTCTGGGCATTTGTTTACAATTGACCTAGAATTCCACTGTATTATATCAATTGTTTGTGTGTTCAATTTATTTTTTCTTGTGTTTCCCCTCCTGTAGAATCCATATAAATATTGTCCACTGGTTTCATGTTTATAGAATCAGCATCTATTGTCTCTGAGAAAATGTCATCGTCTAGAAGGTAGGTGTCTATCAATGTTTCTACTTCTTTTTTTGAGCAGTTTTCTACCAGATTGCATCTTAATTCCTCTATTTTAGCCCTAAGTTTCCTTACTAGCCATAGTCTGTCATTAGGTGGCAAGACCACAGGTGAGGATTTATTACCTGTCTTAGGACCTATTTTTTTATGTGCATTATGATAGAATTTAGTAGATTTGTGGGCATAATCATGATCTTGATTATATTTAGGGACATGCAGATTTTTCTTGTTAGGATTTCTCATTATGTTTGGGTTTGACACAGTAAAATTTTGCACTTTTTCTTCAGGTAAATATTTAAACCTATTGAATGTATTCTGTCTTTGCGGAGTTTTCATAGAGGGGCAAAAACTTTTTGAGAGACGTGGGTATGACTTATGACGAGGGATCGCATATGACCTTAGCAGCTTCTGAATAAGATTTGCTTGAAATAAATTTACTGTTGTGCCTTATTGCCTTTTTGTGAACACTTGGGAAGAACTGACTAGCCGTGAAGTAGTCTTCGTTATTAAGGCTCATTCGTGTTTTTATTTTGATCTGTCTTTGGAATTCTGGGCAGTCTCTAGAAGTGCTGCTATGCTCTCCTTCACAGTTTACACATCTAAGTTTTTTTGAACATTGTCCGTCATGAAACCCATCGCCGCAGTTCCGGCAGAGTCTAGTATTGTTACACGGGGAGCTAGCTACGTGACTGAATGCAAAACATCTATAGCACTGCCTGACTGGCATCAGGTAAGGTTCAACCTTCATCAAGACATGGTTAAATCTGATTTCATTGGGTAGGGAGTAAGAATTAAAGGTAACTTTAACGAAGTACGTTTCCTTGAGTTCATTATTTAATCTTTTTTTTTATCCTCATTGCATTAACAATGCTATGCTCACTTATGGATTCTGTTCTGATCTCCTCTTCTGTAACCTCAGGATCTATATATACAACTCCTATATAGTGCAATCTACGGGAGGGGATGAATATGGCGTTATATTGCTTAAGAGCATTACTTAAAACTTAGTCATTGGCCTTTGTGTAACTATTACATGTGATTGTGATGTTTCTCCCTGTGCGTTTGATATGTTGAATGTCTGATTCAGATTTCAAAATTTTTCCTATCTGGAAGGGACTTAGTATATTTTTATTTTTGGGCTGCACTATGACTTCAAATGGGCCATTATGGTGTTCCTCCTACCTGAACTTGGTCAGAGAGGGCTTTTTTCTTTCTAGGGTTTTGTTCCCCGTGTTATCATCTCCGTCAGATAGATCATCGGATTTTCTCTTTTGATTCACATTATAGTTTTGATTTATTTCAGGGGGCTGAATTTCAATAGTTTTTTCTATTATTGAATTTATTGCCATCGTTAGTTGAGTCTCCTCTTGACTATCCATGGCTAGACCTGTCCTGACAGGTCCAGCCGACCACGTGGGCTTATAGTGTATATATGTGTGTGTGGTAGTGTAAGTGAAGTAAATTAAGCTGAAGCTAATTTAGAAAATACTTTTAAGATTTCAAAGTAGCATGCAAGATAAGAATGAAGGAATTACATGTTAGTGACTTACAAACACAGTACCGGTGAAGTTGAGGTTAGACTGATTAGAAGCAACCAATTAAAGCAGTGAGCTGTCTTTTTAGTTTGAAGATTTAATAGAAATAAAAACATCAGCTGTCAAATCAATATTAGTTAGTTTATATTGGTAATTGATTTTAAACCCATTTCGAAATCATACTATATTAAAAAGTTATTTTAACGTATAACTAATTATAATAATTGTATATGAAATCTAATAATATAAATAATTTATAATGTATAATTTACATTGTAAAACATTGTAAAAGTATGCTAAATTTATTTTATTGTATTTTGTTTTTTTATTTGTTGTTTAGGTTTACATTTTGGTATGATGATCTTCCTTCTTTAAACTGATTCCTACAACCAGTACAAAGGACAGGCTTACTGCTAGTAATTTTATAAAACAATTTGACTATCACCATTAAATACAAATAAAAAAGTATTTTGAATCTATAAATAAATATTTTGATTATATTTTTCTTCTCTAACTATTTTTCTTTATTTTTAAACAATATTTAAAAAAAGCTAAATAGCTGGTATATAATATAAATATTTATATACATTATATATATACATATATTATAATCCAATACTATAATTAAATTGTTTATAATTTGCACACGGAGAAAACGGCACTAAGGATTTTCTTTAAATTTTGGAATAATAATTTCTTCTGAGTATAATATTTGGAAAATTTTTTTTAATCATTTTTAAATCTTTTTTAAATTAAATTAAACATAAACAAATCCATCTGTTTATAACTTTACAATTGAAGAATGGTGGAGAACATTTTGAGTATTTTGTATAAAATATATGTAATGTAAAATAAATAAAAAAACAAATTAAAAAATAAAGGGTAAATTTACTGTGCGAAATAAAAGCAGAGAAAATTATTTTCAAAATCTTTCATGTTTTGAAAGAAAATGTATTCATTCTATTGCTTGAAGCCACTGTAACAAACCAATTAACTGGTGTAAATTAAATTTTTCTTTTGCTTTTCAATCCTCATTCCGTTTCTAACAAAATCAGTTGATCACAGGCTAGTAATAACTGTATGGATAATTAAACAGTTAAAACGATTGAGGTTGGCTAAAAGACCTTAAACGGCGTCGCTCAATTGGCAGACGCCGTGATCCTGCGGTAGCGTGTCGGGCTCGAAAACCGAAGGTCGCGAGTTCCATCCCCGACGAGGGCATTTCTTTTTGTTCAGTGCTATATTAATTATGGTGTATTGAATCGGTTTTATTTAAACCACATAAATGTTTTCATTGAGTAATAAATGTGTTTTAATTTTTCTAATTAATTTTTATAATACATGTCTTATTCTATACGAGCAAAGCTCGGTCACCAGGTACTACTACGTTAATCCACAAAGACCATCCTCATAATTAGACCGATTCGTAATTCAGAGTCTGTGGTTCGGATTCCACGTAAAACCGTAGGTCCCTTAGTTGCCATCGGCTGTTGGGCTATTATTACAGTCCTGTCTAAGGAACGTGTCAGCCTAAGTCAGTAACAAGACTACAAGATCGCGCCACAATCATCTTACATTCAATCCTTATTCATACTTGGCTTAAAATACCTACTTTGTGGTATGGTCACCATTTCAAATAATCTAATCTAATCATTATTTTAATATTTCGGTCAAAAAGTGTTTCAAACTCTATCAAAGAATTGCATAACGATCATCCTTCACTCATTTCTCATTCATAGTTGGCTTAAAATACCTACCTGGGTAGGTTGTCATTTTAATAATCTAATCTAACTTTATTATATTTTAGCCTATATAGCAACTATTGTAATTTTCTGATCAGTTAATTATAAACAGTATATCAGTGGACTGACACACACAGTAAGAAAAATATAAAAAATACAACATTTAATAAAACTACATTATGCTTTGTAGTTTATTTAAATATCCATTATAGATTCATTATTTTAAAAATAATCTACCCTCAGGTGATACAAAACTTTTTTAGTGGATCTTTTTGGGTGATATGTGACTCGATACTGCATATCGAGTTTCATGGAAAACAGTTGTGAAATAAAGAAGCAATTGATATTAGAATATTCTCCAACAGAATAACATTGGGCACCCTCAGATGTCTACCAAGGATAGTAAATTGAACTTTTCTTTGGAACCATGAGTAATAGACTAATTCAAAAATATTTATTATAGATTCAAAATACTTAGTTTTATAAGCTGGATTTAATGGTGATAGTCAAATTGTTTTATAAAATTACTAGCAGTAAGCCTGTCCTTTGTACTGGTTTGTAGGAATCAGTTTAAAGAAGGAAGATCATCATACCAAAATGTAAAGCTGAATTCTAAACAAATCAATACAAAGAAATAAATCGATACCCAGGTTTATTATTGTTAGTTATAAGTTAAAATAACGTTTTAATATAGTTTGATTTCGAAATGGGGTTAAATCAATGGCCAATATAAACTAACTAATATTTATTCAACGTACAGCTGTTTATTTTTCTTTCTATTAAATCTTTAAACTACAAAGACAGCTAATTATTACCAGTAGGTTATTCGTTTAAAACTGAATCAAAATGCGAGTAATATCGCGTAAAAAGTGGGTTGATAAATGCTCGTTATTTACTTTTCAAGGGTCGGCGGACAATTTTAAGCCTTTAAAAACCTTCTCTGAAATGAAGATAATGTATGAAATAAGTTTCATTGTTATCAGTTATCCCGTTTTTTTCGAAGAAGGGCGTAAAATGCCTCCTGGAGCGTCACAGACAAAAATTGAGATAAGACCGGGTTTGGCTTGTTTAACGCACATAAAGTAAAAATGAATAATTATGACTGCAGTGCTTAATTTCGAAATTAAAAGGTACCGGAGCTGTAGACATCTGGGGGCAGGGGGCGGATCCAGAGAGGGGTCTGAGGGCTCTCTGGAAATTTTTAAAAATTAGGCACTACAATATGCGTTTTTATAAACAACCTGAGACTTGAAACCTAGCTGGTTTTATAAGATTTTTAGTAAAATATCATCAGAGTAATAGTGAGGTTGGATCAGCTGATGTTGGATACATTACATAACAGCTAGGGCTAGTGTTCAGTAAATAAAAGAGTAATAAAAGGTGTAGTATGGTTTTATTTCCACAGAAATAGCTTTAGTTGGTGTTAGTGTTGCGTTTGGTAAAATAACATTTTTAAAGAAGAAACATAAAAATATGAATGTTATTGCAACCTATTTATGAAAAACACTTCCACAAAACATAATTGTCTTTTTCGTACTCCTTGTGACTTCTTTCTTTTGAGTTTGTGTCAACCGCTGAATGTTTACCTATTGACAACTAAGACTTAACGTGGCGTTCAGATTTGTACTCAGTTAGAGGGGGTCCAAGTAGTTTGATAAAAAGTAGGTCACATACTGTTTTACAAGTAAAGAGCATCTTGAGGGCACCATTATCAAATTCATTGCCGAAAATCCTGAAAATATAATAACCAAATTCAATTATTGTAGCTATACAAAAGCTGGAAGTTAATTTCTTTTCCCATTTTCTCCTAAACAAGAACACTTTCAAACTACATCACTTCAAATAATCAAAATTCAGAAAAATATAAACATGGAAATTAAATTATTTAATCACCTATCTTCACAAATTCAGCATTTACGCATGAAAATTTTTGAAAGAAAATCATTAAAAATTTATTAAAATATCAACTATATAATTTGGATGAATTATTTCCGGAAGCCAGTTTTATAATATAAAGTATAAAATAATTTCATGAAGAAATTTTATTTAATTTAAGATCGACTTTATCTTTTCCATAAGAGCTTACAGTTCCCAAAACCAATTGTTGACTTACTTTGATACCTTGAGTTTTTTCAGCTCCTAAATTTGAAACGTCTCTAGAAGCGTTGCAGGCTAGCTCTGCTCCTACAATTAAGCCATGGATTTTTTATTTTAAAACCAATGCTCTGTTGCGTGGACCAACAGGCTGGTTTAAACATGAATAAGTCTTTGGACGTATTAGGCTTACCGGTACTTGATGATGAAAACGTTAACCCCCCTTGATCCGAAGAAAGCTGCTGTTTTTCTGATTCTACGGGACGGTGTTGGCCTACAACAGATGATTGCGAAGGTGCAGGTGTTGGTCTAGATCACAATGTTGTTTATATTATCGTCTAACTTAACCTTTTTATTAGGCATAAAAAACGTAGTTATTTTCTTAGACATGGTCACAGAATATTTTAACACCTAACTCACTTCACAATTTCTTCAACATCATTTGTGCACAATCTTGCACTTATGCATGATGCGCTTGAAGAATTAGCAGATCTTTTTTGCAGCTGCAAAAATCAAGCCTTAACTTAGTTCAATCGTATAGTGACATCAGCCTTATGAAAAAAGTGCTGCTTGAAGGTAAAAGTAAATATAAAATAAGGTTTTGTTCAAAGATTATTGTTTTTATCACAAAATTCAGATTTATTTCAAAATTTTATCAAGCACGTAAACGTGAAGAAAAAGGAACCGGAGCTCCGCTCCGTTGTCCAAAGAAGTACCGGAGCTGTGCTCCGGAGAGCTCCGGCTGAAATTAAGCCCTGATTATGAGCAATGTACAGACAAAACTCAAATTTTATTTATATTGATTGTTAAACCAGAAAATTAAAAAAAAAACATTTAAAAGACCATAACTTTTAAACCCCTATGTTTTGAGGATTACGGGTGGTGTCATTTTGTTTGCCTCATTAACTGGCTGGGTGGTGTAGTGGTTATTATAACCACTACACCTTCAGTTTTGAAGGCGGGTATATACCCGCCTTCAAAACTGAAGGTCGCCGGATCGAATCCTGCAAGGGTCGAATCTGGACCCTAGTCGCCATTTGTCATTGGGCTACTAATTAATGATGCTCTCTAACAACAGATTGACGTTAGGTAGTACGAGACCGCTCGTAACAAGACCGGGGTTTGGACCGTTCCCCATCAAAACGTTAAAAATGCCACTGGCGTAGAAATACACAAAATAAAATAAAATACTTGAAATCATACAATTAGCATCAAAATTGTTTTAGCTGTTTTTAAGAATTAAAAAGAAGCCAAATTTTCATTGTTCACATAAAATACCCTTAAAAATAAAAGAATAAAAAAACTCTGAGGCATGAAAAAAATGAATAGTAAATAAATGAATTTTTATTAAAAAAACATATTTACAAGTACATGTCATAAACAGAAATTATTAACTGGTCACTGTTGCCAGTAGTGTCAACAGTGAAATAAAAACAAATAAAATAATGTGTTCAGTCTAGCATTAATTTAAAGACTACCCTACTTCACCAATTAAGGCATCTGTACGCAACAAAAAAGATGGAATATTTCTAAAATAAAATGGTTTTACATTAAAGAAAAAGAAAAGACTGAAAAATATTAACTTATTCAAGTGTTAAATTTAAGAAATTTAAATCAGGAAAAGAAAAAAAGCCAAATTATTGTGTTTTTGTATTTTAAAGTGGGGCTGTTCTTAATAATAACAGGTAGTTGATTAAAAAATTTTGGTCCTAAATAGGACCAAAATTTCATACTAAAATAAAAATTATCAGTAATCAGTATTTATTTATCAGTAATTTAAATTATCAGCAATTATCGTTATCATTTTTCAAAATTAAATTATCAGTATTTTATTAATCAAATAAATTATCAGTAATTATCACTATCAGTAATTTAAAGTTAAATAGTGTGTTTAAATAAAAATCTTTTTACTTTCGGCAGTCTAAAATTTTGATTTACAATGTTGTAAAAAGAAATGTACCTACATTTCTTGTACTATAAGCCAAGTTGTAGTTTCCTCTATTACCGCTTCTTATAAAGAAAACCCTTTAACACTTTATACACAAACAGATGTTGAAGTTACATAATGTTCAACTCTGAGTAAATAGGAAATGAGCTTTTGGTTTTTATTTTTTTTACTTTCTCCCCTTATACATAGTATATGTAGAAAGTATTGTTTTTGTCAAAATTTTCGAATTTGAGTTGAGAGTATGGGGATTGAGGGATTCATGCAAATGTAAGTCATGCATTTCAAATAAGTCTACTAGTGTTCCTAAGGACATTTTAAGTAAACTCAATGAGGAATTAGTCCAAAAAGTTCAGGAAACGATTAATCACAGATTCAATGCATTTGAAAAAACCTTCAAACTCAGATGACTGAATTTAGCAGTCATTAGAATTTTTCTGTGATAAAATTGACCAGTATGAAAGTACAGTGAAGAAAGCTGTAGATAAAATCAAAACCCTAGAAAAATAGAAAAATCACAATCTGAGCTACAAAGTAAAAATAAGGCCTTATAAATGAGGAACTAACAGCTTATAAAGTTACATTTGAGGAATTAGAACAGTACAATAGGAACCGAAATGTTCAGATTGGGGGTGTTCCTGAATCTGAGCATGAAAACATGCATGATAATGTGCTAAAATTAGGGAACACCATAAATGAGGCAATAAAACCTAATACCGATGTACAAGCGGTTCATCATGTACCAACTATCCGTACCTCAGGACCAAAACCAATAATCCTACAATTTTCAAATTGACAGAAGCGAAATAGTTTCCTCAAAAATGTAAGCAGGCTAAGTTGAAATCACCTGACTTTATTGCTGGTGTTCCTAGGACTAATGTAAACGTTAACGAACACTTAACACCATATAACAAAAATCTTATCAGGCAAGCGAGAGAACTTAGGTCAGGGGTATGAGTATGTGTGGCCATCTGATGGGACAGTGGCAAGATATATATATATATATCTTGCAACATCGCCGACCAAACAGCATTTTAAAGTGTATGTAGCCCATCAATATATATATTGAGTGAAGGGATGCAAGGCCATTAAGCCTACATTGACTTGTACTATTTCTCAAGTAAGTTTTGATGCGTTTCAATGACAATAAAAACATCCTTTCTGGCGTCGCCAGTGGAAACTGGAAGAGTACACATTATTTTTAAGAGTTTTTAGATGTAAGGAAAAACTTCCTTATCACATTTTAACATTGCCTTTATGCAAAATTTAAATGTTAAATGTTCTCTGCTAACACGACTTTTCCAAAGCCTTAAATCTTGGAAATTGGCCAATCCTTCGTACTGTTTTCTTTCGGATTCGTTTGTTTCAAATAAACACATAAAATTACTAAAAACCTTTTCATGGTTTGTAAATCGTTCCTTAAGTTGATTTATAAAATAAATCGACATAAGGAATAAAAATGCATAATAGTCTTCAATAGAGCTAGATTTCATTATACGTTGTGTGTTGTATGTTTATTGGTAAATATTAAAGAAAAAAATAAGTATCCCATACCATCAATTTTAGATTTATCAAATTTTTATTAATCAAATTTTTGTATTTGATATATTTTATTGAAATAAAAAAACAATTATAACAAGTGACAAAATTTTAGTTTTATCAAGAATTAAAAGGGATTAGCTGATGTTTGGAAATTGAATATTATAATGGGTCGCGAAATAATGTTTGGTTGGTGGGTCGCAGGTCAAAAAGTTTGGGAACCACTGCTCTATACGATTAGCATGGGAGAAGAGCATGCAGGTTAGCCGTACTCAGTATATGCCTCAAGGACAATGTGCCACTCGTTTCGCATCATCATTAACTAAGAGATTAGTACCTGGTGACCGAGCTTTGCTCGGATAGAATAAGACATGTTTTTACAAGTTATAAATAAATATAATTTACACCAGTTAATTGGTTTGCTACAGTGGCTTCAAGCAATATAATGAATACGTTTTCTTTTAAAACACAAAAGATTTTGGAAATAATTTTCTCTGCTTTTATTTTGCACAGTTATTTTACCCTTTACTTTTTACAAATTGTTTAGTAATTTGATAGTTTTTCATTTATTGCATACATAAAATAAATATTAATGCAAAACCTCTATTCACATATTGTTCTCCACCATCTTCAATCAACAACTGTCAAACGGTTATAAACAGCTGTTTTGATTTGTATTGTTTACATTTGATTCTCCATAAGCGTAATGTTAAATTTTTAGATTTTAAACTTAATACTACAAGAAAACAAGAATTTTCCTGGACATTAGACCTATCTAGAACTTATTTTCTACTCATAAAATTAGTTATTTCTAAAATTTAAAGAAAATCCTTAGTGCCATTTTCGAGATCCGTGTGCAAATATATATATATATAGCCGGCATATACTCGGAGCCGTTAGTTTTAGTGTTTGGTGTTATCAGAGAGGAACGGATTATAAGTATCCGTTCATCTATGGTGTTATATATGTACGTTTTAGACCGATTTCTGTTATGTAAATAGTTGTTACTTGATTAAAACAGTGTTTAGAACTAAGAATTATAAAATTCCTTAAAAAATCAAACAAAGTAGATGACAATATTATTCTTAGTTGGATATACAGTAGTTGGAGGATAGTTTTATTTCTGAACTAGAAGAGAGTAGTGACGAAACTGATGTTGCGTCAGAGCATTCCGCGCACAATACTGATACTATAATACTAATTAATTAATATTTATAGTTACTAAATTAATTGAAAACCAATTTATATTTCAATTATCATACTTATTTTGGAAAAAAATATTCAAATACTTGTTCCGACTTATTTGTTTCTTCAGATAATTAAAAAAAATGATTTGATTTTTTATAAAATATAATTTAAATTTTTGTTTTATTACTTCACCTTTAGGTTACCAAATATATAATTCTAAATACAGTATACAGAAGTAATAATATGTCTAACTACTCATAAGCTCAAACATAAATTAAATCAAAGAGAAACACAACGTTAGATCATACATAAACGGATGAAATCCGTTCGTCTCTGGTAATACGGATATTCAGCTATGACTGTCTCATTAGCAGAGCACTAGCTGTCAGCTCACAGCTGTCTGCTGTCTGCTGGCTTTCACGGCTTGTGGAGTGGTAGACGTATTTTAAAACTGGTGGGTTAAAATTATTATTTTATTTTGTACTTATTAACATAATAACATCTGTTGACAGCAAATTACTGTTAATAACTTTTGTTTGATCTGTATAGGTCTAATATGTTGGATGTTAACTGGTCAATTGTAACGTTTGATGTATGATGACTACGAAAGGTTTGGCTGTGCAAGATAATTATTATTGTATTATTTTTATGTAGCAGTGCTGAAATACCATCGTGCTTTGAATCAATTTAAATTTTACGCAGGCGGTCTAATATTTTTTAAGAATGCCTTAGGGCCTGCTTATTATTGTCCCATATTAATTTAAGAATGTCATACTTATGATGACATCTCCCAAATTGAGCTAGTCCAAATTAACCAAATTAGTCCAATTAATACCAATCATCAGTAGGAACTTATGCTCATCAGCTTATGTGTTTGACTAACCAATGAAAAGTCACGAATGTAATAAAAAAGGTGTATTAACTTGTTTACTGAGTTATGAGATCCTGAGGTCGAATGCAATAACCTAAATCTGGTGTGGGAGCAAGGCACTGAAGAAATGTATGTTTAACGGAATGGGCTCCCCGGGGCTCATATCAAATTCTAGTTATTACTAGTTACTAGTATTTTTTACTCTAGCTATATGTTATATTCTATGTTTTACATTTCGTATCACAATTTTCATGGGATTTTTTAAAGTCATATTTTATTGCAGTGTGTTTTCTTAATCCGTTTATTACAATTATTACTTATATTATATATTTACATACCGGTATTATAACACAATATTCAAGAAATTTTGTTTTAGTCCACATATTTTATGCTACATTCACATATTATATCATTAACCTACTATTTTACTGTTGAGCTACTAGTTATACATTTTTATTTCCTAGCCTACTATTCCTACTTATTTCTTCTTTTAGCGAATTTCCCATAGGGAAGAAGCTATTACTGTAGGTCTCATGGCGAGACTTAAGCCCGGGACCATGTTATTTTTTCTTCTTTAGGTGCCCAGAGACCAAAAACAATAGTCATTAAAATTTATATATATAATATATCTAAATATATAAAACAAAGTCATGTTAGCTACACCCATTATAACTCGAGAACGGCTGGACCGATTTTAATGATCGTTGACTTTGATATTTTGGATTCGTCTCTGCTCCGGTCATGCTTTAGGCATATTCATAGTTTCCATAAATTCAATTAGTTTCCATTTAATAGCGATTTAAATTTCTAATGTTAACCTTATGGGGACTAAGTTAGCATCTGTTAGAATCCGTTAGCATTGGATTCTTTACTATCCAATGCCATATGAATCATTCATTAATGTAAAACTATGAAGTAATTATGTGCTGTATAAAATGAACAGCATTATTCGCCACGTTAATAGTTTATGGTTTTTGGGAATTATGTACTGTAATTTTATTTTTTTATCTTCTGTATGAATAAAAGTCACATGTTTATATGTTTTCTAAATAAAATAATTACAATGTTTATACATATTAGGTTTACTATAATAATCAGCTGTTGAATATTTAAATTCACATCGAAGCCACAATCCTATTTGAATTCAGAACATGGCTAATCTTAAAGTTAACATGTATTTTCTGTTAGGCGTTACGAAGTTTGCCGGGTCAGCTAGTATATATATATATATATATATATATATGTGTGTGTGTGTGTGTGTGTGTGTGTGTGTGTGTGTGTGTGTCTGTGAACACGATAACTCTCGTAAAAATGGTCTGATCGAGACCAAATTTGGTAGAAATGTGTATTTCTACAATTGCTCGGACGAGTTCGTAATTCAGACATATCGGTCAATCGGAAGGGGGGTTTTGTACCCCAAAAATGGGTTTTTTGCATTTTTCCCATATAATCTTTAAAAATTTCAATTTTTATCTTTCGCCATTAGAATCAGCTTAAAAAACTGCACGATTAAGTTTCTTAAAATTTTTCTCTATATCCAACGGTTACCGAGATATTAAAAAGTCTAAACACAGTACATTGTATTTTGGGGCTCCAATGTTAATCTTATGGAAGATAAGGAAAAATTAATATTTCCCATATTAATCAATATTTTTAGATTAAACGTGGTATTTACCTTCATGTTGTTGATACCCACCCGTTTATGCTTAAAAATCATAGTTTATGTGTTTATCATGGCAGCAAACCTGCATACTCTTTTCCCATGTTAATCATATAGGGAATAGGCAAACTCCTTTATTTATGGACAGATGTTGATGAAAGTTGGTATAAATGTTAAAAATAACAATTGTTTATGGTAGAGATGCCTTCCTTTCAGTGTTCCTCACAGCAGTAAACCTGCACACTCTTTCCCATGTTAATCTTAGGAGAATAGGCAAATAATTCTCATGCTTATTGACAGATTATTATAAAACTTGTCATATCATGTCTATTATTTACTTTGTATTTATTGTAGTTACATTATAGTAAAATATTTGTTATTTATTTGCAACATGCAATTTGCTATTTTGTATGCATGCCTGATTTCTTACTTTGCACTTTGATTGTTAGTTTGCTTATTGTTTACGTCCTATAGTTTACAAATGATTATGATATGATTGTTACAATAATTACTTCATAGTTTATAGTCATATATGTATTTTACTGTAAAATGGTGTAGCCTTATACCATATATGAACAAATACAATACAAATATCTTTATTTTCATTCATGTACATTTTTACAATAAATAGTAGGGTATACATCAAATAGTAGGCCTACAGAAGAACCATGATAATTGTGATACAGTAAAGTTTGGTTTATCCGGAAATCTTCGGATTTCTTTTTCTTTTTTTTTTCTTCTGGATTTCGGATCATCTGGATCGGGTTTTGAAAAAGAATTTGAAAGAATAACAGTTATGATGTAAATTTTATCACAAGTGTTAGGCTACTAACGATAGATGTGCAACTTATCGCACACCATTTGACATTTTAATACTGAACTGTTAAAGCGTAGCTCTTTGATTTTGAGGTAAGATGTACAAGCATTTAGCGAATATATGAGCGGTCACTTTGTTATTTCAATACTGAACTGCCAAAGTGTAGGTATTTGAGGTTAGATGTACAATAGTTTTTGTTTCAGAATTATTTTTTTGGTCAAAGTGCATACTGAATCAGTGGTTATGAGTGGTTGTAACAGGAAGAAGGTTGTTTTAAGGGCAGAAAGCGTTTTATTTCTGTAATATTCATAATCAGCTGTTTTTATTCTTATAATAGTTTGTTTACACTTGTTTGTTATGGTTTTGTTTTCATATCTCAATTTAGAATAAAAAGTCTTCCTAAAAATAATTTTTTATTTCAATATCGACATGACAAATGTGGCGACGAGGTGAAAATACTTGTAGTAATGTATAAGATGCAATTTGACAGCCTTGCCACTGATATCTCACCTTATCCTCCCCTCTATACCCCTCTACACGACCATGAGAGAGAGAAGCAGTTAACTGCATTTCGTCATCAATGTAATATTTTTGCGAGCCGTGTTGTCTTTTGTACGCCGTGCGCCTATTATGTCAGTATTAGTGCGGCAATTTGTAGTGTTTTAAAACAATTTCAAGGTATTAGTTTCAGTGAAATTGTTTTGTTTTGTGTCACTGTGCAATATATAAACAGAACTATTTTTTCAAATTTTTATTATGTATATTTTTGTTACAATGGAAAGTAAATAACAAAAGTATTAGATTTCTTTAAACAACAATGTCAAAAATCAATTGAAGAAGAGGAAATAATTTCTAAGCCTGGTATAGGAACCTTGAAAAGACAGTTGTTATCTAATAGCGAAGATGTAACTGAAAATTGTGAACCTATCCAAGAAGATGCAGTTGAACGAGAAGGATCAGATCAGTCCATAGATGAATTGGAGTACCGGTAGTGTTAATTAAATTTATTGCTAGTTATTAAGTCATTGTCCATTTTGCTGACTAAAAAGTTCAAGTAAACATGTTTTTAAAGGCCAAATTAGTGTATGCGGAACTTTGTACGCCACATGACGTATTACGTAATTTACCTATTACATAATTTGTGCGACCTATTAAGTGTTAAAATCTGATAAAATGAGCTTTACACTCATGACTTAAGTCCTAAGAAATATATTATGGTGGAACTTGATAAATTTATTGGCCGTTTTCAAAAAGACAATCAAACACTGTCAGAATATATAACAGGACTGTGAAAGATTGCTGTGAAAGATTGTGTCACTTGATTTTACAGGTTCATGTTAGGAGCTGAAATATTCCTTGTATCACAGTTTGTTCGAGGAATCAAAGAATATAACATAAGGGAACAACATTTAATGAACCCTGAACTAAATTTTAATCAAATTATTGAAAAATCCCTAGCACTGGAGGCCTCTAATGTTGATTCAAGGAATATCTCCATCAAAAGCAAGGATAAGTGTTCAAATGAAGTCAACCACATTTTTAAATGCTCTTGTTATAATAAATATTAAAAATCAAATAAGAAGACAAACAACCCATTAAATACACAGAATAGACTTAAAAGAGTTAGGAATTGAAGACTTGTGCCAGCAGCAACAATCACACATTATTAAAGTGTCGTACAAATTACAATAACCTAAATTTTTTATAACTGAAGCTGTGTGCAGGATTCAGACTTGCAACCTCATCCACTTGGTGTTAATGAGCCAAAATACCTACTGGAAAGACTTGTTGCTCGCAGGCGGGTGTCGCAGCGCTGTAACCCTGCTTCACTTTCCGAAAGCGAAGGGGGAAGTGGGGAAAAAGGGATTTTCGTTCTTTAGGTCAAAGTCGTACAATGACCTCTCATTGGCCCTGAAGCTGTTTTTGTTTTGTTTTGTATCTTTCTATGCCTCCTGGCATTTTTAACGTTTTGAAGGGGAACGGTCCAAACCTTGGTCTTGTTACAACCTAATGTCGACCTGTCTTAGGAAGTATAATTTTAATTAATATCCCTGTGACAAAATGGCAACAGGGTCCAGATACGACCCTTGCAAGAATTGATTTGGCGAACTTCAGTTTTGAAGGCAGGCACTATAACCACTCTGCTACCCAGCCAGTAGTGCTAATTTAAATTCAGTCAATTAATTTTGAGTGTGCCAGCGTTTGAAATTAATATTAAAAAACACATTCAAAAAGGCTTAAGTGTGACACACAAACATTACAAATAATTGTAACAGAGCGCTGTTTGTGATATCTAGTGGGTGATGGGATATAACTTGATGTAATGTGGGTGATGATAGGCGACATTATTTTAGTAGGACCTATTCTGAAATAGTCAACTACCAGATTTATGGCAATGAACTATTAAACTGAAGTGGGACCTATTGATGCGGTTGACAAGTTAAAAAGGATATAATCCTTATCGGGCGACTAGTGCCTTTAAATGCAGCACAGTAGGGTCGCACAACACGGCTAACGCCTTTAGACATAATTAATCATTTCACCACATTTTTACTGAGCTGTAGTTCGCGAAACAACTGACAAAGTGCATGGTTATGTTTCTTTTGCCTCTATGCACTCACAAAACTAATATGGCGGCTTTAATGGAATATTTAATGACTGAAATCCTTTGCCAGTATTCGTTCGCTCCCATACTGCTGCTTATGCTGATATACGCAAGTCATTACGGCCAGCTGTTTTACCTTTCGCTAACCTTGCTTGTTGACATTTTTATCAATGTGTGTTTATTATCATGGTTTTTTAGAAGTATATTGTGTGAATTTTTTTAATGTATAGGGTTTATCAATTAATTATTATTAACTGGAAGGGCTCATTCAGACGAAAAAATGATTTTTTTAATACCTAAAAATAGTCTTAAAATCTTCAATAAATAAAAAGGAAGCAAATTTCTGTTTTCTACTTTATTCAAGCTCCCTAAATCAAAAAATGATAGAGTAAAATTATTAACACTCCATTACTCACGCGGGTGACATGTGTCACCCAGTATTTTAAAACTAGCTTAATCTTGTAGAAAAAATTAACGAATATTACTCTGTACAACAAAGAGATAAGGCGAGCAAAAAGGGACAGCTTCAGGAGGTTTTGTGGGCAAATTACCTCTATTCCAGAGGGGGCCAGATTGCACAAGACCTTGGTTAGGGACTGTACTTATGGGACAATGTCACTAAAAACCCCGGCGGGGGGCTATACAGAGGATGAGGCTCAACGCACTCTCCTTCTCCTGGAGACGCATTTTCCAGGGTGCAGACCGCTGGGGGGGGTGACAACAGAACCAAGAGCAGTTAGATCTCAAAAGGATGACTGGAAAGTGGCTAAAGCAGTCATTTCACCAGGTAGGTTAGAATGGGCCATCAACTCTTTCGAGCCCTTCAAGTCGCCGGGAATAGATAGCATTCTCCCGGCACTACTCCAAGAGGGGAAAAGGGAGATACTGCCCTACCTCTTAGGGGTGATGAGATGTAGTTTAGCAACGGGGTACATACCCTCGAAATGGAGGAGGGCAAGGGTAACCTTCATTCCAAAAGCAGGCAAAAAGGACAATAGTCAACCTAAGTCCTACCGTCCCATAAGTCTAACCTCTTTTTTGTTGAAAACAATGGAAAAGATGGTGGACAACCACATAAGGTCAGAAGTGCTGAGGGATTACCCTCTACATCAGCAACAGCACGCATATCGGGCGGGAAGATCAACAGATACTGCCCTATATGAGCTGACAAAAGTGATCAGGCTAGCACTGGACGGGAAAGAGACCGTTCTATGTGCCTTCCTGGACATAACAGGAGCCTTTGATAACACCTCTCATTTATCAATAGAGGGGGTACTGGAAGGTAGAGGGGTTGACAAGACCACAACCCGTTGGATTAGGAATATGCTGTCCACAAGAACGGTGGAAACACACGTAGGAAATAGAATTATTCAAATGGGTACAGTGAGGGGGTGCCCTCAGGGCGGGGTATTATCACCCCTCCTTTGGAGTCTGGTAGTCGATGAGCTTCTTGGGAAACTAACCAGGAAGGGCTTGCGATGCATCGGATATGCAGATGATGTGGTCATCATCGCAAGAGGGAGGTTTGAAAACACTCTCTGCGATCTCATTCAGGGGGGGCTTGACTGTACAGAGGCTTGGTGTGAGTCTGTGGGGCTGTCAGTCAACCATAAGAAGACATCACTTGTGCATTTCACAAGAAAGAGGAGACTTGAGCATCTGAAGACCATCAGGCTTGGGGGGGAGGAGCTTGAGTGGAAATCAGAAGTGAAATTTCTAGGGTTAATACTAGATAAGAAACTTATGTGGAATAGACACATAGAGGAGGTGACCAACAGGGCTAGTAATAACCTGATGACATGCAGGAGGTATGCGGGGAAGATGTGGGGTTGTAACCCATATATACTAAGAAGTATGTATACCCTGTTAGTGAGGCCTATCATTACATATGGGTGCGTGGTCTGGGCTGGTAGAACCAAAGTTGAAGCAACAAAGAAAGCCCTGGAGAAAGTACAGAGGCTGGCATGCGTTATTATTACAGGAGCCATGAGATCCTGTCCTACTGCTGCCCTGGAGGTGACCTTGAATCTGACACCCCTACACTTTGTGGTAGAGAGAACAGCAAGGGAGACCTTGCTTAGAATGGAGAAGAGTGGCTTTGACACTTCCTCCACAATTTGCGGAGAGCTACTTCCGCCAGGCCTAAGGGACCTGATGAAACGACCAAGGGATTCCATGGTAAGAAAGTATAACTTTGAAAGGAAATTCCATGTGGAGCTAGGAAATAAACTTAGCTGGGACGGGAAAACCCTAAATTCCCTCGGGAATCAGGTCATCAGGTGGTATACTGATGGCTCCAAGACCGAGGAGGGGACTGGTGTAGGGGTATTTGGTCCCAGGATCAAATACAACGAATCACTGGGGCGTTCCCCCAGCATATTCCAAGCAGAGGTCAAGGCCATAGAAAGGTGTGCACACTTCAACCTAAGCAGAGGATACATGAAAAGGGAGATTGTGATCCTCTCAGATAGCCAGGCTGCCATTGGAGCCTTGAGCTCAGCAGCCTTCAGATCCAAGATGGTCTGGGACTGTCGGAGCAGTCTAGATCAATTGGGGAAGAGCAAACAAGTTGTCACTACTTTGGGTACCTGGGCACCAAGGTGTCCAGGGGAATGAAGTAGCAGACAAACTGGCTAGGGTAGGGGCAGCCACCCCCTTTGTTGGACCGGAGCCAGGTTGTGCACTGGAGGACTCCTTTTTCAAAAAGAAATTAAAGGAGGAAGAGAAGGAAGCCAGAGGGAAAGCCTGGACTGTTCATTCAGGATGCCGACAGGCTAAGGAAATGCTTGGAGTGCATAATATAAGAAGGTCTGAGACCATGATCAGGCTTAAGAAAAACGATCTAAGGATACTGACGGGATTTCTAACCGGACACTGTAGGCTCAGGGGTCATCTGAGCAAGATGGGCATTGTCCAAGAGGGTGAATGCCGCTTCTGCCAATCTGGGGAGGAAACACCTAGACACCTATTGGCTGAGTGTGACGCGATAGGTCAGAAGAGAGCCAGAAGCTTGGGAACACACCAGGTGGCGGTGGAGGATTTTCCAAAGGTAGAACCCCTCGTTATACTAAACTTTATTAAGGCATTAGGACTAGAGGGGGTTCTCTAGGCAAGAACTAGAGACTAGTCTGGGGGGCACAATAGATCTCAGGTCGCAGTGCAATCTTTCCCCTAGATTTTATCAAGTATCAAGTATCAAGTAGTTCGCGAAACAACTGATAAAGTGCATGGTTATGTTTCTTTTGCCTCTATGCACTCACAAAACTAATATGGCGGCTTTAATGGAATATTTAATGACTGAAATCCTTGGCCAGTATTCGTTCGCTCCCATACTGCTGCTTATGCTGATATACGCAAGTCATTACGGCCAGCTGTTTTACCTTTCGCTAACCTTGTTTGTTGACATTTTTATCAATGTGTGTTTATTATCATGGTTTTTTAGAAGTATATTGTGTGAATTTTTTTAATGTATAGGGTTTATCAATTAATTATTATTAACTGGAAGGGCTCATTCAGACGAAAAAATGATTTTTTTAATACCTAAAAATAGTCTTAAAATCTTCAATAAATAAAAAGGAAGCAAATTTCTGTTTTCTACTTTATTCAAGCTCCCTAAATCAAAAAAGAATATTGGGAAAATAATATTTTGATTTTTTTCACTATATGAGCAGGGACCGTGATTTCAGTAGCGCTTTAAGGGTTAAGACTGATAGAGTAAAATTATTAACACTCCATTACTCACGCGGGTGACATGTGTCACCCAGTATTTTAAAACTAGCTTAATCTTGTAGAAAAAATTAACGAATATCATTCATTCATTTCATTCATTCAAAGGGGCGGATTACTCCCAAGGCACTTCAGTCATTGCGGCTTTTTGCGCACCCCTGAACTTCTCTCTCCTGGAGAATCAGGAATCTTCCAAGTGAAGAGACCTGAAGAACTGACCTGATGAGCTCATATGGAGGCAGAAAACTACCCCTTACCAAATTGCCTAGGATGGAGGACCTCACCTCTGTCAACCCTACATAATCAAAGAGCAGATGATCCGCAGTTTCCTCCTGCAGATAACATTTCCCACACAGAGGGTTGCCTTCAAAGACCCGCATGCGTAGTTAATGCTTCTTCAGATTAACGTGGCCAGTGAAAATACCTGTGATAAGTTTGGCATCCTTCCTGCCAAGTTTCAGGAACCTCTTCGCAACCTGACGAGATGGAGAACACAGGATTAAGCTTACTTACTCTATGCAGAGAAAGTTCCGCGCATCTGTTCTATGGCAATCCCTAGCCCAGGAATTGATATTCTGAAATACAGCAGCGCGGGAAACACCAAAAAAGGGCTGAGACCCACAAAGGGGGGATGATGCAGCCCTATTGGCCAGCCCATTCGCTACTTCATTGCCAACCGCTCCAGAGTGCCCTGGAACCCAACAAAGGGTGACTTCATTGTGTCTGCCTAAACAGGACACAAGCTTAAAACAGTCCCACACAACCCTAGAGTTGAACTAAACAGAGTCCAGAGCTCTAAGAGCCGCCTGACTGTCAGAGAAGATGTTGATAGATAGGCCCTCATGACCTAACATTAAAATGTCACAAGCACTGTTTAGTATTCAGAAAAAAGAGCTCTGAACTTTAAATTAAGTATTTTGTTTAATAGGACGGGAGAACATTTATTTTATTTTAAAACTGGTAGGTAATGCCAAACACTACAGCCACAGAATTAATTTCCACTTATCTCCAGACATCATTGTTTCGATGTCCTATTATTCACCGTTTCTTATCGCTCACAACGGATAGGCTACCTGGTCGAGTAGTCACTCCGTCCAAGTCCACGGCCCACGTATGGTCTTAGTACCGGCCACCTCATTTATTCCTCATTACCTCAAGTAAACATTTTAGTTATTTTCTCATACATTCAATATTTTAACTAGTGTCCAGTCTCTTTTAATTTAACCAAGTCCAAGTATTATTTTATTTGCATTCTTAAACTTAAAAACCCTAATCAAGAAGCTAGTGTCATGTGCGGTATCGCGACTTTAGCGTATCTTCGAAGTAGCCACAACTATTAAAAGACTTTGCATGTGAACATCAAAAGAGAAGAAAATTTCACTACCAAGGACCATGCTTGAAGTGAGATGCCAGCGTCATTCTTGTGTTGGGATCCATTGCATCCTTGTCCACTCACGTCCGAACTGGAGTTTGTAAGGTATATGTTTCAATATCAAACAGTTCATTCTACACATTCATTATTGCGGACTGGTCCTTCCCTATAGATATTTCACTTCTGAATGAAATTTAATATTAACTCCCCAACAAGCACATTCCATAAAGGCAGTGATCTCAGCCTGGAAAACAGTAGGAAAAGTCCCCATAGAAATACCTGACTGGACGTTATCCTGCACCCCGAAGATGCCTACTCCTGTTCCCCGACTGCTCTTGGACCCATCAGTGTACCACTCCCGATCGCAGGGTGGTAATGGGCAGGCTCCATCCTTCCATTCATCCCATTGCGGAAAGAGAACTCTGAAAGACCTGCCAAAAGAGAAGGTTCTTGGAAGATAGTCAGAGGGCATACCTAAAATGTCGCTCCGAACTATCCCTACAATTCTGGTATGGCCACGTAGATCACCTGGCCTATTCCGGAGGCCCTCTCCTCAGAGGCGATATGCACCCATTCTGGCAGTCATCCTGATGTGAATGTCTATGGGCAAAAGGTCAAACAAACAATCAAGAGTGGCCCAAGGAGTGCTGCTGATCGCTCCTGTGATCAGGAGACACGGCTGCCAGCCTCTTCACAGCAGCTCCTGAGTGCATCTTTGTCCACCAAACCAGCGATGCATACATCAAGGTTGGTCTAACTACTGAAACATAGAGCCAGTGCATTAGCCCCGGTTTCAGTTTCAGTCCCCATGCTGCACTGACCATACGCCTGCATGAAAACAGAGACCACTTACCCCAGTCAATAACCCGCTGTAAGTGAAGTTCCCAGCCAAGTGACCGATCCAGAATGATCCCAAGGTACTTCACCTGGTCTTGCAGTTCGATAGATCTCCTCTGTAGTTTTAATGGACCAACCCCGGTCAGCTTTTTCCTCTTGATGAATAACAGCAACCACTTAGAGGGATTCACAGGAAGACCGACCTTCTTGCATCAGATGTCCACAAGCCTTAGTCCAGAATTCATAAGGTCAGTGACTGTACTGTTAAATTTACCTACCACAAGAATGGCAGGAATGTCATCAGCGTATCCTTCAGCAAAGACACTACTGTCGTTAAACCTTCTAATAAGGCTTCCTACCACCAGGTTCCATAAAAGGGGTGAGAGAACGCCTCCCTAGGACAACCCCTTGTTGACTTGGCAACGACCTCTACTCACTGTAGAGAAAGTTTCACATTTCTATTGCATAACAGTGCCTCAATCCATCGGCAGATGACTGAATCCTCTAGACCTAGCGGCGATCAACATGGCATCCGTAGCCGTGTTGTCGAAGGCTCCCTGAATGTCTAGGAACGCTCCAAGCGCCACTTCTTTATGGTCGAAAGATCTTTCAATTTTGCACAGCAACTGGTGCAGGGCCGACTCGCAAGACCTAACCTGAATGAAGGCATGCTGGTTTGGATGTAGAGGGGCAGCCTTCAGCGAGGTATCCCAGGTAAACCAGGTTACCACTGAAAGGGCCTCCAGAATCTTCAAAAGAAAGAAGACAATGAAATCGGCTGAAATAATTTCGGGTCTGGATTATCGATTGATGAGTTTTGTCCTTCCTGCAGCTGACCACTCGCCAGTCCCCAGTCAGGATACCAGGATTCTGCACCTGCACAATCTCTAGGATATTTTTGGGTTCGAGGTCATAGGTGCGCGCTTCCGCTCGCAGGAGATCCTTGTAATCCCCTACAACCACCGTGGTACCCTCCTTGAACTCAAGCCCGTCAAACGACTTCTTGACCTAGAACACTGTCACATCACTGCCACAGGCGATAGATAACAAGGGCTCCCAGCTCATGATATGTATTGAGGATCTGAATCAGTTGTTTCCATTCGATAACCTTATCAAATATGATTCCCTGCAATAGACCACAATCTTCCGCAGACAGTTTCTCCTCTGGAAATAGTGTCGGGACGATGGCGATCTTTGTCATCATTAGGCGATCCTTGAAGGAACCACCTGCAAACGTGGACGTTGACGCAATCGGAGCCGGCGGGTTCTGACCAACTGCCGGGGGTTTGAGATCCCAACGGGATTTCTTTGTCACAGGAGCCGCTGCCACTTTGGTTGCCCTACGCATAGGTGACACACTTTGATTATCTTTCAGCTCCCCTTTGGGGCTAGGGGTTTCAATCCGCTTCCTCTTCATCAGCTTGCGATACTCCTCCCTTGGAAGATAGGTCCCGTCCTTGGTCTTTTTCTCTCTCACCAACACCAGCATACGTGCATGCAGCCCCTTTCGCTGTTCCTTGGTGAGCGAGGCCCAGACTACGTCGTCTGAGATGTCCAGAACAGACTCCTGCTCCGGGTTATCCTCCACTGCCGGTTTGCAAGACACATCAGCCTTTGATATACCTGCGACAACAGCATCAGCAACAGAAGATGCCTGGACAGCCCTGTGCGCCATCTCCAACACCTCCATGGGTTCCTGAGTTGAGGTGAGAGAAGAGCCTAACCTCTCCAAACTGCCCAACCCCTCTTTCAGTGAACTCACCTGAAAAAACAGCTGCTGTTTGCGCTCCCCAGAATCCTTGGGCAAGCCCTCTGAAGAAGGGTGGGATTGCGTGCCAGTGCACTGACCCACCTGGGGTATATCCGTTGTTTTATCATCAGCCATTTTTTCTGGAATTGCTCCCCGTCTCACAGGCAGTTTCTCGACGGCCAGGTCTAGATCCGCTGCCTTCTGCTAAAAACAGGGGCACCCCTAGTAGGCTACGTACAAGCACACAGCACGACCGGCAACAAGGCCAATTGGGCAGCAAAAACGCTGCTTCACAGCGGTCTTGCAGAAGTAGTCTGCCCCACAAAGCTCGTGTGACATCGACTTCTGCCTGAGGGCCTTACGGTTCCCCCACGCCCCCTAACGAATATCAATAGCCTTACATCTAATCCTCAACTACATATTATAGAACCCTCATAGAAATGTTCAATTCAATATACCCAGTTTTTTTATTCATAGATTTTTTTTTACAAACTTTGGACTTTGGTTGACATATGTCACCCGCGCGAGCATTTATAAACTTGACAACTCGCGTGGGTGACATATGTCACCCATTACTTTTATACAGTACAGTATAATTCTTTTTCTATAGTACTGTATTAGTTATGCAGTGAAGGTAATCAATAGAAGTATTAGTTCCAGAACTCTGCCCTGAAATTTTCAAGGAAAAAATTTCTGTTTCATTTTGCTATTGCCCTTATGCAGCCACTTATAATTGAAAGAGTACAAAATGAATGCCTGCCCAAAGAAATCCGGACATGTAGAAGGCTCTATCTGAACATGGAAGAGCAGCAAAGGGTAGTCAACTGTCCCAGGGAAGGATCAAGAGGCCGCTGTCACATATGTGCAAGAGTTTGTGATCGCTCCACTCGAAAGTCATGCAGTTTATGCTTCAAGTTTATTTGTCCAGAACATTCAGACATTGTATGCCTATAATGCAAAAACACTACAGCAGAAAGTGATGTTGTTGATGACATGTAAAAATATTGTACTCATTTGGTTTTGTTTGAAAATAATAATTCTATAACAATAGATAACATAAAGGTAACATAAGCATTGACAGCCAATGTTTATTGTACAATTTATAATTTGTTGGTTAAAAAAGTAGTTCTGTCATAAAAATATACGTACTACCATGCAAGTAATATAATGTGTTTGAGACTTAAATTGACTATTTTCATTAAAAAAATCAAATTTTTCTAAAAAAATTAATTTATGTCAAATCTTACACAAAACAAATTACACTGAATTATAACAATAATAACTTAACTCAGTGTAATTATTACAATAATTACACTGAACGGTTTATTATATTTAGTGTATGTACTTAGTGTTGTGATTTGTGTATGTTTAACAAATACCTTTAATATGCTTTGTTTGTAAGCAATAGTAAGTTAAAACCTAGTTCTTGAAAAATTAAAAATTTTTACATTTTTTTGACACGACCAATATTCCGTGAGCTATAAACTGTATCTAAACCATACAGGAAGTTATCCATGACAGCTTATATCTGACTAGACTTATATCTGACTAGACTTATATCTGGTGTGACCACAAACGAATAACCGTTTTCTCCTTTGCTTTTAATGCTCTATAAGGTTGGCCAATTTATTCTTGTTCTTTATACGGATAACACACAGCGTTTAAAAAACTTTATTTATAATTTTGTGAAGCTGTTTTCTAAAATATAGTATTAATTACTCCTCTACATCCTAAGAGATCGTAATATTTAGGGTATCAATAAAAACATTTAGGTTTGTGTTTTGTAATAACGTTTTAGATTTTCAAAATTATTTTTCTGCAGTGCGAAAACCACACAGTTACTTTTTTAGCTTAATGTTTGAAACTAGTTTGTTTATTATTGTAACCATAAACACAGTCAATGTGCAAAAGCATATTATGATTCTGCTGAATTACTTTGTAGTGTGATATTGATTTCATATTGTGTTTAGGGTGGAATGGGTGCAATTTACACAGATTAACTGTATTATTGAAAGATTATCTATTTTTTTTATGAAATTACAGGAAAAATCTATCTTAGTTGAATTGGAAAAGGAATTGTGTTAGCACTACAATGTCTGTTGCTTTTTTGGTCTATAGGGCCACCTGGTCTTCTATATCGTAGGTATAATTATTAGACGTTTTTCAAAACCAGGCTGCCAATTTTTTTGAAGAAAATACTTGAACTACTTGTTTATCTTAGTTTAATCCTTTTATCTAAACCAAATATTAGAGGGCGTTCAATTATCTCTCACATTTTTTCTGATTTGAGGAATGTGTCATTTTGATTTATGTTCAGTGTTTCCAACCATTATTTTTGATGATTGTACATTGGAGCACATGTTTCAGATGTATGGTCAATATCGGCAGAGTGGTATTTGGAATAGTTTACATATCTGTCACCTACGTTTCCTTCTACTCTCCTTTACTGTCATGGCATGGCGCTCACATGGTCGCACCAATTTGGAACTTGTTAACAACCTTCGAGGTACTGTAAGAAAAAATAAATGTAAATTTGAGATACATCTAAGGTTAAATTTAAAGATAGGGTTAGTTTAATATAATGTAACATATGCAGCCAAAAGTTGGCTGGTTGTAACTGCTATAGTTTAGTTGAATTTTGGTAGGAATATAATATAGTCTCAGGGATATTCCTCTCATCTGGTGGGCAAAAGCACCAATTGCAAAATGTGAAATCTAATCTAATCTGAAGCATCTACTGTGAGGTCAAGGGATGATTACTGGAAGGATGGAGTAGAAGGGTAGCATTAGCTGGTTAAGTTTTCATCTTGCTGAAGAAATATCTGGCACTAGCATTCCAGTCCAACTTACTCTTATCCTTTCATTTAGGTGCTGGGTAAAGATCATTCAGGGCATTTTGGGTTGTGGCTGGATTAGGTAGCAATCTGTAGAAGTTAACGATTACTAAGAAGCGTCTGAGTTGGTTGACTGTTTCAGGAAGCGGATAGTTCATAATTTATTTTACTCATTCATATACAGTACAACTTGGTTATTGCGGCCTCGGCCATAACGTCAACTCGGATATAATTTAATTTATTTTTAGGTGAATTTGAAAATTTGAAAAAATTACGTGGAAAAACGCACGCACGCCAAACGTGCCATCTTGCACGTAAATAAAATATGCAAAAATTTTATACCCTGTATAAAATTTTCGTTTAAAATTTTATCTTCCTTAAAAACTAAAATACTAATACCATCTAAACCTATGCTTTACTTTTTATTGTGTTTATTATATCAGCTATTTCATTATCATAGAAAACAAATTCTGGGAAAAATATTTCACTTTCGTTAGTATCCGCCAAAAACAAATCACATCCAAAGTCTTCATGTTTTAATTCAGAGATAATATATATATATATATATATATATATATATATATATATTTATACATAATATTTATATACAACGTACTTTTCTGTTTTTTTATAATTTTCTTAACTACACCCCAGTAAGCCTTGGAGTCCGCATTTGACTTATCAATAAGACCAGAGTAATAGTTAATTTTAGATAGTCTAATTTCCTTAGTTATTAAGTTAGAAATATTTTTGTATTGTAGCTTTTACTGTTTGTCATTCCTATTTCGTGAATATAACTTAAATAGTTTATCCAATACTATAATACGAGCAAGATTTGCATATACTTACTTTATACTTTTAACTGAAATGGCGACCTACCCAGGTAGGTATTTTAAGCCAAGTATGAATGAGTAATGAATGTAGGATGATTGTGGCACGATCTTGTAGTCTTGTTACTGACTAAGGCTGACCCCTAGACAGTTCCCTAGACAGGACCGTTAATTAATAGCCCAACAGCCGATGGCATCTAATGGACCTACAGTTTAACGTGGAATCCGAACCACGACCTCTGAATTACGAATTGGTCTAATTATGAGGATACTCTTTGTGGATTAACGTAGTATTCAATAGTGCGGACGTTAATCCACACAAGAGAACACTACATCCACCGACCATCTCTCACAACTATCCACAATTCGTGACCTCCAAGTAGCTGGATTACCGTTTGACAGTTGTTGTTGATTGAAGATGGTGGTGAACAATATGTGAATAGAGGTTTTGCATAATATTTATTTTATGTACCTAATTGTTCAGTGTTTTGTTTATACAAACATATGTTTTTATTAAAATGAATTCAAAATGTAAACAAACATGGAAGAAATGTTTTGCTTTAATACATCAAACTTTATCACAGTCATGTCTTTCATTTCAAGTGTTTTTTAGTGTAAAATCGTGTACAACCACAGAATACAACCACGTAAGTCATACAACGCAAGGTCCTCCGTACATCCTAACAAATTAATGGTTCCTCACAGGGCCGGATAAATTGAATTTCATCTATGAACTATCAGTCTTACTGCTTCACAATTCATTCTCATTTTAATTTTTGTGTTTGATAATACAACATGCCAATCACACGCAGTGAGGAGTTCAAGCCATCTACCTTTTTAAGGTCAATAAAGACTTTCAAGGCTAGGTTGGACTCAATCAATATTGTTTTAACTTCATTGCAATCTCAGACGGAAATTTCACCAGTTCAATATAAAAACCTAAACCAATATTTGACCGAAATACAATAGAAACATGCAGACTTTGAACTCAATTTCGAGCGTGCATTGGCGTATGAAGGTGATAATCCTATTCCTGACGATCTATTGATTACAGAACAAAGTTCCATTAGTAATCTTTTTACTGACCTAGTATCATCTATCCAAATACTAATTGATGAAAATGTACCTAATCAAACTCAAACTCAACTTAGCTCGCAATCCAATAGTTCCAACAGTATGGATCAATGTATGGTACGGCTTCCCAAATTAGAACTCACCAAATTTAACATTGACTATGCTAAATGGACTACGTTTATAAATCTATTCAACACAACTACAGTCAAACCTTGATATAACGAACCTTTATATAACGAATTCCTTGATATAACGAATTTTTTTAAATCCCCTACAACTTCCCATAAGACTCAATGCTAATTTCACCTCTATATAACGATTGAACCGTATTGTAAACCTCGATTTAACGAATTTTTGAAGATGCCAGAAAAAATAAATCAACCTCTATATAAAGAATTTTTCTTAATAAAAACCTCTATATAACGAATGATCTCTATCCTCCCTTGATATAACGAACGGAAACAAACTTACAATCGTGTCTAAACATGAACGCCCGACCACGGATGTGTCCCACGGTCTTGACTGTCATGAATTTCATTCAGTTCATTGCGTCTGTCTGTGGTGTGTAGTCTGTGCAGTGCAGTGCAATAAACATGGACAAAAAAACCAAAAGAAGCGTAGCTCGTTAACCGTTGATACCAAACGCAAAATTATTAAGTTTGTTGAAGAGAATCCAACAAGAAAAAAAATTGAAATCGCAAAAGAATTTGGTGTACCGCCCAGTACTTTAGCGACGATTTTAAAACAGAAAGACAAATTCGAAGAAGGAAGTGTTTTATGTACGGATGTAAAAAAGTTGAAGTCATGTGAGCTGAAGGATGTTGAAGAATGTGTTCTGAAATGGTTTAAACAGTGTAGAGATTATTTTGTATCAAGTAGAATGAGACTATTTATTTTATTCTCCATTTACTTAACAACAGAGTATCCAAGCAATTACAGAGCGTTTTAATGAGGTTAAGCATTGCTAGATGTTGGCCTGCATTACGATGTCGGTGAACCTCGATATAGCGAAATTCCATCAAACCTAACCTCAATATAACGAAACTCGATGTAACGAAAACTTTGATATAACGAATATTCAGTCCGGTCCCTTGAGATTCGTTATATCAAGGTTTGACTGTATACATGAAAACCTGTCATTTAGTAAAACACTCAAGTTTCAGTATCTCCTGAGCGTATTAGAAGACAAACCTCTTAATTTAATTCGTAACTTAAGCATAACTGATGCAACCTATGATGGGGCATACAAAATTCTGTCAGATCGTTACCAAAATGATCGTAGATTGCAGTTATTGCACATAAACCGTGTTCTTGACTTGCCTGAAGTTTCAGCCTTTAACATCATTGGGATAAGGCAGTTCCTTAACATATACAATGAAAATATACAAGCTCTAACAGCGATCGGTTGTGATATCGCGGTTTCTAAACATTTATTAGCCGCAATACTGTTACGAAAATTAGATGTAGATTTGTGTAAACGTCTTGAAAGCAAGCGTGACGTTACTGGTACACTTCAACACACACTGCCCATTGTGGATGAAATCATTACTTTTCTCAATCAGGAATGTAACCGTTATGAAGACGCATTATGTTCAATTGACACACGTTCGCAAGAAATGAATCTCGACCCTAACACACAGAATTGGTCAATTCAGCGGCGAGATGGTAAATTAAAAAATGTAGTCGCATCACCCACTCCCAAAAACCATTCCTCATCATGCGCTATCTGTGATACTATCAATCACAAAACCTTTAAATGCCAAAGGTTTCTGGCTAAAAGTCCATCTGAACATTACCACATTGTAAAAAAATCCCATCATTGTATATCATTTTTAGGCGCTCACAGTGTGAAGGCATGCAAATCAAAATCATCTTGCAAGGTCTGCCACGAAAAGCACAATACCTTGCTACATTTTCCTGCGTCACCTTCATCATCAAGTAGTCTTCCTAACAATTCCGAAGTAAAGGAGTTTACGTCTCAGTCAAATAAGTCTGTTACACTCACTGCACAACATAATAGACTATCATCATCATAAGGCTGTTATGGTATTGCTTGGTACCGTATTAATTAATGTACGAGCTACAAATGGTACAACACATACCTTTCGTGCACTGTGCGATTCTGGTAGTATGTGTTCACTAATCACTGAATGAGCAGTCTCTCTACTCAATTCCACTCGACAAGTAAGCAATGTTCAAATAGTGGGTATAAATCAACATATTTCCCGCAACAAGGGTCAAATTTATGGTAATTTAGAGACACCTTCAGGTGTTACCATTGCCAAGGATCATCCGATGGTTATTCTAGACAAACTCACTGTTAATCTGCCTCGTACACCAGTATCACCAGATGTCATTAATCTTACTAAGCACTATGATCTTGCTGATCCCACTTATCATGTACCAAACCGCATTGATATCATTCTGGGTGCAGCTTTATTCCCGCAACTCTTCTCAGGTTCTAGAATCCACTTAGGCCCTGATTTGCCATATTTAATCAATTCACCACTTGTATATTGTAATGTATATTGTATATTGTAATTTAATCAATTCACCACATATTGTAATGGGTACAACGCCTTCTTTGTCTACATCTTCACTTCATGCTTCGCAACATCAAGTACCTCGAGTATATGTTTTCACTCTATTCCTCTTGATGAATTGCACAATTGCATTCAACAATTTTGGGTGCAAGAAGATGTTCCAGCACATCATGTTCGACCAAAAGATAACGTTGCGTGTGAAAACTTGTTTGAAAGGACTCATGCTAGAGATGACACCAGGCGTTATATCGTCAGGCTTCCAATCAAGAATACTAACGTGTCGCTAGGACATTCCCACACTGCAGCAGAGCAACGCCTTTTTGCTATGGAGCGTAAGTTTAACAAGGACCCATGCTTTGCAAAACTATATCGTGACTTCATGTCAGAATATCTCACTATTGGGTACATGACTGAATGTGACAAACCTACACAAGATACAGTTCGTTATTATTTGCCACATCATGGTATTCTAAAGGAATCCAGTTCCACTACCAAGTTGAGGACTGTTTTCGATGGAAGCTGCAAATCCAGCTCTGGGTTGTCACTAAACGATATACTCATGGCCGGGACTAAGCTTCAAAATAATATTGCTGACATATTGATGCAATTCCGCAGACACAACATTGTCATTTGTTGTGACATCAAACAGATGTACCGACAGATTTTGATTCATTCTGATGATAGGAATCTTCAACTCATTTTACGCAGATCTGACACCTCTCAAGACTTCAAAACATTTCAATTGAACACAGTAACATACGGTGTCAACAGCTCCCCTTATCTTGCAATTCGTACTTCAATTAGCACAAGATGAAGGTCATGACTTCCCTGAAGCGGCTTATGCTCTGCTTAATCATACCTACATTGATGACATCATCATTGGAGCAGATTCATTATCATCTGCTATGGACTTACAAAATCAGTTACAACAACAACTTCTTCATGGTTGTTTTGAACTATGCAAATGGGTTTCAAACTCTGACCAGCTTCTCCAACAACTGCCGGAATCTCACCGAGAGTCACCAAAGTTCCTCAACGGCTCTCCTGACCCACTTTTTGCAGTCTTGTGTCTCCATTGGTCTCCATCTACTGATTCATTCATGTTTAAGTCACATGGCTTCAATTTATCATTGCATCCCACTAAACGCAGCGTACTCAGAGTAAATGCTAGTATATATGATCCATGTGGGTTTCTAACACCTTTTATCATGCTTGTGAAATGCTTTATGCAATTGGTTTGGACGTTAGGGTTGGATTGGGACACATCATTTCCCTCTGACACATTAACACACAGGACTGGTTTAGTAGAAGATACTTCTAGTTTATCACAAATAAGCATACCCCGTTCTCTCAACTTATGCTACGCTCAAACTATCGAACTACATGGTTTTTGTGATATATCAGAATGAAGATATGCAGCAGCAATATACTTCAGATGCAGTAATAATCAATCTACTACAACAGAGATTGTCATAACAAAGAGTCGAGTAGCTCCTTTAAAGAAGGTTACTATTCCTCGTCTTGAATTATGCGCAGGACATTTATTGGCAAAATTAACAGAACATGTCACAAACGTCTACAGCAACTTGTTCAATGCTACCAACATATTATTGTGGAGTGATTCTACTATCGTTCTCACTTGGTTACAAACACCTCCATATCGTCTTAAAACGTATGTCGCAAACCGTGTCGCGCAAATTCAAGAACTAACACCACCCGAATGTTGGCGTCACGTTGTCTCACAGGAAAACCCTGCAGATTGTGCCTCACGTGGGTATTCATTGCCGCAATTACCACAACACACTTTATGGTGGAATGGTCCCAATTGGCTATCCCAGTCATCATCTGAATGGCCAAATCACAAGTTTACCAAGGTGGAATCTGATGAGATAATGGAATTAAAGTCCGACCCATTACCAATCTTTGCAATATCTTCAACATATGAATTACCACTGTTAACAAAATATTCATCGTGGACTAAACTACTACACGTCACTGCTTTGGTCATGAGGTTTATCTATAACTGCAAGACATCACATAAAGTTTTGGGTCCTATTACTGTGGCAGAAATCAACTCAGCACGCCTTAAAATATTTTATGCTGTCCAACAATCCACTTTGCAAAAGGAATTCAATGAACTCCGTAAAGGTAAATGTTCTCCCAATATTGCTCATTTAGCTCCATTTATCGATGCTCACCAATTGATTCGTGTCAGTGGTCGATTACGAAAACACAACTTGCTTATGACATCAAACATCCAGCATTACTACCTAAACATCATCACGTAGTACATCTACTCATTGACTACCATCACTTGAAACATCTACACGCAGGACCACAATTTGTCCAATCAGTTTTGAACCAAAATGTGTGGATTCTCAATGCACGGAGTGTCATCAGGTCGCAGTTGCACAAATGTATTACTTGTCATCGCCATTGCAACACAACTCCTACTCCAATCATGGCGGACTTACCTGCTGTTCGAACAACTCCTGCCAAACCTTTCATATCTACTGGAGTAGATTATATGGGTCCACTTCCATGCAAGACCATCAACTTGCGAGTTGTGAAAGTCAAGCCTAAAGATGGAAGCTATACACGACCAGTAACACAATTGTGTCTATTACTGCTACCCGAAGAGTAAAGGTTGAAGACCTGAGGTTCTTCAAGGGGGCTGGTGTTGTTCAGTGTTTTTTTTATACAAACATATGTTTTTATTAAAATGTCCTCCGCACATCCTAACAGTAATAAATTCAAAATTATCAAATTACTGAACAATTTGTAAAAACTAGAGGGTAAAATAACTGTGCGAAATAAACGCAGAGAAAAGTATTTCCAAAATATTTCGTTTTTTGAAAGAACGTATTCATTATATTGCTTGAAGCCACTGTCACAAACCAATTAATTGGTATAAATTAAAAATTTCTCTTTTGCTTTTTAACCCTCATTCCGTTCCTAACAAAATCAGTTGATCACAGGGTAGTAATAACTGTATGGATAATAATAAAATAGCAAATGATCGTCTAAAACAATTGAGGTTAGCTAAAAGACCTTAAACGGCGCACTCATGTGGAAGTCGCCAGAGGTAGCGCGTTGGTCTCGTAACCCAGAGGTCGTGAGTTCCATCCCCAGCAGTGGCACTACTTTTTGTTCAGTGCTATATTAATTATGGTGTATTAAGTCGGTTTTATTTAAACCACATAAATGTTTTCATTGAGTAATAAATGTGTATTAATTTTTTATAATACACGTCTTATTCTATTCGAGCAAGCTCGGTCACCAGGTACTTTTTATTATTTATTAAAGTAACAAGGTGATTTGTGATCCACTCATTTCCTTTTCTATTTTTACTTGTTTGTTTTTTTTTCAAATAATAAGAGTTTTCAATACAGTTTTGATATATGGTATAAAACTCCTGTACACAATCGTTGACACTGACTTGATCCATAACAGATTGCCAGTTTCTGACAGGCCACAACTATTTTAAGTCGTACCTGCTGCGTATGGGCAAAACCGGTTCACTGAATTGCACTAACTGACCAGGCTTTCCCAACGATGCAGAGAACACTTTCTACCATTGGTAAAAGCCCTGCCTGGAGGCTTGAGAACTTGGTGTTTTCTTGGTGGACATGATCTGCCTCAAGATCATGAAGGACGAGGGAAACTGGTATTGTTTATCCGAGGCATCCTAATAGATAAGAAAAGCGATCTGGATCGCGAAATCGCCCTAAACGAGTGCCTGGATATGGAGTGAGCCCCAAGGGCATAAGCCAAATTTAGGCCTAGCTTGTTATAATGTGACAAACATTTCCAGGTTAGAATCCTAAAGAGTAGAGGAAGATTTTTAGTGAGTAACCCGGTTTTTGTTTGGGAATTCCTAACCTACAGGCTGGCCACCTGTGTGCATTTTTGTGACACCATTGTATTTCTTGATGAAATTACAAATAGAGGAAACTGTCAATTGTCTATTGCATAAAGCATTTTCCCACCTCTCCCTAAAAAAAGCTTTCAGAATTTCAATTTTTCAGAAAGGATTTCAGCAGCACACCTTTAGGAGTTACTGGAGATCACGCTAACAGATGTAAATTGTTGAAATTTCCTTCCATGAATATTTGAAAAGAACCAGTGAATTTAGGGAAGCAGATTTATTGATTTACTATGTAGGGTACGCCAGTTTTTTTGTTGTGTCAATACATTTATGTTCAAAGAGGAATAAATATGAGTATCTGATTTTGTTAGTTCTGCTTGTTACAGCTAATAAAGTGATCAGTAGTGATGCAGTGGAGGCCGTGATGGGGAAGGTGGACAGAGGGAAGTACGTGGGTAAAAACCCATATGCAGATGCACCCCAGACTATTGGCTATGGGGTTACTATCAGTGCCCCACACATGGTACGACTATTGCACTTATTCCTACATATACATAACACATATTCGCAAATATCAATTTCTTTTTCATTAACTTAGAGATTAAAAAATTCATTAGCCAATGAAATATATCCATAACTATTACTAAAGCTTATTTATTGAAAACTAAATGTATTAACCTACCACACTTTTATTTACTTTGTGTGAATATGTGTATTTATTTGAATTTCCTTCTACTAATATAAGGATGGAATGAAATAAAAGACTTTTGTTTATGCTTTGAAAATAAAATATTTATTCAAATACCGAAGTGACGCTAGTCCATAACATAAGATGGCGGAAATGCCTTCATCATAAAATTGAAAATGGCTAGGCCTATTATTATAATATTTGAACAATTTCCTTTGATTGAAATGAATAATTTAGTAATTACATGGATTCTTATTTCAGGGTTAGGGTATTCGTGCTGCCTTTAATAAAATTTTATTAATATAATAGTTGTCTAAATAATGTCCAATTGTTTGAGTTTAACTTAGGCCTATAATGGGGCTATAATCTAAAAATTTTGAATTGTCCTTCTAAGGTGAGTCCATTTCAAACTGAATCTAAATAATAAGTTGAATTGATGTAAAATTTGAAAAGGAAAATTTAAATAGTTAAGTTTCAATTTTCTATATGATATAATAATGAACTAAAATCTTGAATCTAGGCTTGAATAATTTGGAGTCTTTTTATGAAATCAATATGGAGGGTTTTACCACACTGTAGTCATTCTTCAGCTCTAGTATAATCAGGAATCTTGAATGCAAATAATAAGAAAATGAAATAAGGAAATTTGAATGTGAGCCTCTTCTTTCACTAATTTAATACTGGGGAATTTCCCCTTCAAACTGTATCCTTTCATATTAGAGTTAAATTTTATCACTGGGACAGCAGGAAAGGTCCTTTCACTTCCAATGTTGGTTGAACTCGCATCTCTCTTCTTGGTGTGTAATTCACACATTGTTGAAGCACATAGTTGGATCACATGTTCATTGGTTACTTAATTTAGGACCTCAACAACAGGATGATAACAGGATGATAATTTTTGGGGTCTGTTAAATTTCTTTTTTGATGGATGTGAATGATCTTTGATATTTTTAACTCTTTTGGATATATGCCGGATATAAAAGAACTATTTATGAAATGCAGAAGTGGCTTCAAGATAATTAATTATTATTATTTTCTTTCAAATTCACTTCCTGAAGTGCAATTAACTTACATCTTACTCACCCTTGTGAGACTTGGCTGTTTAGACCAAGTAAAACCACATTAATGTTTCTAAATTACTAAACTTTTTATATTTTATTCTGTTTAATTTTGTATTTCTCTATTATTTATTAATACCATTTTATTTTATTTATAATATAATTGTTTTATACATTATTATTTTATTTCATTTATTTTGTTCTTGTTCATTTAATTTAAATATTGGAATTTATTTTTAATTCATTATGATCAAATAATTTTTATTATCATGTGAGCATGCTTAATAGAATCAAAGTTAAACGCCAATATATATTCATTTATTATTTGGTTTGTTCACAAGAATAAATTTAAGTTATGGAAGCAACGTACCTATGCTAATTTTATATTATATTTCTTAATTTTTTAAATTTATATTATTTTGTTAGGAGCCGAATGTCATGAGCTGAGTTTATTTAAATAGACTTTATAAAATGTTACAATCAACAACGAATAATGTTAATTATGTCACAAGCTTTTATGTCCGTGGAATATATGTGTGTGTGAGTGATCCTGATACAGCTATGCCGAAGCGCGTTCTCGGCGCCATGCCGCTGGTCGGTGCCACGGGTCCAGGATAGCGGGCCTGCACAACGTTGTCTCAGCTAACCCCTAGCGGTAAGACAGCAATAAAATGCCGTTTCTAAAAATAGAATATAGCTAAACAATAGCCGCAGCCCTCACGTTGCACCACCGACCAAACTTTCTCTATTTAGCTATATGTTGCCTTCATCTCGGCCCGATTTTCTTGACGTTATATACGAGGTTTGAGAATTTACTGACGATATATCCAAGGTTTTTTCCTATGTAAATACATATAGTTTGGCGGGACCTAAAAATAAATGACGTTATATCCGAGTTGACGTTATGGCCGAGGCCGCAATAACCGAGTTGCACTGTATATCTCGACCGGATGACCGAGGCGAGGCGGGAGTATGTGTGTTAGGCCTGGGTGTAACGGGTAAAGGACGATTGTGTGAGTGTGTGTTATTAATATTTTAGTTTGCGTTAATATTCAAATTTTTAATTTTTTTTATAAAATTTTAAAATAATATTTTGTTTTAGTTTATTTAAAAGATAATATTATTTTATATTCCATTGTTATTTTAATTGACATAACTGTTTTTATTATAATTGAGGTTAATCGTACGAGACTATGTGGTCCTAAACTCGCCTCACAATAAAAAAGTATTTTCATTAATTAATTAATTCATTCATCCATTCATTCATCATATCACAGTTCACATAATAGGTTTGTCCACTACATGTTTTGCGTGAAAGGTATCAAGTGTTCCTGCAGACAAGTTCTATCCGTTATGGACCCGTCATTAGAAATATAAAACACACATGAACACATAAAAACAAAACGAACAATGATAAAACAGTGCCAATTATAGACCTACATTTTGTTTGATTGCGGACATTGCTGTAGATAAAATCAAATGTTTGAAAGTAGTTTGCCGAAAAGTGATGATAATAGAGTTGGACCATGTGAATGGAATCTATTGTTGTGTACTGTGAGTGTAGCTAGACACTACCCAATGCTATCTCGAGCAACAGCAGTGTACTGCTACATCTAAATGCTTGATGCTTATGTTATGTTACGATGGCAAAACTTGGCTAACAGAAATACTTTTTTATACCAAAAGACGATAATTGATTTCTTTTGTTCCAAAAAGTAAGTTATTGCATATTATTAACACTGTGTCCCCGGTAATATAAAATTAGTCTAACTGTAACTGTGCTGTAGATTAAAATGTTATAATTGAGATTACATTGCTTTGTTTTTAATTTAAACTCAGTAACCTTTTCCCCCATCAGGTTGTTCAGATTAGCTGGACGTTCGGATTATAGGGGTTTGGATTACTGGGACTCTGGTGTATTAAGATTAGATAATAGTCATTGTATTGTTTAACCCTTTCAGGAATGGAAAAAAAGATTATGGGTTAACATTTTTTCATGTTTTGTGTTTATAGTATATGTACACACATACACACACAAGCACACACACACACACACACACACACGCACGCACGTGCACACACACACACACACACACACACACACACACACACACACACACACACACATACATATATATATATATATATATATATATATATATATATATATATATATTATATTGAAATAATTCGACCAAGTACCCTTATAAAACATTTTTTTTAAAAGAATATTTATATTAATATTTTAATATATTTATTATATTTTTTATATTATTATATTATTTATTATATTTTATTATATTTATTATACATTTTAGAATATTTATATAAAGAATATTAATATTTTTTTTGAAAGAATAAAAATGTTTTATAAGGGTACTTGGTCGAATTATTTCAATATAATAATATTCCAGGGCACTCAGGGGTGGATGGTAACGAAGTGACAGACGGGCTGGCCAATAGGGCTGCATCATCCCCCCTTTGTGGTCCTCAACCCTTCTGTGGTGTTTCCCCCGCTGTTTTTCAGACTATCAATTCCTGGGGATTGTCATAAGAAAAGATGGGCTGAACTTTCCCTGCATAGAGTTAGTAAGCTTAATCTTCATTCTCCTTCTAGTCAAGTTGCAAAGAGGTTCCTGAAACTTGGCAGGAAGGATGCCAAACTTGTCACAGGTATCGTCACTGGTCACGGTAATCTGAGGAAGCACCAACTACGTATGGGGGTCTTCAACCCCCTGTGTAGGAAATGTTATCTGCAGGAGGAAACTGCAGATCATCTACTCTTTGATTGCACAGAGCTGGTAGAGGTAAGGTCCTCCACTCTGGGCAACTTGGTAAGGGGTAGTTTTCTGCCTCCTGACGAGCTCGTTGACAGGATGCTGCAGTTTTACAGGTCTCTTCATCTAGAAGATTCCTGATTCTCCAGGAATGAGAATTTTTAGGGGTGCGCAAAAAGCTGCAACGGCTGAAGCGCCTTGGGAAATCCGCCCCTTCGAATGATGATGATGACCTCTGTGATATTCCTCTGATCACCGCAAAGTAGTTGAGCGAAGCTGTATGTTCAGCAAGGATTGGCAGTTCTCCCAGCCCAGATGGAGTTCTGACAGAGGTGATGAATTTCCCACAATTGTCCTTCAGTTCTTCTGAACATGTATAATTTTTGCCTGCGTGAGGGTGTCTTTTGTTCAATGATGGAAGCCACAGCTTCTGACGCTGCTTAGCAAGAGCGTCCTGGGTACATCATCGGGTTACCGCCATCTGTGCATGTTGGACACAACTGGAATCTCCTGGAACGGCTATTAAAGTCTCTTCTCGTGGTTTCAATAGCAGCTGCTGGCGATCTTTTGGTTCTACCATTGGGGCAATCCAGCAGGTTGTGGAATACTCTGTGTGTAAATCATTATTTTCGCTGTTTCACGCTGCTCATCACTTTGATGTGAGGAACGTATAAAACTCCGCAAGTTGGAGCGTTGTACTTGAGCACATGTTCTATGTTCTTGAGTATCCTCTTCAGACCATTTGATGTTATCCTAGGGATAGGGAGCTATTTTTCAGACGGCAGTGGGGTCCTGTCAGAAGGCTATTACAACTAGTGCTGCTCAAAGCTCCATCCTTGGACCTCTAGGCTAGCCAGTCTTATGTTTTTCTGACAATAACTAACCCAAATATATTCAGAAATAGCTGAAGTGCTTTAGGCTGTATTGATGTAAACTTAATTCCAACATACTTGATTATCACCTAGACAAAGTTCATACAGAAATTCTGAAATGACCAAAGAGAAGAAAATATTGAATCTTTTTTTGACCGACAGAGTACTGAACAAGAAACATAAAACACATTGAGTACGTACTACTACCATAATAAGCAATCTGTTGTTTTTCAAATGAGGAGGAGAATTTTGCCTGTTTCTATGAATCAAGACTCTTTGACGTTATGAACGATTCGAATATGTCCAACGATTTAAAGTGTGAATAACATTAACTGTGCTATCAATATGAAAGATTGTTTTAAGTTTGTGTACAAAATCAAAGCATCGGCTACATTAGGCACCAGTATTTCTTCCAGTGAAGGCGTGAGTTATCAGTCTGGACGCTGACGTGAACTTCTAATGTAAAACTTTTGCTGAATGTCTTTAAAAACATGTTTTTATAAATATTTTGAGTCGGAGATTAATTTGTACTCTTAATTTACGATTCCAAAAACTTGTATCATCCTAAATAAACATCAAATCATCTACAATTTTTTAGCATTGTTGGAATACAAAATGCTAGGGTCAATGGGAAATATTTGAATTAAAGAAGCTTTTGAATTTAAGAAGTTCAAGTTAACCAAGGTCTACTGTAGTAAATGTCTGATAGAGTGTGATGGTACAGCATGCTTACTGCCTAGAGCAGCTCAAAGACAGACTAACGGATGGAGAGCGGGCGCTGGACGTGGGCTCTGGATCCGGCTACCTGACCACATGCATGGCAATGATGTTGGGCCCCACCGGCCGAGCTGTGGGTATCGACCATATCCCTGAGCTTATCAAGTACAGCCACGACAATGTCATGAGCGATCAGCCTGATCTCCTCACTTCTGGCCGTATCAAATTTGTAGGTATGCATTTTAGTTTACAAACAGAAGTAACTATTTCTGGTTCTTTTTTACAGCTATCCAGGCCATGATACCTATGGACCCATTTTCATCACCTTGTCATCTTCAAAGCTGTTTATTGGGCTATTAATTAATTAATTAATTATTATTATTATTAATGATCGTGGCAAATGAATCAACTGATCTTTGTCAGTAACAAAGCTAGATATCTATATAAAGAAAATTAGAGTTTTGTTTGTACATTGTTCAGAGTTATTAACTTTTTAGTTATTTTTACGTTTCGTGCATTAGAGAAGCCGAAAAAAGTCTAAATTTGTGTCTGTGACGCTCCAGGAGGCATTTTACGCCGTCTTCTCCAAAAAAACGGGGAGCTGATAACTATGAAACTTATTCATAAATTCTCTACATTCTAGAGAAGGTTTTTAAATGCTTAACATTGTAATTGTAAAGTAATGCTAATTAATAAAGCTGGGTATGGCTTTATTTTCTTTGTACTGATTTGTTTGCGATTTGTGGTTTACATTTTTGTATGATAATCTTTCTTCTTACAACTAAATCCTACAAACCGTACAAAGAACAGGATTACTGCTAATAACAAATATATCTCATTATTCACACTCACACATTACTCATATTCACCTCAAAATACCCACATAGTTTGGGTCAGTGTCTCAATAATAATAGTGCCGTAATAATAATATTACGAAAATGAAATTGGAAACAGTGAATTTTTGCCTGGTTAAAACTTATTTATAAAATTGATGGTGAATGTGCTTAAGCTTAATAATTAGAAATATTTGTTTTATTGTTAGATCAAACAACCCTATACTCTTCCTTATAGTAATCTCTTACTATCTATAAATAAAACTATGCAGGCAAGTAAGTAAATAAACAGTATCAGTGGACTGACACATACTTTCTCCCTTAAGTAAATTTAAAAAAGACAATCTGTAATAAAACTATTATGTTCTTCAAAGTTTATCTAAATATCATTTAATAATTTATTGTTTTAAAAATAATTATCCTATTAATTTCTAAAAATAAAAACAAGATAGACAAAGTTAAATTAATTGTTCGAAATGCATGGGGGGAACCCCTTCCTCCGGTATTACTAAGCTTTTTTGAGTTGGTTTTGTTGGGTGATTTGACCTTATGCTATGCTTCATACCAAATTTAATGGAAAATAAGGAAAAAATTGATTTTTGAATATTCTCAGTAAGAATAACTTTGGGCGCTTTCAGACAACGTAACTTGCGTTTATCATCGACAGTAAATTTAACTTTTCTCTGGAACTGTTAGTCGTTGACAAATAATTCTTATTACTAGTTTGTTAATTTTTATAAGCTGGTTTCAATGGTGCCAATCAAGTTATATTTTATTTTTATTGTTTTCGCTGAAAATTAAAAACTGGATTTTTTACATTTAAAAGCCCATAACTTTTGTACCGTAATTTTTACAGACATGCAGATGGTGCCAAATTTTTTACTACTCTGTGCATCATAAACTATCAAATTTTAATCAAAATCGCCCATTTTTTAGAAATTTGGATTTTTCACGTTTTTAAGGGTTTTTAGGGGTGAACTATCCTTAAAAATCTAAAATGAAAAAAACACCTGGAGATACAGTGAATATACACATACATTCCAAATTTTATCTAAATCGGACTAACGTGGTAGGCTGTGGCTCTGTACACATCCAGACACACACACATACACAGACACACGGACGGCCAGACATCACGTCAAAACCCACTTTTTTGGATTCAGGGGACCCCAAAACGGATAAATACACTCTCAACTCAAATTCAAAAATTTTGACTGAAACAATAGTTTCTCCATATACTATGTTAAAGGAGAGGAAGTAAAAACATGAAAGACTCAGTTGTCAATAAAATTTTTATTGCAGATATTTTCCTTCACAACACAAAGTTACACAAAGTTTTATGTCATATCTTGAATCTGATATCATCCTCAAGTGAGCTGGAATCTAGAATGTAACAAGATTAGTAGATTAGTATCTTGACTAAGCCGGTGTAAAACTGAAAACAAAAATGTTTAAAGCAGTCAAAAACTTCTAAAAAATACCAAGTAGCACACTCAACAATAGAGCACAAAAAAAGTATGTCCAAACGCAAGAAGAGCACTGAACAGATGGGGGTATTATTAGTGGACCACTGGCGCTCGGTGACACTAGCACCGGAAACAAAATCATACCATGGCAAAATTATAATTATAAAATAAGCTTTTACAGTAGACAGAATGTTTTTACATATAATTTTATAAATCAGAACTAAATTCCTAACGTAATTCCAGGAGTTAGTGATACCACCATGTTTCTATCAGTATGTGAATATAAATATATTAACCTGAACTTCAGCTCTCTGATCCAAAATAAATTTTCTCTATCACACACCTTAATAATAATCATACAAATGTGTTTCTCTTTATGAGCTCATATTTTCAATGTAATATAAACTAATTATATCACATCCCTTTTCACTGTGACTGTGCGTCACTCATAGATCAGTACACATTCTCATTGGGCGGCAAGCAAAGGGCTTAATAGATGTGAGGCATAATAAATACACATAAACAGGTTGCGTGAATGTACTGCAAATAATTTTTGTAAGAAAACAAAATTATTACTGTACTTTTTCACTAGTCCCAAGTGGTAGGCTTAAAAACAAGTAGGTACTGTTGCTTAATCAAGACTTATTTTGTTTTCAAATGATTCCTTTATTTCACTTGGCACATCTACTTCTAGTTACCTGCGGTAATAAATAGTTAATGATAAATCTTTAAAATAAAATCATTATTACTGTGTTCTCATCAATAATACAATTGCTGAATGAATTGTTCAAACGAGACAACAATTTACTGTCAACATAAAACATTGGACACTAAATATGATGATTTAATGAAAAGTCAACACTATCTATCGGTTGAGAAATGAACTAACACACCTAGGGGGGAAAAAGAACTATGTCAAAATATAAGCAGGCAAAGCACATTCTTGGCTCAGATCGTTCTGAGCACATCTAGCGAAATAGTACAAGGACTTGCAATATGCGTTCTTAGACAGGAATAAAAGATGTTAATAGGTAAAAAATTTAACAGTTTTATTTATATGCTAAGAATTGGATATCCTCTAAAGATAATAGAATTGAATTGTAGATGCATGTATTAATGGCTTTTAATGGTTTTTGATATTATGGCTTTTGGGTTATGTAAGTACCTAAGTATCATACCTGACCATTTTTTTTTGTGCTATTGTAAATTATTATATTATTGTAAGGCAATGGGGTTGAAATAAGTTACGAACACAAGTAAAATTACCGTTTATTAGCGAATTTCCCATAGGGAAGAAGCTATTACCGTAGGTCTCATGGTAAGACTTAAGCCCGGGACCATGTTATTTTTTCGTCTTTAGGTGCCCAGAGCTCAAAAACAATAGTCGTTAAAATTTTTATATATATATATATATATATATATATGTATATATGTATATATATATGTGTCTGTTAACACGATAACTCTCGTAAAAATGGTCCAATCAAGACCAAATTTGGTAGAGACGTGTATTCCTACAAATGCTCGGACGAGTTCGTAAACCAGACATATCGGTCAATGGGAACGGATAGTTTGGGGGGGTTTTGTACCCCAAAATCGGGTTTTTTGCGTTTTTCACATGTAATTTTTAAAAATTTCTAATTTTATATTTCACTATTGGAATCATCTTAAAAACTACACAGTTAAGTTCCTTAAAGTTTTTCTCTATCTTCAACTGTTACCGAGATATTAAAAAATCTAAACACAGTACGTTGTATTGTGGGGCTCCAATGTTAATCATATGGAGGATAGGGAAAAATTAATATTTCCCATATTAATAAATATTTTTGGATAAAACTTAATATTTAGCTTCATGTGGTTGAGATCTATCCATTTATGCTTAAAAATCATAGTTTATGTGTTTATCATGGCAGCAAACCTGCATAATCTTTTCCCATATAAATCATATTGGGAATAGGCAAACTCCATTATTTATGGACAGATGTTGATGAAACATTTTATACCAATAAATGTTAAGATAAAAATTATTCATGGTATAAATGACTTCTTTTAGTGTTCCTCACAGCAGCTAACCTGCACACTCTTTCCTATGTTAATCTTATGGAGAATATGCAAATAATTCTCATGTTTATGGACATATTTTTATAAAACTTGTCATATATTAAATTATTGATTTGGAAATTCGCTGAGTACGCAGGTCTGCTGCGACGGGGGTATATATGTATATATATATGTGTCTGTTAACACGATAACTCTCGTAAAAATGGTCCGATCGAGACCAAATTTGGTAGAGACGTGTATTCCTACAAATGCTCGGACGAGTTCGTAAATCAGACATATCGGTCAATGGGAACGGATAGTTTGGGGGGGTTTTGTACCCCAAAATCAGTAAAACTTGATATTTAGCTTCATGTGGTTCAGATCTATTCATTTATGCTTAAAAATCATAGTTTATGTATTTATCATGGCAGCAAACCTGCACACTCTTTTCCCATATTAATCATAGTACCTGGTGACCGAGCTTTGCTCGGATAGAATAAGACATGTTTTTACAAGTTAATTAGCAAAATTATAACAAATTTACTGCCCAATGAAAACATTTATGTAGTGGGGATGGAACTCGCGGCCCATAGTTCTTGAGGCCACCACGCTACAACTCGGCTACGACGTTAGTCAATTGAGCGATGCCGTTTATCATCTTTTAGCCAAAGCCGATCATTTACTATTTAATTATCCATACCGTTATTATTAGCCTGTGATCAACTGATTTTTTTATAAACGGAATGAGGATTGAAAAGCAAAAGAGAAATTTAATTTACATCAATTAATTGGTTTGTTACAGTGTCTTAAAGCAATACAACGAATATGTTTTCTATCAAAACACGGAAGGTTTTGGAAATACTTTTTTCTGCTTTTATTTCGCACAGCTATGTTATCCTTAAGTTTTTACAAATTGTTTAGTAACCTGATAATTTTGCATTTATTTAATTCATAAAATAAATATTAATGCATAACCTCTATATTGTTCCCCGCAGTCTTCAATCAAGAACTGTCAAACGGTTATAAACAGCTGTTTTGGTTTGTATTGTTTACATTTTATTCTCCATAAGCGTAATGTTAAATTTTTAGATTATAAACTTAATATTACAAGAAAACACGAATTTTCCTGGACATTAGACCTATCTAGAACTTATTTTCTACTCGGAAATTAGTTATTTCCAAAATTTAAAGAAAATCCTCGGTGCCGTTTTCGAGATCCGTGTGCAAATATATATCTAATATATATACGATGCCAGGTGTAACTGACTCACTCACTCACTGACTAGGGATACAAATTCTAACCCACTTCTAGAAGTGCTGGAGACTTGAAATTTGGCATGGACCTTCCTTTAGGTCCACAACCGACAGGAAAATTGCCAAATCTTACAATTTTTCATTACGAACCGAGAAAAAAAATGTTAACGTTTTCCCATATAAAATGCATTGGGTCGATTTCGTGAAATGCAACGTTTCACTATTTCCCTCGAAAATACGACTTTCCGATGAGCTAGAGACATGAAATTTTTAATGGACGTTCCTAAGAGGTTACTATAAGTAACCGAATCGTCGGAATCCCAAATTTTTAATTTTTACTACCCTAAACAAAATCTTAAAATTTTTCAAAAAAATTCTTCGTTTTTCGGCTATATCTTTTTAACGAAAGGTCCTATCGAAAAACGGAGGGTTTCTTGTGCTCCCCTGTTTTGTTATTATAATACATAGAGCTTTTATATTTGATACACACCTTCCTTTTATCACCCTTAAATAGAAAACGAAATAATATTACATAATATTTAATTGAAAAATGAAAAATATTCATATATTGGAAATTTTGTTGATTTTTTACAAGTTTGATGGTTCTGTTTTGCGATTATATCTTTTTAACGAAATGACCTATCGAAAATCTAAGGGTACTTAGTAGCACGGATTTTTTGAGATCTACAACTTTGGTCATATGACATTTTCCCGTATTTTGACTCTTTCATCACTAGATAACGTTACATTTTATGAAAATTCCTTTTTTATGCACATTTTGATTTCTTGTTGCGTTATTATAGTACATAGAGTGCTAATATTTTACATGCACCTTCATTTTATAACTATAAGTGAGAATATGTAATAATATTGCAACTTATTTATCATTTTAAAAATGTTAACAATTTTTTGTAAGAAGTAAGGAAATGAAAATGGTTTTGGGTCAAGTTATAACCAAAGGTTTCGTATATTACTTTCAGATCTATGACTTCCTGTTGAGCTAGAAAACTATGAGATATCATTAATAGTAATTGAATCATCAGATTTTCTGATTTCAAATTTTACTAAAAAAATAATAATACAAAAAAAATCTTTGTTTTTCCGGTATATATCTTAAACAAAAGGTCCAATAAAAACAGAGGGTTTTTTGTGCGCTTAATTCTAGCCCACTTTTAGAAGGGGTAGGAACATTCAATTTGGCACAGACCTTATATAGATATCTTAGTTTTTAAATTTTTATGACTTAAAAAATAATTCAAAAAATATAAAATATTTTTAGTTCTTCGATATTTCTCTTGAACGAGATGTCTTCAAAAACTAAGAGTACCTTACCATACGGATTTTTGAAGATCTATATCTTTGTCAATATGACTTTTTATCGTAACTTATTCCCTTCATTCCAAAAAAATCCTTTTTTAATTTTTTCTAATCCCTACCATATTACGTTATTATAGTACATAGAGTACTAATATTTGTGAAAACCTCACTCTAATCACCCCTAAAAGGAAAACTTAATAACTTTACAAGATCTTTAATGAGTAAATGAAAACTAATTAAATAAGGGAAAATTAGTGGTTTTTCATTAAGTTCTGGATGGCTCTTTGTATGCCTTGTGCAACTTACTAGGGATGCTACTTCTAACCCACTTCTAGCAGTGCTAGACACTTGAAATTTGGCACGCACCTTCCGTCAGATCCACAACCGACAGGAAAACTGCCAAATATAACAATTTCATATTACGACCTGGGTGAAAATGTTAAAATTTCCCCATATCAAATGCATTTGGTATTTTTCGTGAAATGCAGGGTTTCACTTTTTCGCTCAAAAATCTGATTATTATTACTCTTAACTAAGCGATTCTGCCGACACCTATAAGGGGGCCTGGGGGCGGAGCCCCCAGCGAGCGAAGCGAGTATATATATATATATATATATATATATATATATACAAACCTTGCTCGTATTATAGTATTGGATAGGGAATAGGCAAACTCCTTTATTTATGGACAGATGTTGATGAAAATTGGTATAAATGTTAAGATAAAAACTATTTATGGTAGAAATGACTACTTTCAGTGTTCCTCATTGCAGCTAACCTGCACACTCTTTCCAATGTTAATCTTATGGAGAATAGGCCTTTCTGACTACCTATCCTACTGCAACAGGTGGCGTATCCTAATCAACCCATCCAAAACCCAACTCTGTTTCTTCAACTTTCGTGCCCGCCGTTTCCGTAAATTCCAATCCAATCCGATCTTCCTCAATAATGTCCGCCTCCCACTTACCCAGACATGTACCTACCTCGGGGTAAAACTCGACTCCCGCCTTACCTTTTCCTCCCACATCCTAGACGCAAAAAAGCGTGCCACTTCCCGTCTACGTGCCCTCCGGATTCTAAATAACCGCACCCGCCCCTGCTCCACTTCCACCCTAGCAACCCTATACTCATCCATAATCCGTCCAGTCATCACCTACGCCCATCCTCTACTACTTACCGCCCCAGACCAACTCCTTTCCAGCCTGGAAGCCACCGAGAGAAGGGCACTACGCCTGGCTTCTCATCTCCCCCCCTGGGCCCGCAATGCCTCGGTATACGACGCCCACTCCATCCCACCCCTCCGTGACTTCCTCCATCACCTTAACACAAAGTACCTCGACCGAGCCCGAACCTCTGACATCCTACAACCCTTCTTCGATCCTTATTTCACCGACCGTCCTAGCCTCACCATCCACCACCTAGCCAACCTCCCACCATAGCTTAATGTGTTCCTAAACCGAAACCATCCATTCACTGACCATAACCACAGTACCCGCAACCAAAACCTAACCTCAAAACCTATCCTTGGCTGAAGAGGACGTAGTCCTATAACCGCCGCAGTGGGCCTTCAGCCCACTGAAACCTCACAATCCATCCATCCAAATAATTCTCATGTTTATGGACTGATTTGTTTTAAAACTTGTCATATATTATTATTATTATTATATTATTGATTTGGAAACTCGCTGAGTATGCAGGTCTGCTGCGACGGGGGTATTTACCATTCATTGATGTATTCTTTCTCAATGAGTGTATTTTCTGACTTTAAATAAAATTAGTTGAAAATTTTTCAAAACATGCAATTTTATTACATTTGGATAAGACTGAAGATGCAGTATCAAGAATTAACAATTCCTCAATACTGCCACGAATCACCATCACAAAAAATATTTTCTTTTAGGGACCTTTAGTTTCAACAATTAAATAATAGAAAATGAATCAATTGTTTAGTTCTGAAATTTTTATTTCAGCAAATACAATGAATTAGCCATATTCACGATTTACAATTAACCTGTGATTGAATGCTGCAGTTGGGGATGGGCGGCAAGGATACCCTGAGGATGCACCGTACAATGCCATTCATGTTGGAGCCGCTTCTCCCACAGTTCCACAAGCGGTAAGAAAAATTCATTCATTTTTAAAACCTCCATGATTTGGAGTAATTTTATTTTTTAAAAGAACTGGAAACACTTGCCTTTTAAAACTAAGACTTTCAATTTTATTAAATTAGCTGTTTAAGGAGAAATGTAATAAAAATAAATTTAAGGGAACATCAAGATTAATTTAGTCTCATCAAAGGAATCTTTTCAGAGTGGTCTCTGATTTTCTGTACCATTTGAGAAAAACTAAACAAAATAAAAACTAAATATCTTATCAGTCCCATATTAGTACAACTGACTCAGTTGTGCCTTTCATCTCGTAGTGATAACATGCTAGTAAAAACCTCATTAAATTTAATATATTACCTCAATCAATTTAAATTTTTTCAAACACATGATTGTTTCAACATTAAAATGCCTTCATCAGACATCAAATATCTGTGAGTGTAAAATCATTGTAAGATTGCCACTCATAATATGAATTGAGTTGTTGTAAATTAAAAATATATATCCTGTAAGTAATAGAAACAACAAAAACTGGTTTCTAAAATAATGAGTGTAAAGATGCTTATTTTTTTATTTTGGACTTAAATCAAATAAATTAAGACAACATATCGGTTAGAAATATTTTGTCATGTCATATGGAGTGGTGGAATATTCTGTGTCAAGAATTTAAAAATAAATTGAACCTTGTAGCTTTTGAATCACTGGTGAGGCTAGTTAAATTCAAATTTAGCAGGTAGTTTTTGTCATAAATGCTGTTCCCTTTAATCCCTAAATAATTGAATTGACTTGAAACTCAATAATTGGAATTAACACTTGATGAAACTGTAATAAAAAATTGCCTCTCATATTCCATAAACGAGGTAGAATGACTATAGCTATTGATATTATATTATTATATTTTTTATATATTATATTTTATTATATTTTTGCAGTTATTGGAGCAGCTGAAGCCTGGAGGCCGGCTGATCATACCTGTTGGTCTGCCTGGTGGGAAGCAGCAACTGCAGCAGATAGACAAGAATGCAGACGGAACTGTAACTGAAACACAGCTGATGGGTGTCGTCTACGTTCCCCTTACAGACAAGGACCAGCAATGGCCTGGCAGGTGATATTGGTTCATGCATCGCTTTAGCACTTTTGAATCAGGTTTTTTTAAATAGGGTGTTTCAAAATGAATAGTGGGGTTTTAACATGTTATAATATTTAATTCATCCAACTTACAAGTGATATATGAAATGAAAGAGAAACTCAAACAGTTTTGTTTGTTAGCATCAGTGTGCATGTGCGCGAAATGTTTCCGCCGCAATCCGCTGGAAAACGCTAGTAGCAAACATGGTGACTAAAGAACAGAAAGTGTTTTGTGTTTTACAGTTGGCAAAAGCGAAATCTGTTGTTACTGTGCAACATGCGTTCCGGATTAAGTTAAGTTGTGATCCTCCAGGCGATAACAGCATTCGTAGATGGTATCATCAGTTTTAAGACACTGGCTGCCTTTGGAAAGGCAAGAGTACGGGACGACCAAGAACTAGTGAAGAGAGCGTGGAGCAAGTGCATGAGTCATTCACACGGAGCCCTATGAAATCCACTTGGAAGGCTAGTCGTGAATTAGCAATCCCTGTGACGAGTTTTTGGAGAGTTTTACGGCAAAGCTTACAGCTACGTCCTTATCGTTTGCAATTGTTACAGGCTCTGAAGCCCACAGACCATGTTTAGTGCCAACTTCGCAAACAACATGTTGTTGCATAACAATGAAGATTTTATGGATCTTGTTGTCTTCAGTGACGAATCAACCTTTCACCTTAGTGGTAAAGTAAACACTCATAATGTTCGTATTTGGGGCTCAGAAAATCCCCACATGATGGTACAAGTTCAAACAGACTCTCCTAAATTGAATGTTTTTTGTGCCATATCCCAGCAGAAAGTTATGATCCTTTCTTTTTTGGCGATCCAACTGTAAAAGGTATTTTTTATCTGGATATTCTACAGCAGTGGCTCTTCCCTCAACTAACACAGGATGAATCAGAGAACTTCATCTTTCAGCAAGATGGTGCGCTGCCTCACTGGCATAACAAGGTACGCGATTGGCTTAACCTCCCTGTTCTTGACCGCTGGATTGGATGTAGGGGGCCTAATAACAGTGCTTGTTTCGCATGGCCTCCATGGTCACCCGACCTAACTCCGTGTGATTTATATCTTTGGGAGTTTATTAGGGATCTTGTCTACGTGTCTCCACTACCAGCCAACCTTCCCAAATTAAGGAACAGGATTGAAACAGCAGTTGCAGCAATTACTAATGAGACACTCATCAAAGTTTGAGAAGAACTCACATACCGTCTTGATGTGTGCCGAGTGACAAATGCTGCTCACATTGAACACTTGTAGGCTATTATGAAAAAATACGAGTTTCTCTTTTATTTCATATATCACTTGTAGCTGTAAGTTTGATGTAATAAATATTATAACATGTTAAAACCCCGCTATTCATTTTGAAACGCCCTGTATAAAAAAAAAACTTTCTGCCCCAAAAAAGGACTTTTTGTAAGGATAAAATCATCAACAACAAAAATATAAGCATAATATTTTTATTTTATTTGTCTAGCGAAGTACGCCGACGTACAATTTACGTCATTAGACGGGAATGGGTCAAGAAAAATATAAGTTCTTTAGAAAAATAAAATAATAACTATTTTTTTAAATGCATAGTATTTTTATTTTAATTTTTTTTTTAACCGATATACTATAACTCAAATACCCCCGTCGCAGCAGACCTGCGTACTCAGCGAATTTCCAAATCAATAATTTAATAATAATAATATATGACAAGTTTGGTCAAAATCTGTCCATAAACATGAGAATTTTTGCCTATTCTCCATAAGATTAAAATGGGAAAGAGTGAGTAGGTTTGCTGCTGTGAGGAACACTGAAAGTAGCCATTTATACCATCAAAAATTTTATTTTTAACATTTATACCAACTTTCATCTACATCTGTCCATAAATATAGGAGTTTGCCTAATCTCCATATGATTAACATGGGAAAAGAGTATGCAGGTTTGCTGCCTTGATAAACACATAAACTATAATTTTTTGGCACAAATGTATGGATATCAACCACATGAAGCTAAATATCAAGTTTCATCCAAAAATATTAGATAAGAAGTGAAAAATTAATTTTTTTTAATCCTCCATAAGATTAACATTGGAGCCTCAAAAATACAACGTACTGTGTTTAGATTTTTTTATATCTCGGTAACCGTTGGAGATAGAGAAAAACTTTAAGGAGCTTAATTGTGCAGTTTTTTAAGCTGATTCCAATGGTGAAATATAAAATTAGAAATTTTTAGAAATTACATGTGAAAAACGCAAAAAACCCCATTTTGGGGTACAAAACCCCCCCAAACTACCCGTTCCCATTGACCGATATGTCTGGTTTACGAACTCGTCCGAGCATTTGTAAGAATACACGTCTCTACCAAATTTGGTCTCGATCGGACCTTTTTTACGAGAGTTATTGTGTTCACAGACACACACACACACACACACACATATATATATATACCCCCGTCGCAGCAGACCTGCGTACTCAGCGAATTTCCAAATCAACAATATAATAATAATAATATTTGACAAGTTTTATAAAAATCTGTCCATAAACATGAGAATTATTTGCCTATTCTCCTTAAGATTAACATGGGAAAGAGTGTGTGCTGCTGTGAGGAACACTGAGAGTAGTCATTTATACCAACAAAAATTTTTATTTTTAACATTTATACAAACTTTCATCAACATCTGTTCATAAATAAAGGGGTTTGCCTATTCTCCATATGATTAACATGGGAAAAGAGTATGCAGGTTTGCTGCCATGATAAACACATAAACTATGATTTTTAAGCATAAATGGATGAACCTCAACCACATGAAGCTAAATATAAAGTTTTATCCAAAAGTATTGGTTAATAAGTGAAATATTAATTTTTCCTTATCCTCCATAAGATTAACATTGGAGCCCCAAAATACAACGTACTGTGTTTAGATTTTTTAATATCTCGGTAACCGTTGGAGATAGAGAAAAACTTTAAGGAACTTAATTGTGCAGTTTTTTAAGCTGATTCTAATGGTGAAAGATAAAATTTGAAATTTTAAAAAATTACATGTGAAAAACGCAAAAAACCCCATTTTGGGGTACAAAACCCCTCCAAACTACCTGTTCCCATTGACCGATATGTCCGGTTTACGAACTCGTCCAAGCATTTGTAGGAATACACGTCTCTACCAAATTTGGTCTTGATCGGACCATTTTTACGAGAGTTATTGTGTTCACAGACACATATATATATATATATACATATATATATATATATATATATATATATATATATATATATATATATATATATATAAAAATTTTAACGACTATTGTTTTTGGTCTCTGGGCACCTAAAGAAGAAAAAATAACATGGTCCCGGGCTTAAGTCTCGCCATGAGACCTACGGTAATAGCTTCTTCCCTATGGGAAATTCGCTAATATATATATATATATATATATATATATATATATATATAAATTTTAACGACTATTGTTTTTGGTCTCTGGGCACTTAAAGAAGAAAAAATAACATGGTCTCGGGCTTAACTCTTGCCATGAGACCTACGGTAATAGCTTCTTCCCTATGGGAAATTCGCTAAAACTAGGAAAATTTTTACGGGAGCAAACTTTCTCAATCTCTTTGTTAGATATTTTTCTTATCTGGTACAAAGATTAATTTAGTTACAGTGAAATCCATAAAATATATAAAACATTTTGTAGTGAACAGAACAGAAAATCACACAGACGACAGAGTACTATGCAGTTATTAATTGTTTAGTTCTCAATTTTCAGTCCATCTGATGTTAGTGTCCCCAACATCAGATAGTGAAATATACTCTTAATATCAATAAGGATAGATGAGATACATAATGATGAAACTTCAAGCTGTAAGAAAGAAATAAGTGTTAAAAAAATCATATGTTTCAGGCAATGGATCGCCTACACCATCTTTCTTGCATAGGTACATGCGGACGATAGATCACCCTCTCGGTCCTAAAAGAAGCTACTCCAACAAAAAAGGACATTATCCTCATGGGTGATACAAATTTAAACAAACGAAATAAGAAGGACCAAGATGTTATAGATTTTCAAAAAATTTTCTTAGAACATAACCTCACCATCATGGACATACCTTACACCAGAATTACCGCTAGGTCACAGTCTAGCATTGATGGTTGCATCACAAACTTAAAAAAAAACCCACCAAAACCTAATCTTGGATCATCAAGGTGTTAGCTGTACATTCCTAAATCACAAATTAGATAGAAATATTAAAATAATCGTACAACATGTGCCAATGGAAAACTTGAATGTAATCAAAACCAATTTAAGTCATCAAAACTGGGAATATGTCTATAAAGAGACTTAAGTAGATGAGGAATGCAAAATATTTCTGGACATAGTCATTAAGGAATTGGACTCGGCAGTACCCAAGAAAACTAGAACAACAAATAAAACTCATTCCAACAAGTTCTTGGATGGTACTACCTCAAAACTAAAAGTCACACTAGCCTACAATAAATATATAATCTCAAACTCGGCCGAAGATAAGAGGTCCTACTCCCTACTGAAAAAGGGACGAACAAATTGTTGGAAAACAAAAATCAAACCATACTATCAACATTACTAACATTTCACAAGACATCGCCCTACAGATAGAAAAAATTCTAATAACAGAACCATCGAAGTCTGTAAACACTTCAACGAGTATTTGATTAATATTGGTACTCAAATAACAACCAAGAATACAAACATTATGACAGAAGAATCTATGACTGAAAACATCTACCAAGACCTACCTCAAACACAAAGCTCAACAAAACTTCACAAATTCTTCAAAAAATTTTAATTAGAAAAAAACTACTATGGAATTAATAACATCTCAAATAAACTTGTTGTTGTAAAATATACACTGTTAAAATGAATTGCTTGAACCTCTCCAACATAATATAATAAACTCTTCAATAGACCAGGCAAAAGTCCTAGACCTAATGAAAATCTCAATAGTGTCTCAAACAAGAAAGGCAGAAAAAACATACAAAAAAAACACTACTGAAAATAAACTTACAATGGGAGCATGGTACTACAATGATGGACTGACTAAAAATCACCTCAAAGAATTAGTAATACCACAGACACGAGACTTGCAATTAATTGTAAGTGTTACACCACACACAAATCCAGTGTGTGTGTTTCTGTTATAAAAGAGCATAACAGACACATTATTCTTGACTTTTAATCTGTTCTCAAGTAATATGATTGATTAATAATGTCTGATTTGTGTTAATTTTCAGTGCTATAGTATGTATGTTAAGTTGTAATTTTATAGATGTGCAAAAACTTTTCTATTTTTATATATATTGTGGTGTGTTTTTCTACATACACTTCACACATTCTACATACACCTTGGTGTGTTTTTCTCCATAACTCCTTAAGTGGTGTGTCACCTTAGTCACATGTACTCTTAGTGGTATGTTGTAAAGTTGTTCATTGTGCCAATACTCAAGCTTTGTTCAAATTAGGGAATTCCTCTAAGGAAATTTGGGATATTAATGATTTTTGGCCTGTCCTGTTTGTGACTTGAGACTCAAAGGCCAGAACCAATAGCCCGATCCAAATTTGACATTTGGCTTACTATACTGATGGGAATCAGACCTGGAGGGATTCTATGTGATAGTGTTCATTGTAAAATGCTTATACACAATAATGTTTGGCAATTTTTTATGTTGTAGGTCCGATTTGTGAGATTTGCTGAATGATTTGATTCAGTCCTCTCTAGTTCAAATAACAAGACCCCATCATACAGCTGCACAAATTTATCTTGAGCTCTGTAGTTCAAGCAACTGCACGAGATTTTAAAATATTATGACTGCCATGTGTCTATATTGTAAATAAAAATCTGAATGTTAAATTTTACTGTTTTTCTAACTTATTTGTTTGTTTTCAACTAGTGTGTAAATCATATTTAGGCATCTACTCTGTTAGTAGTCTTGCTAATAAAGTGACTTGTTATTTTGCAAATAGTTTAATTTTTTACATCTATTCTCAACTAGCTGACCCGGCGAACTTCGTAACGCCTAACAGAAAATACATGTTAACTTTAAGATTGGCCATGTTCTGAATGAAGTCAAATAGCATTGTGGCTTCGTTGTGAAAGCTTTAAATATTCAACAGCTGATTATTATAATAAACCTAATATGTATAAACATTGTAATTATTTTATTTGGCAAACATATAAACATGTGACTTTTAATCATATAGAAAATAAAAATACCCGTCGCAGCAGATCTGCGTTCTCAGCGAATTTCCAAATCAATAATAATATATGACAAGTTTATCAATATCTGTCGATAAATATGGGAATTATTTGCCTATTCTTCATAAGATTAACATGGGAAAAGTATGCAGGTTTGCTGTTGTGAGGAACACTGAAAGTAGGCATTTCTATCAAAAAAATTTTTTCATTTTATCATTTATACAAACTTTCATCAACATATGTCCATAAATACCCCTGTCGCAGCAGACATACATACTCAGCAAATTTCCAAATCAATAATGTAATTGTAAAAATACAGTGGAACTTGGATAATTTGAACTTCTGTAATTCGGAAACTTCTTTATTTCGAAATTTTGTCTTGGTCCCTAGAATTTTATATAAAAACAATGTTAAAATATCTTGGTTAATTCGAATAATATTTTGGATAATTCGAAGTTTTTACAGCGGAAATCTATAGTGTGTGTGTGTTGGATATTCATAAAAAAAAGTATTTTATTTGTTCTAAAAAAAAATTGTAAATTGAGTAATTTTTATCTTTATTTAAACTTAGAAGAAATTAGCCACAAAATGAATTAGTTTAGTATTTTTGTATAACCATATTATTAGAAAAAAGGAAATTAGTTTTTATTATTGTAAGCAATCCAATCCGGTGTAGTTATTTCAATCACATGACTAGAACTGAATTTTGATTGGGTATTCCTCCCCTCCCCCTTCCGATGGACATGATAGTGAGCCACGTCAGGACAGATGTGCCTTAGACATGGTCAGTGATCGACCACCTCTTTTCCTCTTACTATTCTCGCTAACATATTAGCACAGTGTTTTCTATTATTGTAAAGTCAGTGTCAACCTCCAATTTTGCAAACACCTTGTACGTGGCAACTCAACTCCATCTCCTTGACGATGACTGCCAGAATGAGGGCCCTCACTCCACTTCTCGTCGTCGCCGCTCATCCCTGGTCATCTCATCATTGTCACGTATAAAGGTATCCTCAACGGTCCTCCGCTCATTTTATATTGCTCTCACATATTTTACATGGTCCTCCGGGCCGGATCATTGAATTAGCGCTTGGAAAAACAGACATTTTCGTGTGTGAAAATCCCAATTTTGAAGTATTGGTTACATTGAACATTAAATATTTCACTCTGAAATAATATTAAAAATTTTCAGAACAGTATTTTAGAATAATTATTCATTGAAGTAAATAATCTCATTTGTGAAGAATATATTTTCGATTTCAAGAATTTTCTTGAGGTTATTCCAGGACTGGACAGGAGATAAGCGCATTCCCAGACAGTATTGTTCCTGTTCGTTATCGCAACGGAAAACCCCTCTACCCTCTCGCTCACTCCAGTTGAGCCATTTTTAGCCGTTGTGTTGTGAGCGCTAGTGTCGTCTGCAACTGTCAACTGTCTGCTATTGCGCAATTTTGACGCTTGTCATTCAGTGATGTAAACAATAACATAACCTCACATCAAAACTTATTATTAAGGATTGGATTGCCTTTTATTTAACGATTGATAATTATTGTTGTTGAAGCCTAATACTTGAAACATAGTCTCATTCAGTTCCTATTCTCAAGGAAATAATTAAATTATGTTTATTTGCTAATCTACATTAATGTGACTTTAAATATCTTTGTGTATTTTGATTTATTAATTTGGTGAGTAAATTTACTCTTGTCATATTATTACCTAGTGCTGATCAATAAATATTGATTATTACTAACTGAATTCATTGTGTGAAAAATTGAGGTAGACAATAATTTGAATAGTTTCTCATTTTAATACATTTTTCCTGGGAAAGATTTATATTTTATTGATGATAATAGAATATTTAGTTATAAGAAATTGAGCTCTATTTCATATCTCAAATAATTTGTGAGAATACTGATTTACATTGAAAATAATATAACTTATATCTGAATTTATTTCACAGTGACTCTATTATTGACTTACAAATTATTATTCATATTCATTTGTGTATTCTAATATATTTCTAGCCTACATTGTGATTTAATGAAACTATTTTATTAACATTCACAATCAATTGAGCTATTTATTGAAACAAGAATTCATTCAAGTAATTTGATTATTTAAATAGGTTTTGTGGAAACATAGAACTTGTCTATATAGGACTTGTGTTTTTGTTGCAATTGGATTATTGTTTAGTATTTGAATTCTAACTTTCAAGATGAAGTTCTCTACCTTCGATCGACAAAGTAAATTGATTCTTAACCGCCTTAAGAAAATTAAGGATCATGTTTCCGCTACAGCTGATGGTACCTTGAAGAGTGATGAAATCAAAGAATTACTGGAATATGGGGATGAAGCCCGTACCAGGTACTCAGAGTTTGATAAAGCTTATACTCGTTTGATTTCTACCGATTCTATTCCTGATTTTGATGCTAGCCTTGTTGAAAAAATGCAGGATGAAATTAGTGATTTATTTATACAGATTCAAGTTATTGTAAAACCTCATCAAAAAAATCCTACTGATGCTAATGTATCTCAAGTGGCTAGCTCTAAGTCTCTAAAGTTACCTCCACTTACTCTGAAAACCTTTATTGGGTTACCTGAGCAGTGGTTATCATTTCAAGGCTTATTTGAAGCTTCTATCCATAAAAATGAAAATCTTAATGACAATGAAAGATTCCAGTACTTGATCACCTCACTGGAAGGAGAACCTCTGAATTTAATTAAGAATTTACCCATTACAGCTGGAAATTATAAAGTTGCTTGGGATCTATTGGTAAATAGGTACCAAAATAATAGGAAAATGATAATTCACTATGTCAATAATTTAATTGACCTCCCCAATGTAACTAATGCCAACTGTAAAACAATTAGAGCGTTTTTATCTAAGTTTCAGGAAAACAGTCAGGCTTTAGTCACTCTTAAACATGAGGTTAAGAAAAACAATATTATCTTGTCTACTCTTTTGTTACGCAAGTTAGATGGTGATTTACGCAAAAAATTCTAAGATAATAGGGCTGACTCTCAAAAAATTCCTTCTGTGGAAGAAATCATGTCCTTTTTAGAGGAGGAATGTGTTCACATGGAAGCTGCAAATCTGTCACACTCAACTAGTGTCAAAACAAACACTATTACTCACTCTATTGTAAAACCAACCTCTGATCATTCAAAGGTAGGTATCAAGCCTCGCACTGTTTTGCTCTCTGCTTCGGGGTCCCCACAGAATCCTGCTTGTGCCTTTTGTGACAAAAGTGGTCATGCAATTTATAGATGCACTGACTTTCAAGCTATGTCTCCCTCATCTAAGTTCGAGTTTGTAAAAAAGAAACGCTACTGTTTTAATTGTTTGGGCACATCTCACACCTCAAAAGATTGTAAATCAAAACATGTTTGCTCTCATTGTAATAAGAAGCACCACTCTTGGCTTCATTTCTCGAGTCGCTCCACTCCAACCTCTACTCAACCCTCTCCCCCTCTAGGGAATGGAAGAATAAGGCGGTCAGCCAAAACCCTTCCTCACTAACCTCAAACCACGAGAAAAATCCTGTTGTGGCGTTCTCTCAAAATAATGTTGGCAAGGCATTTACAGTACTTTTAGGCACTACTTTGGTGATGGTTAGCAATAAAAATGGTCACTCTCTAGTTTTAAGAGCGGTAGTAGATTCGGGCTCAATGATTTCATGTTAGACCGAAAGTGCAGCGAATCTTTTGCTTTTAAGTAGATGGCATAATGGACATAATAATGTTGATGGCCTCTCCTTCTCTCACATAAATACAAAAGGTGTTTCAAAGATTAATATTACATCTCTCAGTGGGACAGACATTGTGAAGAATCACCCTGTGGTTATCTTAGATAGAATAACTTCGGATCTTCCTAAAGCTCAAATTTCATCAACATTCAAGAATCGGTTAAAACATCTAGTCTTAGGCCCCCCATCCACTTACAGTTCGAACTGCAGTTCTTGACTGCAGTCAGAACTGTGAACGGTGGACTGTGGACTGTTGAAAAATGTTCACGTCAGTACGGACTGCAGTCGCGGACCGCAGGCCGTTCGGTGGCGTGGTAGTCGTGGTCAGTCTTTCCGGTGTTTTGCCGTAGGTGTGTACTTTGTAATTTCGTTTTGTGGCTGTCTTCTTCAACACATCGCTTTTTGTTGCAGTACTTTCAAACCCTTTCACTACTAATAGTAAACTACGGTGGGCTGCTTCCTTCTTTTCCCTATTGTGATAGTCTTTTGACTTAACATTCCATACACATTCATGTTTCCTAAACTCCTCTATAAACTGTAAAAGATTATCCTTCGACCAACTGGCCATGATTGTCGCGTCACAAACAAAACAATGCGCAACCACCAAACGCTCACCACTCAATGACGCATGAGGCCGATACGGAGCAGCTGAGCTAGCGCATGCGCATATCTCGCAGCTTGGACTGTCGACTGTGGCCTGTCACTGGAGCTTCCACTAACTAGCAGTTCCGCCTGCAGTCCGATCGTTGAACTGTCGCACCGTGCGACAGTTGACAGTCCAACGATCCGCCTGCCGGATTCCCCATCCACTTAGGCCCCCCATCCACTTACAGTTCGAACTGCAGTTCTTGACTGCAGTCAGAACTGTGAACGGTGGACTGTGGACTGTTGAAAAATGTTCACGTCAGTACGGACTGCAGTCGCGGACCGCAGGCCGTTCGGTGGCGTGGTAGTCGTGGTCAGTCTTTCCGGTGTTTTGCCGTAGGTGTGTACTTTGTAATTTCGTTTTGTGGCTGTAGGAAAAGTGCATTTTAAGTTCTTATCGTATGTGAAGTTAAAGTGCAATGTCTACGTTTGAAGATTTGGCAGCATACGCTGTAATAGCGGTAGCTATTAAAAAAAGAAAGAAACGAAGGCATCAAATGTGAAAAAAAGAATGGCTTCAGAGGAAGAGATTTAACCACGTTCACATTCTTAGGGAGCTTGAAGTACCTAGAGACTGGAAAAATTACTTAAGAATGGACGAGAAAACGTACTTTGATTTATTACGTATAGTAACACCATTGATTACCAAACAAGATACAAAAATGAGAGAAGCCATTACACCACATGAAAAAACTGACTGCGACATTACGGTATCTAAGCACTGGCAGAACAATGGAAGATTTAAAGTTAACAACGAGAATTTCCCGCAGCTTGGACTGTCGACTGTGGCCTGTCACTGGAGCCTCCACTAACTAGCAGTTCCGCCTGCAGTCCGATCGTTGAACTGTCGCACCGTGCGGCAGTTGACAGTCCAACGATCCGCCTGCCGGATTCCCCATCCACTTACAGTTCTAACTGCAGTCCCGGACTGTCTCAGTCCGGGACTGCAGTTAGAACTGTAAGTGGATGGGGGGCCTTACAGTTTACACTTACGGACTGAGACAGTCCGGGACTGCAGTTAGAACTGTAAGTGGATGGGGGGCCTTAGCTGACCCTACTTTTGACCTGCCGAACTCAGTAGATATGCTGCTAGGAGCAGACCTGTTCTGCAAGATTGCCTCTGGTGACCATATAACGTTTGGAGACAACATGCCCATTGCAATGAACTCCGTGTTTGGTTATTTTATTATAGGACCGGCTCCCCTTCAGAAAGGCTCATGTAAAAATGAAGGTGTAACCCTACTTACGATTCATGACTCCGATCTTCATCGATCACTACAATGTTTCTGGTTGTTGGAAGAACCTCCATTGAAAATTAAACCCACAGCTGAAGATGACCTTTGTGAAAAACTGTTTTCAACTCATCACTCTAGGGATGCTACAGGTCGCTACATGGTTAGACTACCTTTCAAGGAAGCTCCAGCTCCTATAGGAAACTCCTCAGAAAATGCCAGACGTAGATTTCTTTCTCTAGAGAGGCGTTTGAATGCAGACCCTAAACTTAAGATAGACTATATCAATTGTATGGAAGACTACCTTTTGTCTGGTCATATGGAAAAGGTAACTCAAGAAATACATGATTGCTCTAAAACGTTTTTCTTGCCCCACCATGCTGTAGTTAAAAGTGAATCCTCATCCACAAAGGTCAGAGTGGTCTTTGACGCCAGCGCACCCTCCTCAACGGGAGTTTCTCTTAACCAGACTCTTTTATCTGGTCCAAAACTGCAAAATAAAATTTGTGACATCCTCATTAATTTTAGACTACACCCCATTGTGATGTCATGTGACATTAAACAGATGTTTAGGCAGATTCAAATGCACCCTGAAGATAGGAATTTTCAGCTTCTCTACTGGAGAAAGGATCCATCGTTACCTCTAAACATCTATCGACTTACTACAGTTGTTTTCGGTTTTGTAAGTTCACCATATTTAGCTCTCCGGACTCTAAAGCAGCTTGTCGAGGATGAAGGACATAATTATCCATTGGCCTCCAAAGTAATGGAAAATCAGGTATATGTAGATGATTTGATATTTGGTGCTGATTCCCCGGATCAGGCTCGGGCTATCCAAAAAGAAACCATTGATCTTCTATCAAAGGGCGGTTTTGACTTGAGAAAATGGCTTTGCAACCTACCTGAACTCACAAATGACATACCTGAATCTTATAAAGAAAAACCACTGTATTTTTTAGGACCAGATAATCCCCTCTACAGCATCCTGGGTATTAAATGGGAGTCAGAAAATGATCACTTCTCTTACAGACTTGAAATACCTGAGAAACCCCTGACAAAGCGTAACATTTCTCTCCGCTGTGGCTCAGATTTTTGATCCTTGTGGATATTTGGCTCCTACCATATTTTGGACCAAAGCTCTCTTACAACTTCTCTGGACTCTGGGATTGAACTGGGACGAACCGATTCCTGCAGATATTGCGGAGAAGTGGAACAAATTTTATGAACAGCTCCCTCAACTTAGAAATATTTCTATACCTCGATATATACACCTCCATGGTGCTGTGAATGTACAATTACATGGTTTTTCAGATGGTTCGGAAGCCGGTTTTAGTGCGGTTGTCTATGTCCGTACTGTATCAGCTTGTAATACCATCAGAGTCTCCCTCCTGATTGCCAAATCACGAGTCGCCCCTCTCAAGAGACTCTCAAAATGAATTCATTCAAGTTTGTGGGAAAAGAGTTCGACAGAAGGTATTGGAAGAAAGGAAGAAATCAAAATATTATGCTATTATTGCCGACTCTACCCCCGATGCCTCACAACGTTGAAACGAGCAAACGACGTTGATCTTGAGATATCTCTTAGATTGTGAATCAGAATTTAAAATTTGCGAACGATTTTTAAATTTTGTTGACTGTAACAAAAAAACTGGAATGGATGTGGCTAACTTGATTATTAGCGAGCTCAACAAACACTCAATTCCGTTGAAGGAATGCAGAGGTCAGGGGTACGACAATGGATCCAATATGGCTGGAATATACAAAGGTGCCCAAGCCATCATAATGGAGACCAACAATTTGGCTTTTTATAATAACTGTGCCGCACATAGCCTCAACCTGTGTGGGGTTAATGCTGCTGAATGCTGCGAGGAAGCTACAACATTTTTTGGCATGCTGCAAAAGACGTATAACTTCTTTTCTAGAAGCCCTCAAAGATGGGAGAACTTAGAAAACAGAATAGGCTCTTCTCTGCACAGTATTTCTCAAACGAGATGGTCAGCCCGAGTAGATAGTGTGCGCCCTTTCGTAAAGCATTTGCCTCTCATTATCAAAGCCCTCAATGATTGTAAAGAACTGAATCTATCTGCAGAATGCAAGACAGATCTGAAAGGGCTATTGAAATATCTACAATCGTTCGAATGTATCATGATGTCGACAATATGGCTAAAGGTGCTTGTTGCAATAGACAACAAAAATAAAGTATTACAAGCCCGATCAACAACTCTAGACGTTGAAACAAAAAATCTGAATGATTTAATAGAGGAACTAAAAGTACTGAGAGACAGATGGAGCAATCTCTACACTGAGGACAAGCTAGTGACAGGCAACATGGCTGAGAGTGTAGATTGCGAAACTGATTTTAAGGAAAAAAGATTAAAGAAAAGAAAGATTTTTCATGACGAAACAAGGGACGGCACGGAACATCAATTAAAAAACGAAGAGGAACGTTTTAGGATTGATGTCTTCTTCAAGATCTTAGACTCAGTCTTAGGGGGACTGTCTCAGAGATTCGAGTTTGCTGGAAAAATCAGCAACCTTTTCCAATGTCTTTGGAAATATATTGAGGAAGACGACAGTTTTATTGAGCAGCAATGTTTGAGTCTGTGTCAAACATACAAAGAGGATATTGAGATGGAAATTTTAAATGAATTTAAACATTTGAAATCGATTCATCGCACTAACTTGGGGGAACAAACTCTTCAACCATTAAGTCTAATAAACGCTCTAAGGAAGAACAAACTAGATAGTTTATTTCCAAATATCACTACAGCGATCCGGTTGTTCTGTTGCATACCTGTATCTGTCAGCCAAGGGGAGAGGAGCTTCAGTTTGATGAAAAGAATTAAAAGTGCAAATCGTTCTACGATGACGCAAGACCGCATGAATGACCTGAGTATTCTAGCCATGGAGTCAGATTTGGCACGTAGTTTGAAATATGACATTATAGAAGACTTTGCTGGGAAGAAGGCCCGACGAGTTGTGTTTTAGTCATGTTTAATGTTAGTGAGTAACATAGCCCAATGTTTCTTTATTAATTTTCAATTTATGTTTTGTACAATGTTCATTAGGTTTTGTTCATTTAATTTTTTTTAGTTTTGTTCGTTAAGTGATTGTTCAATGATATTTAGGTTTTGTTTCATTAGGTTTTCCAGGAACGTATCATTAAGTTTTGTTTTCTACTAAAAAGGAGAGCGACACGAGTTGAACTTTAATTTTAATGATTTTATTCTTTGTTAATTATGTTTTGTCCATTCAGCTCATTAAGTGTATATTTTTTAAGGATGGTGTTTTTGATTTTAATTAAGCTCAGTGAGTTTTGTATTGATTTAATAGTAAAAAAATAATCACTACATAATTATAAACCTCAATTCTTTCCATTTGTTTAGCAACATTTATTTATATAACTTAAATTGAAGTAAATACCGGAAAAATCACGGATTTGGCATAATTTTGAAGAAGTGAATCAATTAACAAATAAGTAAATCAAGTAATGGAGTAGTAAGTTTTGGAATAAAATAATGCTTGCTATGTTAATATAACCAATATGGGAATTTTGTTCTAACGTTGGGGGGGGGGGTGAATTTTAATGTAATTAGGTTGGTTGCCTGTTGAATCTTTGGGGGGGCCCCGGTCTTCATGATTGCATAGGGGCCCGAGAATCCTGTCGCCGGGCCTGACCGGAGGTTCTTGGAGGCGGGTGTGTTATTGGAGGATACAGGGTTAATGTATTGATGTATGCGGATGATCTCGTATTAATAGCACTGACACCAACAGTTTTGCAGCATATGATAAATAGATTGGAAAAATATTGTAGTACTTGGAACCTGTGTGTAAATATTGAAAAATCTAAAATAATTGTTTTTAGAAAAGGAGGGAGACTTAAGTTAAATGAAAATTGGTATTATAATGGGGAAAAAATCGAGATTGTCAATCAGTATAAATACTTGGGTGTATTTTTTTCCGCCACTCTAAATTGGGAAACTCATTTGTATAAAAAAGCAAGATCCGCCAAATTTGCTATAAATTCAATATGGAGAACTATTATAATTAACAATAAAATTAAACTGGATGCAAAGTTCACTTTTTTTAGTTCTGTAATTAAGTCTGTTTTAAGTTATGCTGCGCAGGTTTGGGGTATTAGAGAAAGTGATAATGTAGAATCAGTACAAAGAATGTTTCTCAAAAGAATTTTTAAATTGCCTTTAAATAGACCTAACTATGCCAATTTCTTGGGCAATAAAAGCAAGAGCAGGATTGATAGATTTAAATTTTAAACCTTGGATAACTGGAAAAAATTATAACTGTTCATTATGTAATTTAAATGTTAGAGAAGATGTGTTTCATTTCGTATCAATATGTCCTATTTTAACCAGTATTAGAAGAAGGATATTTGGAAAAAGCTCTCTTAATGAAACAGAATTTTATGAATTTTCAAACGGAAAGAATTGGCGAAGCTTTATTAAGAAATTAGGAAATTATATGAAAGAGGCCTGGATATATCGACAATGTTTTATTAGGGAATTTAATTATTAAATGTTGCCAATCTAATGATTATGACGCAACTTAACTTCTGCCAGTCAAAAATTATAATCTATATTGTATTATTAATGTATATGAAAAATAGTTACGGTGTAATTAAATTTGACATATTTAAAGTTTTTTTTCTTTTTCTTTTCTTTTTAATTTTAAATGTATAATTTAAATATAATTCTTGTATCTGTTGATTGGCAATCGGTTTGTTAATAGGTTATTGATAGCTAATAAATAGTTAGGTAGTTAGTTATTCATTCAATTTTATGTTACCAATTTTATTTACTTATCGTCAATTTTATTTACCATCAGTGCCAGCCAACCAATGGTCTCAGTGACCAGTGTTAAAAAGTGCTGTAGAAAGATATTGTCTATCATTATGACTTTTTAGTTAAATAATTAGTGATAAGAAGTGTCAACAAATATTGTTTTTCATTTAATAAAGCACCGTTTTTCTTTCTTCTTTTTTTCTTTCTATTTCCTTAAACTCAATAGACGATCTAATAAATATACCAGCACCTCCATTTTTTTAAGACTTTCTACATAAAATCCCAGCGCTAATGAATCCTATAGGAATGTACAGAGGAATTTGGGATTCCAACAACCAGTGTTCACTTACACAGATTATGTCTATTTTTTCTAATTCAGTTAAGTGTTCCAATTCGGAAATTTTATTCCTTATACATTGAATATTAATTTGGAGGATGCTGATTTTTTCTGTAATTGAACATTGAGTATTATTATTTACATGCTCATCAGCGACTGGTTCTCTAAAAAACTAATATTACAATCAGAGTATACAACACTATTTAAAGGTGGGAATTCATCATAGGACAATAAAGTGTGATTAAATGTAGTTGCATTGAGGGTTTGCTTTTCAGGTTGTAACACGGTAGTGTCAAGGGTTGAAAGCTGGTCAGGGTGGAGCTCAATGAGGGAGGTATCACAAACTGTATGAGATGACGAAGGTGGTAAAGGAGTAACAAGTGTAGCAAATGGTTTATTTGCTGTAGAATGGGCAGAGTGGGGGTCAATGAGGGAGGTTTCACTACCTTTATCCACACTGCTCACTAGCACTGAAGCACTCAACACAGCAACCGGCGCACACATGACCTTCCCATGTTGTGGAGGAGCGGCCTTCAGTGGTGGTGGTGGTGATGATGATATCGCCTGTCTGATGATGCTTGAAAAATTATCTGCCAGTAGCTGCTTGCCCTTCCTGTTGTAGTGTAGTCCATGTCTGGTGAAGTGTGCCCTGTGTTTACAGGTCATGTACATACAAAGTTTTATCACAATATTTAAAATAATATGCGAGATATGAATTTTAATCTTGTGACATTTTAAAAACTCTGCACCTGTACTTAGTTTGTGGCGGCACTGAAGACCTTCTATTTTGAGCGGAAGGTTTCGGCCGGCGTGTACTAGAAGGTTTCTGTGTATGCTTGAATATGTGTGAGAGAAAAGAATAAAAATAAAAAATCTTTTGAATTAATTTTAATCAAAATGTAATTAATCAATTATGTAGCCCTGTTTTTGTTATTATCTGTTGATGAAGACGATACCAGGAGATCTGAAAGAGTAAAGAAAACTCCAGAGTATCTGAAGCATTATGTTTGCAGTGCTTCTGTAAATGTTGATTGGAGCGATGCAATTAAAGAAGAAATGCATTCTCTCCAGGAAAACAATGTTTTAGAAGTTGTCGATTGTCTTAAAGAAAAGATAATTATAGGAACCAAGAGGGTGCTGAAGAAAAGATATGGTCAGATGGTGCAATTGATAGTTTGAAAGCAAGGCTCGTAGCAAGAAGATTCTCGCAGAGAAAAGGGAAACTACGAAGAAACTTTCAGCCCTGTAGCACGGCTGGAAACTGCCCGCACTATCCTAAATGTAGCTGTTAACAATAAACTGCAGATCAGACAGTTTCATGTGAAAACGGCGTTCCAATATGGTAACCTAAAGGAATAGGTGTATGTGATTCAACCTGAGGATTTTGAGGACGGTAACGATCGAGTATGGAAACTTGAGAAAAGTTTGTATGGCTTAAAGCAAAGTCCAAAATGTTGGAATGGAAAACTTGATACATTGATGTACGACACCATTTTGTTAGGGAAAAAGTGAATCTAGGTGATCTGATAGTTATTCACATTTAAGGGAGACGGCAGCTTGCTGACATTCTATCAAAGAGCCTGCCAGGACCTCGATTAAAAACTTTAACCAGCTGAATAAGTGATGTTTCTCAAATGAACTTTGAGGGTGTGTCAGAGGAAAGTTAATTTGAATTTAACTTAAACAGCTGACACATTGTATTCTGTTTTTGTTTACTTTTTACTCAAGTTTCAAGTTCAGAATTATTTTGGTTTATGCTAATCTGTATTTATTTTATTTGTCATTTAATTAAATTTATCATTTCTAAATTGAAGTTTGATTATTAGAAATATTCTAACAATAGTTTACCTGAAAATCTTTTGTCACACCAACTTCCAATCACCCTGTATAATTTTCTGACACTCTTTTTAAACTCAAGAATTTTGAAAATGTTTACTTGGTACCTACATAATGGAATTTGTACATTACAGATAAGTACCTGGTGACTGAGCTTTGCTCGGATAGAATAAGACATGTATTTTACAGGTCAACTAGCAAAATTAAAACACATTTATTACTCAATAAAAAAATTTATGAGGCTTAAATAAAACCAATTTAATACGCCATAATTATATAGCATATACACTGAACAAAAAGTAAAGTCCTCGGACGGGGATTGTACTTGCAAACTCCGTATCACAAAGCCAATGTGCTACCAGCTGTGGCTGTGTGAGCTGTGGCGTCTGTCAAACCAGTGCCGCCGTTCAACGATAACTTATAGCCAACATTTAGCCGATTATTTACTGCTCAATTATCCAATACAGTTGTTATTAGCCTGATTTTGTTAGAAACGGAATGAGGATTGAAAAACAAAAGAGAAAGTTAATTTGCACCAAATAATTGGTTTGTTACAGTGACTTCAAGCAATATAGTGAATACTTTTTCTGTCAAAACACGAAAGATTTTAGAAATACTTTTTTCTCCTTGTATTTCGCACAGTTATTCTACCCTTTAGTTTTTACAAATTATTTAGTAATTTGATAATTTTTCACTAAGACATAAAATAAATATTTATGCAAAACCTCTATTCACATATTGTGCATCGCCATCTTCAACTGTCAAACGGTTATAAACAGATGTTTTGATTTGTATGGTTTACATTTGATTCTCCATAAGCGTAATGTTAATTTTTTAGATTTTAAACTTAATATTACAAGAAACCCGGAATTTTCCAGGACATTAGACCTATCTAGAACTCATTTTCTACTCGGAAATTAGTTATTTCCAAAATTTAAAGAAAATCGTTAGAGCCGTTTTCAAGATCTGTGTGGAAATATATATACAAACCTTGCTCGTATTATAGTATTAGATAGATATATTCCATCTAACCATTAACATTAATCAGTTAGCAATTTAAATATTAATATAATGTTAAATATGAAAAAGAGTGGTGATACATAAAAACGAATAGTACTACAAAGGAAACATTTATTTTAACCAACAGGCTCTGTCTAGTAACTAGCTTACTAATAAATATTTACAAATGGTAGTTAACTCATAATTTACACGAGCAATTTTAAAAATAGTTTAACACTTTCAGGACAAAATCATTTGAGTTTTGTATGCTTTATGAAATTGAAGCGAAAAATACATTAGTGATAAACATATTACTAAGAGCTTTATGTAGTAAAAAAATTGCCCATTTATAAAAGTAATATTTTATTTTATCATAATTAAGGATTTATTTTCTCTAAAAGAGGCATTTTTAACATGAAAATTTGTACTATACACAATATTTAGACCAGAAAAATTAATTTTGGTCCGAAAAAAATTATTATTATTGAACACAGTTTCACAAAAGTAGTAGAATGAAATTTAAAAAGAGAAAACGTGACTTCATTACAAATAATTAAAGCTATAAATTGTTTATCAATTTGAAGCCACAGACTTTTTAGCTTCTGTTTCACTTGATGATGATGATGATGAAGAGGAGTCTCCTTGTTTCTGAAATAGATGATACATACATTATAAAAATATATATATATATATATATATATATATGTGTGTGGTTTAAGGATCAATAATTTAAACACATAACTAATACTAAAGAGTACATTTTCTAAACAATGTGGGCTATATTAACTACATACTCAAAATAATGAAAACTAAAATTGACTCAGTTAGCAAACTGAAACTGATCAGTCTATTACTCCATTTTAAACCAAATTACCAAACACTACCCCCGGAGCTAAGACGTATCTATAATGTAAATAATAATAAATGTATGAATGTATAAATGCCATTGTTTATTTCTGCAAAACAACAATAAATTAACTATAATTTTATAAATATTTCACCAAATATATTGAAACTTTTAACATGTCTCACTAAAGATATTTAGAACTAAAAAGCATTTTTACCATGGTAAAAATCTTTTAAAAATGTATTGTGTTGAATATTTATATAAGAAAATCAAAACTATCAATTTATTTTCTCCAAATATTTAATTTTTGTAATTTTTAATTTGTTCTTATTAGTATAAACAAATTAATTTCTGACGATCTGAAGGAAAAAAATAATTTTGCTAGTGTTAAAACTAGGGAAGATATACATTTTTTATCGATTCTTCACAAAACAGTTATTATTTGGAGTGACTCAAACAAAAAATTGGGTTGCATTTTTTTAACATACTTTTTTGCCCAGGTCCTCAAAGGGTGAACTATTCAATCCTAAAAGAAGCAAAACATGTGTCCACTACAATCTAAATTAAACCTGTAAATGCCGTCAACCTCCAACCAAGCCGGTCACTGTTTATTGAAGATGGGCCCCCCTATCCACTATACCACTATAATATTTGCAAGCCGTATTGGTATTGCTAATGGTCGGGATTTGAACCCTAGCACTTTCGAAATGCTTGCAATGTTTCACTCGTCAGCTAGCGCCACAAACCACTCGGACACATGTGCATAGTCGGAGCAAGCGCTTACTTGTCTGTAAGACATACCCTAGTGGCAGTATAGTAAACTGCATGAGCAAATAAACAAGCAGTATCAGCTCTCAGACACAAAGGCGATGGTGTCTAACAAGTTCACTGAACCGATGACAGACGCCTCCACCTGCCCCTTCTAATTGAATATGTTGTGCATTACGACTTCGCCAGTTCTAGGGTTAAATTTAAGCTATTGTCACAAATTCCATAATACTCAAGGTTTTTAAAAGTACTTCTGGAAGTACTCAAGGTCTTTGAATAGTACTTCTGGAAGTATGCAGTCAAATGCCTTACTTAGGTCATTAAATGTGACTCAAGCATAGACATTACCCTCAAATCCTAAAAAAATATGTTTTACCAATGAGTCAATGGCATCTATAGTAGAACTACCTCTGAAGCCAAGTTAAATTTTACCAAAAAGGTTATTACTTTCAAAGAAATTATAAATTTTTTTAAACATTATACATTCAAAAGTTTCGCCATATAATACATACAAATTTGAACTGAAATATGTTAGTGATTTCAACTTATACTGCAGTGGGGTTCGTTGTTGTTCGCAGATTTATAGCATAGCGCCTTTGCACGATGTACCCAGAAATATTTAAGTTTTTCAAGCTTGCTAAAATCATGTTATAATTTTTGCTGGAAAATCGTGAATTCTATAATTACTGAAAATATCTTTCGGTAATTTAAGTTTCCAATTGGAATTTCATTGTTTTAAAATATTTAATTTCTTAAATTGAAAGAATTCTACACTCATTTTATATCATTTATCAAAAAAATTTGGGAATATCTTTTTACTCTAGGACTGAAATTATGTTTCACTTTTTTTATACTTGTGATATCGCTTTTTGTTTTTTACTTATAAAGTCGTCAGAAGACTTAATTGTCTCTCTGTATAATACTAATATAAGTCTAAAACTCAATGCCGACCAGGTACACTCCCAAAATGTGTTTGCAACAAACTAATGAAAATAAATAAGAAAAGCTTACCTTTGATGGAATAGCATATTTGAAGGTTTGGTTGTTTGCTTCCAGAGCATTCTTGAGGTTAAGTAATGATTTAGTGTAAATCATTTCCAAAGGGACAGTCTTAACAGCTTCATCTAACTTTCTCAATGCTGTGTTGTGATCTCCTTGATCAGCTAAATAAATAAATCCTATCAGTAAACTGACAAATTCAAAATAACTTTATCCATAAACATATGCACATTAAATAGAAGAGCTAAATATATATTTACAACATAATAATTTTCCTGTAGAAAATAGACCTATTTCCTTGGTTGTCATGAAGAGGTCAGCAAGTAGTGATTTTTACTGTCGGGTCGGGTAGTAGATTACCACAAATTTTTGGGTCGGGTCGGGTTCGGGTATCATAAGCTAAATGTAAATTCGGATAGGGTCGGGTTCAGGTATTACAAATTAATATTCGGGTTGGGTTCAGGTATTGTAAGCCTAAAATTCAGGTTAGCTTTGGATTTTATTAGTAAGCAAAATGTTAATTTAAATAAATTTTGATTGACCTACTTAGCATTATTGATGCAAGTCAGAAACCTATCATTGCATTTACCAACTTATTTATTTCTCATATAGGCCATAAAGTCATTAAACACATTATATGTACTGTTCTCTGTTTGGTATATTAACCCCAACAGTTTTATCCATTTAATTAATTATAAATCATTAAAATTTATATTGTAAATAGTTAATAATGGGAAATAATTTTCTTAAGTCAATATGATACTAAGGGACAATACTAAGGATGAACAAATAAAATAAAAACTATTATGTATTTTATTGCAGAACAAAATATATGGAAAATGTATTGGGTCAATACCCTAAGCCAAGGGTTCATTATTCTTATGTGATATATTGTCCTGGTTTGTTAATTTTTATTCAACCAATCACAATCATTTTTCAAATTAAATCAAACACTTTCATAAAATGTCAAAGGGCTCTTTAGACAAAAATAGTTTTTTTAGTATAAAGTGGTTAATATTTTAATATTACAGTGAACCCCTCAAACCTGAACACGTTCTCGGAAAATCAAAAAAAGAAATAGCTGGAAATTAAAAAAAAAAAATTAATCACATAAACTCATTTTTCAATGCTTAACAAAGTCAGTTTTTTTGCTTAAAGTCGGTTATCTTTAACTGTTGAAGTGAAGAAAATTTTCACACAAACATAACTCCAAGTCGGTTGTTAGCAATACGCACTTATCAGCAGGTAAACGCTCAGTAAACTAGACACAGACAGTAGACAGACGCAATACGCATCCCAGTAAGGGTGGGTGTAAGGGGAGAGTGATTTATTTTTAGCACAGGCGCGACTAAAAACAATAACATGTCATGGGACGTACCTCCACCCGCCAAGGTCACTGCCCTTATGAATTTATTGAGTCACACACAGCCTGTATAACCCCAATCACCGCGTCTTTTGTCGCTTACCATGCGAATACAGTGACGAAATAAGTGCGTAGTATTTATTTCCCTGGAAGAACAGGCTTCAGTCCCAATGAGTTCGGATTTGAGGGGTTTCACTAATGAGAAAATACAGAACATATTGTTAAAAAAATAAAAGTTATTTATTTCCTTTATTCAATTATATCCTTAACATTATGATTTTTTATTTTATTTGAGTGAAAATCCCGAAAGAGCGAGATCAATACGGCAAATCACAGTTCTGTATTGGTCATATAACATCGTCAACAGGCTGTCAGAGGAAAAAGAACAAATCATTTCAAAGAATTATGAATCACAGTTGAAAAGGTTTTCACCTGTGATTTAAAAATCGCAGGTATTCCCATAACTTTTTGAAACACGATTAATACCAGCCTCATACTAGTACGACTATATTGTTGCGTCAAAAGGAGGAATGGTTCCCTGATCGCGTAAGCTGCTATACGTGGATACGATAATAAGCTGTGAATGCACAAAAATTTTGAGCTGGTAGGGAGACAGCTGGTTGCCTGATTTTCACGATAGTTCTGGTGGCTGTGAGGTTGTGCAATTGAATGTATTAGGACAGTAGAAATTACTTCGAAGTTTGAATCCTCAATCGAGAACATCTGTATTCAATAATATTGCGTGTACATGGCATGAATCAAAAGTTTTGGACAGAATGTTATTACCCGGGGTCTCAGGTTAATTTCAATGTCATCTCGGGTATTTTGTACAACCGGATGCCTTTTGGATAGTTGGTACCCACCCGAATGAATCCCGAGACATGCCGAGCCCGCCCGACCACTCGGGATCACACAATTACACGAATTTTCGGGTACCTGCAGACCTCTATTGTCATGATAAGACCTAAACCGGGACCAAATTTTTTTCTTTTTGAGATTCCAAAAACATGGATATACAGTTAAGTCCGGTTTATCCAGATTAATGTGGCAGGGTCTCAATCTGGATAGCCAAAAATCCGGATGATCTGAAACTTACTGCCTGCAATATTAGTGCTGTAGACTGCATATAACCTCTGTACAACAACATAGCCACGAAATATCGTAAGCATTTAACTCATTGGTGTAGACACATGAGTCCGACTCGTGACACCGAGAGCGGACTGAATGTCAGACCACAAGTCTGGCACAAATGGTCATTTAAAGTATGTGTGCAATCATGTAACCTTTCATGTACCTTTTTTTGAGCACTTTTAGCGTTAAAACTTTTTACAAATAAGACCTGAAAAGTATTGTTTACACAAGCTTAAGCTCTTTAAAAACCTACAAAATTCCTTTTTAAAGGACTTTTATGGAGTACAAGAGAGGGTGAGATTATCATTCTTTGTTTGCTATAGAAAAAATTGGAATTGGCAGTGTTGTCTTCATAATTTGCTTAGTTTATCACACAGCATAGAGTTGGAAAATTAGAATTGGCAGAGTTGTTTTCATAATTTGCTTAGTTTATCACACAGCATAGAGTTCAAACAACAATGGTTGAGAAGCACTTCTGTGTTATGTTGGAATACCATCATGGAGGTCTTTGTAGCGTCGATGCAGTTAACTGAATCACGGAGAATGTTACCCAAAATACTGCAAACATAAAAAAAGGCCCTTAAAACTATATCTTATTCCTGAAAAATAATTAGTAATAATAAGATTGTTCAACAGTTTGATTTAAGCTATTAGTTATCTCACCATAGATGTTGATGAGGTGGCTGTAGATGACACCCTTAGCTTCATCAGATACGGCTGGCGCACTACTGACCAACACAATCAGATCCTCCAAAATCTTAGCATTTTTGTTTAACTTGGCTTGCCTCAAAACATTGCGGAACATGAGATGTGAGCTATTTGTCAGGTTGTATTGTCGGAACAACTCATTAGCTTTATTCAAATCTCCACAGATCAAGTGGTGCATCACAAGACAGTTTGCGGGGACGGAACAACCCTTCCTGTAGAACTTGTCTACAATCCTTACCACTGAAACGAATGATAATATACAGAACATGATAACAAAAAGAGGAGAAAAGTAGCAAAACTTATGGCATAATTATGTTATCTAATAGTGCTTGCAACAAGGTAAGATCAGCTTACACAGCTTAACTTATAGGTTTCACCTTCACTTTACATCTAATGGTGTAAATAGTGGGTATTTATGAAAATTATAGGGCCGGTTGATGAGATCGGGGTTTCGTAGTCCGGGGTTATCGTTGGTCTCGGCCAAATTTAACCCCGGACTAAAAATCGGCTTGACGAGACAGAGATTAAAATGCATTTGGTCGAGAGCAAGCTTAGCCGAGACCAACGTTAGTCCTGGGTTAACAGCGGGGAATGGCAGGGAATTTTCGCTGGGAAGGTTGGCAAGGGCCACATCCGCTATATCTTCCTGGCTACTCTTTTCTTTCGCGAAATGTCCCAAAACCAAAACAATGGGATGGCATTGCAGGGTGGGGTTTTTAATAAATAAAAGCGTAAACCCACACACATGTGTAATATAATATTAATGTAATTTATTTATAGACAAACAAAAATTATATTATAAAATAAGTAATCATATATGTATGCTTTTTCTTTGACTAAATTTTTGACATGGATATGTCTTAGCTCTGTGGGGGGGGGGGCGTTAGTGATTTTTAAGATGAAAAATATGTAACATGTTTCCATAGAAACTACCAGGGCAGTTATTGAATTCATTGGATGTTTAGTATAAAATAAACGGTATCAGTGGACTGACACACACTTTCTCCCTTAAGTAAATTTAAAAAAGAAAACCTGTAATAAAACTATCATGTTCTTCAAAGTTTATCTAAATATCATTTAATAATTTATTGTTTCAAAAATAATCATCACATTTCTGAAAATAAAACAAGAGAGACAAAGTTAAATTTATTGATTGAATTGTATGGGGGAAACCCGGGGGGGGGGTTTCCCCCATACAATTCCCTGGTCATACCAAGCTTTTTTGAGTTTTTTTTTTTGGGTAATTTGACCTAACGCTTCATACCAAGTTTTATGAAAAACGGTTGGAAAATAAAGTAGATACTGATTTTCTTAATATTCTCCATAAGAATAACATTGGGACAACGTACGTCAGACAACGTAAAGCGTTTATCATGGACAGTAAATTTAACTTTTCTCTGGAACCGTTAGTCGTAGACAAATAATTCAAAATACTAATTAGTTTAGTTTTTCAAGCTGGTTTCAATGGTGCCAGTCAAGTTATACTTTACTTTTATTGTTTTTTTCCGAAAATTTAAAAATTTGATTTTTTTCATTTAACAGCCAATAACTTTTAAAACATTCCCTTGAGACATATCCATGATCTAACCTATTTCCCCCAGGGAAGTAAATAGAAATATTTAACAGCAGATAGCCTGCCCTTATTGCCATCGTACCATTTCAGATTTAATATTTGTCGTTTTTCTCCCATTCTTTTCTGCACAAACTTACGATGCTTTGGATTCCTGGTGGAGCTTTTCTTAGGTATCTGTTTAAACTATGAGTAAAAGTATTAATTTACCTTGTTATGTAAAAGTATACTGTACTAGGTAATTATTATTTAAATTTACCTATGTTGAGCAATTTTTAACAATCGGTAATGAATAAATAAAAAAAATATAAAAAAATAAAAAAAATTTATGGGTAGTACAATTTGTTCAAAATTTAATGAGGATTTCGAATTTAACATTATTTTTAATTAAAAAAAAAAACGATAAGCGAGCAAATGAGATAATCCTGACATGATGTCCCGTTAACCCTGGCCCCCCCCTGGGGTTAAGTCCGAGTCTAAAACCATTGTTCTTTTTAGCCGAGACCAAGCTCTTTACGCTAGAACTTGACTCGTCAAGCCGACAGTTTATCTTTTTTAGTCCGGGGTTATCTATGATTGGACCGTCAAGCGAACATTTTAAGCCCGGGTTTATCCCTGCCATAATTGCCTTGAGTCTAACATTTTGCGCTCGGGCGTAGCTAACCCCGAGCTCGTCAAGCCGATTTTTTAGCCGGGGCTAAAAAACCAGTTATAACTGGATTTTGCGCTCGGACTTAAGATAACCCCGATCTCGTCAACCGGCCCATAGAAAAAATGGATATTAACTACAGACAATGTTATTCAATTTTATACATTTTAAGATAGTGTACAACAATTTATTACTTATTTAACCAATATAGACCTATATATAAGTAATATTAATACAAAATAAATCATTTTTATCCTCAAGTTTATAATTACTCAAATATTCTATACATGTAAAAAGTAATATTTATCCTTGATTGATAACATTATTACCATATCTATTAGGGGTCTGCGGTACAGGAAATTATGAGGTCGGTACGGTACGGTACAAATTGTTGTAACTCGGTTCTCGGTACAAATTCGGTACGGTATGGTACACGAGAATAATGCCACCAGTAACATTGACTGATCTCATCCTTTTATTCATAAGTATTTTCCAGAATTTAATTAGTGAAAACATAGTGAAAGGAGTTTTAAAAAAGATATACAATGTCAGAAGAAATATTTTACTGTGCTAATTTTCAAACTGTAATATGATTTTTAAATCCATTCTTTAAAAAACATATTGCATTAAAAATATTAATAATTATTTAAACATTATAATTTATTTTGTAACTAATTAATAAGGGGAAATAATCTTCTCAAGTCTATATGAAACTAAGGATGAACAAACAAAATAAAACACTATAATGTATTTTATAGCAGAACAAAAAATACAGAAAATATACTGAGTCAATACCCCCTAGCCAAGACATGTTTTATTTGTCCTGGTTTATTATTTTTAATTCAACCAATCACAATAATTGTTCAAATTAAATCAAACATTTTCATAAAATGTCAAAGGGCTCTTTAGACTAAAATAGTTATTTAGTATAAAGTGGTTAATATGTTAAAATTACAGTGGAACCTCTTATACCTGAACATGTTCACAGGAAATAAAAAAAAAGAAATACATGGAAATTAAAAAAAAAATTTAATCACATAAGCTTAATTTCAAAGTTTAACAAGTCAGGGGTTTTCGCTTGAGGTCTGATTTCTTTAACCATTGAATTTACATACTTCGTAATTATAAAATCAAAGCTTAAACTGTTGAAATGAAGAAAATCTTCACACGACCGTAATTCCATGCCACGTCGGTTGTTATAGATATGCAATTATCAGCAGGTAAACGCTCACTAAACTAGACACAGACAGTAGACAGGCGCGATACTCATCCCTGTTAGTAAGGGTAGGGGGAGAATGGTTTATTTTTAGCACAGGCTTGACCCGCCAAGGTCACTGCCCATAGTGAATTTATTGAGTCACGCACAGCCTGTATAACCCATCGGTTACCGCGCGAATACAGTGACGAAATAAGTGCGTAGTATTTATTTCCCTGGAAGAACAGGCTTCAGTCCCAATGAGTTCGGATTTGAGGGGTTTCACTAATGAGAAAATACAGAACATATTGTTAAAAAAATAAAAGTTATTTATTTCCTTTATTCAATTATATCCTTAACATTATGATTTTTTATTTTATTTGAGTGAAAATCCCGAAAGAGCGAGATCAATACGGCACATCACTGTTCTGTATTGGTCATATAACATCGTCAACAGGCTGTCAGAGGAAAAAGAACAAATCATTTCAAAGAATTATGAATCACAGTTGAAAAGGTTTTCACCTGTGATTTAAAAATCGCAGGTATTCCCATAACTTTTTGAAACACGATTAATACGAGCCTCATACTGGTACGACTATATTGTTGCATCAAAAGGAGGAATGGTTCCCTGATCGCGTAAGCTGCTATACGTGGATACGATAATAAGCCGGGAATTCACAATAATTTAGAGCTGGCAGGGAGATGGCTGGTTGCCCGATTTTCCTGAAGTCATGGTGAAATTTTTTTATTTTAAATGATCATTCACCAACACGCTATGAGTCAGTCTTACATTCAGTCAGTATTTGTCGTTCATCTGGGCAGTGTTGTAATTCTACGTTACTTGTAGAGTGTAAAGCCTTTAACGGTCGGGTTTTGTTCAATGTATTTCGGCAAGAGATATTCCATAGTTATATTTGATGGCAACCTAGACTGGAAAGTGACTTAATTTTTCCTTATTTGTACCGTACCGAACTTGTACCGAGAAAATTCTTGTACCGTACCGAGGTTCGGTACAAGTCTAGAACCGTACCGTACCGTTTTTTTCGGAGCACCGCAGACCCCTAATATCTATGTGTTTATTTCAATAGCCTATTATAATACAATTATCAATTTTCTTATGAACAAATCTTATTACTTTGTGAAATAACACCTTTGACTTTTCTCTTTTTGATATGACCATTTTAAAATGCTGCTATGACAAATTTATGAATACGGGGAAATAAGATGCATGTACTGTACTACATATTACAGAAACATCATTAAAGATTTATTGTAAAATTACAAAATAAGATTTTTTTACATACTTCTATAATGGAACCCCTAAAAATTACTACATAATAGACTACCTCTTTCATGCATCATTAAGTTATGATTTTATTTTCAAGAAAAAATTGTTGGGAACTGATACTCAAGCCTAATTTAAAAGTAGGTAATTAAAATGGAGAAAAATTCTAATGTAACTAAAAAGCCAGGTTTCAGTATTGCATCTCAGTCTTCAGTATTGAAAATCTAGCTTTCCGGAATTCCCACTCATATAGTTTGTAAATAATAGCTTGCTCAGTGGTAGTAGGATACATTCAGAATAAAACATTTACAAACGGAAAAAATACTTAAGGGTACTTGGTATAAATGTTTTCCTTGTGGAGTATACATCCGAAACTTTAAACCCTTTTTTATCATCCTTAGAAATGCTTGTGTAAACCAAAATAAAATTTTTTTAACACATTTGATTTTTTTTTATAGTACTTAGAGCATGTATGTTGCCAGAATCGTTGTCTTTTCCCTGTAAATAAATACAAAATCATAAATACCCAGGTTTTGGATGTTAAAACAACCTTTCTTTTACAAACACTCATGACCACAGATTCAGTATGCACTTTGACCGAAAAAATAATTCTAAATGAAACAAACACTGTCCATCTAACCTCAAACACCTTAACTTTGACAGTTCAGTGTTGAAATGTCAAATAGTGACCGTTCGTGCATGCGCTAAGTAATTGTTGGCTCCGGTTGGAAACACCGTAATAACAGAGTAAGCATTCATCGTTCGTAATACTTGACGCATCCAGCAAAGAATTACGGTTGCGTCTGAAATTTTGAGGCTTAAGATAAAGTTCACATCTGAACTATTATTTATTTAAATTTTTTTAAACCTGATCTGGATGATTTGGATAATAAACTGGACTTTACTGCAATTAGAAAACATAAAGATAAAGCATTGGAAGCAAGAAGGAAAACTTTTGTTTGTTTAAAAAAAACTTCATAAATAAAAATATTTAAGATTATCAGTACCTTTACGAATGTAAAAAAATCGGTGGTATAGAAACAACACATCTCCACAAAATGTCCCTGGTTACAGCTAGTGACATGTTACCTTGTTCATAATCTTCAGGCAAGGATTGTAAGACAGCCATTATCCCACCACGAGGAAACTTTGCAGCTAAGTAATCAATATCTTCTTCACTAGATGCTGAATCTATTTCTTTTTCGATTTTATTTAGTTCGTCCTTCGATCTACCAGCAACCACAGCAGCACTTAAAAGTCTGTTTGAAAATGAAGCTAATTTCTTAAGTTCCTGTTAAAAATAATCAAATATCAAAATCAGAACCATTTTCATTTACTACTTTGATTAGAAGAATAAAATAGTTTCAATATAAATTTCAAACTTATTACAGTTTCTATATTTATTAGAGGTGTGCGGATATCCGAAAATTCGGTTCGGATTCGGATCGGATCGGATATCCGAAACCGATCCGAATGTATTTAAGATATCCAGTAATATCCGATAAATATCCAAATTTTCGGATAGACTGTATATTTCAGCAATTTGAACAAAAAACAAAGAGATTTTCGTCAAGTTAATACCCGCGAAGTCGGAATAATTTTTGCTTAAAAGACGTATTACGTAGTCTTTCATCAAAACAACGTCGTTGACTGGTAGACGCGATAAACCTATAGCGGTTCGAATCGCTAAGCATTATGGCAACGTGAAATATATCCCGAAAATATGTGTTCTTGAAGAGTGAATCTATAATTACACTAAACGGTATACTTAGAAGTTTGGAAAGATCAGGATTTTGAATGATTTTAATTGGTTTAGATATTAAATTAAATTTCAAATCATTATTCTGAATTAACTAATCGATTATAAAAAATGAAATAGTGAATGAAACAATCGAATGTAGCAACAACCAAACCAAAGTAAGGTTATGGCTTCCTTGTTTTTGTAATGCGTAGTAGACGCTAATAATGGCAAAATGCCAGCGCTGCTGTGTCCTTTAGTGCACGATAACTAAATATCGTACTTCTATTGTGACTAAATCTTATTATTACTCCTATACATTTATCACGGATATATTTAAGGATGATACGTCCTTGAGGTATCAACTAATTATTTTTAATGAGTTTTAATAATGTTTTAATCGGTATAAATAAATATGATAATGCGACTTTTACCTGTACCTTCTATGACTAAAGTAGTTCATCGCTATGCACGACTGAATTGAATTGAATATTTAATGTTATTGGTAACAAACCATCATAATAGCTCGTTTTGCGACGGGGTTTTCAGCAAAAATAATACTACTTCATCTTCTTAGACGATCAATTTGTATTATCATTCTACAATAGTTTATCAATACTTATGAGAATTTAATTTAATTACATTTTTAAACAGATTTGCGCCTACATTCGTCTATTGTGTCACATAATTAAACAAATTTCGTTATTCATAACATCATTTTTCTTGTATAAATAAACAATTTAATAAGTTTCATTTTTAATAATTTTAAAGAATAACTAAACTTAATCGGAAAGAGTGAATGTAAAATTATTGTTACACAGCCGAATGTATTCTTTAATTGTGCGCACAATTTGTTATGTGTCAATGTCCATAAAACCTAGCCGTTACGACAAATTGTAAATCTACAAAATCTCATTTAAAATAGCTCTTTTTTAATTGTAATAAAGCCTAATTATCTAAAATAATTTTACATTTTAAATTAGTAAGATGATAAAATAGAAAAAATGAAATTTTAGAAAGGAAGAAATAAAATTAAAGTTATTCAAAATGTAAACATAAAATTTTAAATTTTATAATAAAAATAAATTTTTTGTTTTGATAAAGATAATACAAAAATGTTGTTGCATAATATATTACATATGCTTTTTCGTCAAATAAATTTTGTTAATAGCGATTTGTTTTTATCATTGTAATAAATAAAATAATTGAATCGTGAAATAAAATTGAGAATTAGTTGATGATTAGTAGAATGAATTGATGAATTAGTAGAAAGTTGATGTCATTTAAAGGCGAATTATAAGGTTTCTGTTGATTTAATTTGTGAATTATGCCACATAAAAATTTGTTACTGGTACTTTTAAATGCAGTGAAGTAAAAATTTTAGTTTTGTTGTTCATCCTATGAAGAATTATGAAGGAATGATAATTCCTTCATAATTCTATTCCTTCTATAATTCTTCTTCTAATTTTAATTCTTCTAATTCCTTCTATAAAGAATATGATTTTTTATGTACCATTTTGTTAGCGAGAATAGTAAGAGGAAAAGAGGTGGTCGATCACTGACCATGTCCAAGGCACATCTGTCCTGACGCGGCTCACTATCATGTCCATCGGAAGGGGGAGGGGAGGAATACCCAATCAAAATTCAGTTCTAGTCATGTGATTGAAATAACTACACCGGATTGGATTGCTTATAATAATAAAAACTAATTTCCTTTTTTCTAATAATATGGTTTTACAAAAATACTAAACTAATTCATTTTGTAGATTATTTCTTCTAAGTTTAAGTAAAGATTAAAATTACTCAGTTTACAATTTTCTTTTAGAACAAATAAAATACTTTTTTTTATGAATATCCAACACATTTAATAATTTTGATAACATTTTATTGATTTTTTTCCTAATTTATTCTTAGATAAGTCTAATTTCACTTTGTTATTGCGAGTATCCGAATCCGAAAGCTATCCGATCCGAACCCAAACTATCCGATCAGAATTTGAGCTATCCGATCCGAACAAATAATTCACTATCCGCACATCTCTAATATTTATTCTTCATATGGTCAAGCAAAATTTGAAATATTTAGACTTTCACTCTTTTATGTTGTACTTCAATAATTATGAATGGGATAAGCCAATCGGGTCGGCTTAGGTAGGTTAACTGGATTGATGAGCCGATCCTATCGGGCCAGTGGCAAGGGCTGTGCTGTTTTTTTTATCAATTTGATAATAGAGGTGACCTTTGTACACCAGAGAAATTACATCCCATACCTAATAGATAGCACTGCGCTTGCTTTGTTATGCTTAATTATATGTCTCTAAATTACTGGTCAGTATGGTAAAAACATCAACCCGAATAGGCAGATGGGGGTTGGAGTGATGAGTAAAACGGTGGTTAAGTACCAAATCAGGTGGTGTAGCCAGTTCCCGAGTGAATGTCACCACACAAAGTAAAGTGGTGAGAAGTATCAATTGGGTAGGCATTAATTTTTTCTAACCAATAAATGGTAATTTTCATTTAGTATCCTTTTAAAATGAGCTAAAGATGAACGAAAAAATAATATAACTTGAAACACACTACAGTTATGTTTGGCACTCCAGTAATCAGGTCTGAAATAGGATTGGAAGTTAACATTTTAAAGTTTTCTAATCCATTGAAAAATAGTGGAATTTCTATGAAGCTCAATTAAATAAAATTCATAAAAAAGTTTTTTCAAGATAGCTACAAAGGTTTGTATTTTAGTTGTATAGCAGACGCTTGATTATCGGAGGTAATTGGGACTGAGGTAATATTGGATTGGCACAAAAAATCGGAGGATATATACTATAGTATAAAAAAAAGGGAAAATACATATTTTATATGGATTAGAGATGTGCGGATATCTGGCTCCAATCCGAATGCAAAACAAGTATCCGGTAAATTTTGATATAGCTTACTTCAGACAGAATTGGATCCAATTGATGCATCAAGTCAAATTCTCCCTTAGCTGCCAGTCGCGACATCAGATAGTTGAGTGTTCGTTTCACCGGGATGAATTTCAATGTGGGAGAGGTGAGCAAAGCTGTGGCTTCTCTTAACCTACTTTGTTCCACCAAGAGTTCCAGCAGTTTGTCCAACTCATTTTTACCTATAATTTTACCACTGCTTTCAAACCTAACAAAAGAATTGAACAGATAAATATAGATTCCAGATAATCTTAAAATATATAAATCTTAAATTATGGTAGTAACAGTAACTGAAGGTTATTAATAAAGAAAATATTTTGATTTAAGTTTCAAAATATATTTAACTCTCTAAGGAGTGTAGACGTCATATGACGTCCAATTTGGATTTGCCCAGTAGAATAATGTTGAAAATCTAAATAATAACTATAAAAGTCAAAATGAAATAAAATTATTTTACAAAAACTTGTTTATTTAACAGAAAAGTATAAAAATTCTTTTAATTATTTATTTCTTTTTTATTAATTATTTATTTTTAATTAAATCTTCTTTTAATTACTATTTATATTTCGTAATTGAAATTAAGAAGTTTTTTAAAAATCTTAGTAAGGACATCCTTACTAAAGTGTGGTACTTTTAGCACACTCAAGAAAGGGTTAAATTTGTCTTTGTTAAAAATTACATCACACATTTTACTTCTAATTTAGAAAATTATAGCAATGGTGAATGGAATAAAAAATTACAATTCTTCAGTCACATGATTAATTTTAATATTTCACGATTTTAAAATACCCCCATCGCAGCAGACCTGCCTACTCAGTGAATTTCCAAATCAATAATATAATCATAATAATATATGACAAGTTTGATCAAATTCTGTCGATACACATGGGAAAGAGTGTGCAGGTTTGCTGCTGTGAGGAACACTGAGAGTAGGCATTTATAGCATAAACAATTTTTATTTTGACAATTTTTACCAACTTTTATCAATATCTCTCTTATTGGAAAAAATAATAGCAAAGATACTGCTAAGCTGTATGGTGCGTTGTATCATAAACACATTTTTGCCTGTTTGCACTCCCAAAAAAGGAAATAGATGGTTGCTATTCATACAACTGGAGGTCCACTGAAAATTAAGAAAACTTCGTATCTAAGAGATTTGTGTTCTTTATAAATGTTTTAAGGTAAATTATTAGACTTTGAGAATTATCTGTCAAATAATCAAAACATTGCTGGGTCTGACAGATCAAGATTAAACATGATTATTTATTCATTTATATTTATTACAAATTTATTTATTTATTTATTTCATTTGTTTAGACCCATAGAGGCTCACATAAAACAAATTATGATCTGTTGCTGTTGTTTTTCTTTTTCCTCCAGAAATCTTTCATCATCTTTCATAATTTGTGTCGCTGTGTTTGGTGCGACGCTCTTCTGTCCATTTTCCCCTAGGTCTTTTCGGTGTGTCTTCCGGTGCAACTTCCCAGCTGTGGATTTTGTGTCTGAAAATTTTCCGATCTGCAATGTCTGTGGGTGTGATGCTGGCATTTCTGAGATCTGTCTGGACTTGTGCAAACCAAACTGTTGTTGTTATTATTTTCTGTAGGTACATCAAGATTTTCTTCGTCAGTCGGTTGTCAGACAGCCTCATACCATGACCATAAAATCTCAGTCGTCTTTTGCGGAAATCAACTTCGATGTTGGAGTACTTTTCCGTGATTGTATGTGATTGGAGACGGTATCCCTCGCCCGTGATTATAGGCCCAAGAATTTTCCGAATGATCTTTCTTTCCGCTTTCTTGATATTTTCTAAATCTCCTTTGCAGTTTAGGTTTAGAGTCTCACTAGCATAGAGTGTTTCGGGTTTGACGAGAGTCGTATAGTGCCAAATTTTTGTGTTAATGTTCATACATCCTTATATATATATAATATACAAATTTATATATATATAACTTTTTAAATTTTTTATTTGACCTAACTAAAGTAACCAACAATTCAGAGAAGTGAGTACTTAAGTTATACTTACTGCTCTTTAATATTTAGTGCATCATCAACATTCTTCTTTGAGATTGCTACCAACAAGGGAGATTTAGATTCTCGTACTGCTGCATTAGGCCTGTCCTGAGTGCGTTTAGAGGTAGGTCTGGCTGTCAAATCTGTTGATGCTGTACAAATGGGATTCAACTTATTACTGTACCTTGTCTAAGTAATAATAAAGTAACAAAATAAAGTAAAATAAAGTAACATTAGCAATAAACTTTATGTTATTAAAATTAATTTAAAAATTCTCACTAAAAATCTGATTAACTCTGGGCTAAAGCTAACAATAACAGTACCATTTTCAAAATCAAAATGAAATACATTCTTTTAATTTGACCAAGCTGATGAGGAAATCTTTTTTAAATTAATCTTGCCGGAACCAGTTTAAGCCTTTGAGTGCCGAGCGTCTTGATCCGAGATGCGCTAAAATTGCCAGCCCTAGGTACCGTGGATCTGCTAAATTGCCGGCACTTTTTCCCGAAAAACGCAAGCGATTAGTAAAACAATCATAACAATTTTATTTATTAACATTTCTTTGTTCTGTTTTTTTTAATCAGGATAAAATTACGCATCAAACAAAGCATACAAGTAAAAAAATTTAAAGTAATACCCCCATCGCAGCAGAACTACGTACTCAGCGAATTTCCAAATGAATAACATAACAATAATATTATATGTCCAGTTTTATCAATATCTGTCGATAAATAGCCTATATGAGTTAGTTATTTGCCTATTCTCCTTAAGATTAACATTGGAAAGAGTATGCAGATTTGCCGCTGTGAGGAACACTGAAAGTAGGCATTTATAGCATAAACAATTTTTATTTTAACAATTTTTACCAACTTTTATCAACATCTCTTTGTAAATAACGGAGTTCTCTTATTTTCCATATGGTGAACATGGGAAAAGAGTATGCAGGTTAGCTGCCAAGATAAATATATCAAATACGATTTTTAAGCATAAATGGATGGATTTCAACTACATGAAGCTAAATATCAAGTTTTATCCAAAAAATATTGATAAGTGAAATATTAATTTTTCTTTATCCTCCATAAGATTAACATTGGAGCCTCAAAATACAATATACTGTGTTTAGATTTTTTTATATCTCGGTAACCGTTGGAAATAGAGAAAAACTTTTGCAAACAACCCAATTTTTTAGTACAAAACCCCCCCAAACTACCCGTTCCGATTGACCGATATGTCTGGTTTACGAACTCGTCCGAGCAAATATAGGAATACACGTCTCTACCAAATTTGGTCTCGATCGGACCATTATACGAGATTATATTGTATCAAAGACACACACACACACACATTTATAAGTAAATATATATATATATATATATGTGTGTGTATCTGTGAACACGATAACTCTTGTAAAAATGGTCCGATATATATATATATATATATAAATTTTATCGACTATTGTTTTTGGTTTTTGGGCACCTAAAGAAGAAAAAATAACATGGTCCCGGGTTTAACTCTTGCCATGAGACCTACGGTAATAGCTTCTTCCCTATGGGAAATTCGCTAAAATGCAAGTTTTTTTTAACAAACCTGTTACTGGTATTTCAAATGGAAGTTGGTGACCCTTATCCTGCAAAAACTTGCCAAGTTTTACGAGAAATTCATCAGTAATATTGACATCCTCATCTTGCATTTTGGTCCACAGTCCTAAGGCCTTTTCCACTTCACCTGCTTTGCCTGTAAATAGTTTAAACGTTTAAACTTATGTTTTGGATAACAAACCAACAACCTCCCATCACAACTGTTTAGATAACAAAAAAAGAACCTCCCATCAAAACTGTTTGTATAAAAAACCAAGAACCTTCCATCATAACGGTTTGGATAAAAAACCAAGAACCTCCCATCACAACAGTTTGGATAATAAACGAAGAATCTCCCATTACTTCTGTTTGGATAACATACCAAGAACCTCCCATCAAACTGTTTGGATAACAAACCAATAACCTCCACCACAACTGTTTGGATAACAATCATATTACTTCTTAACACTGATTCATACACCCTGTATAAAGGACGAGTGCACTACTAGTCATTTTCTAGTAATTAGTGGCAGAAGTTTTAGGTTTTTTTCTAAAATTAAATTAGTGATTTGGATACGAAATTAAAAACAATTAATTTAGGATCCATTAATTGAATTTAAGATTTTATATTTCATATCTTTGCACAGATATACCGTTGTTCTAGCTAAAAGAGTCAATGAAAAAATAGTACTTGTTTATTTACATAAGATTCACAAATTTTATTTTTTCAGGTACATTAGACTCCTGACTATTCATGGTGGATTGCTAGTGTACAATTGAAATCGTGGATAAAGCAAACCTAACCTAAAATATACTTGTTGTGTTATAAACAACCGTGAAAGGAAAATAAGTCCTTAATAACTTTTTTTGAATTTTAGGTTAAATAATGTGAATGACTTTAAATTTATACAAGATTATATTTTAATAATAAAATTGTTTGCACAATTTTGTAATAATTTTTTTGTACGTTTTGTGGGTGCGAACGATATCTCGCCCAAGGCAAAGTGGATCGTGAGCAGCAGCTAAAATTCATGGGCACGAGGATGGATGTTTATGTGCTAATCTTTACTTACCGCAGTTCTTACTAATTTATTCATTTTTTGGCTGATCACAGATATGTCAAAAAACAACACGGTTTTTCCGCTTGTGGATATTCTGGAATTTATTGTATCTAAAATTTAAAAATATCTACAAAGGGCATGAGGGACTTACAATATGTATCTAGCAGACTGTTGTAAATTTCTGAACGATCAATTTTTGGCAAATCTTTAGTTGCTTCAATGAGAGCTTCAAGATGGGAAGCCTTGCCTTCCTTCTTGTATCGTTCACAAGCTAACAAGATGCGATTATTCCTGCCTGTAAGTCCAGGGGTCTGAAAAATTTATATTTACATTATTGTATTCATTAACACAGGTTGTGAACTGTTGGTCTCTCCTCATCCATAACAAACGTCCCTATTCAACTAATAGTAATTCTATAGAATTGTCAGTCTCTTATTTACCAATATATGAATTATGTTTGAGCCGAGCTTTAGAAAAATATTTAAACTTAAGTTTTTTAAGCCATCAGAAAATTCCCCTTCTCAAAAAGTCCCTTAAAAATGTTGTATGAATAAGATAAGTATAGTAATACCAATAAGTCATTGATTGGCCATTTAATCAATAGGAAGCTTATTTGTTGTATATGAAACCTAAATTATTACAGTAGTCATAAAAACCTGCAATCAATCAAAAGGTTGCAGAGTTTTTATATAAAGGTCTATAAAGTGAAAATTCAATTTTAAAATTAGAAAATTAAAGTTAAAATGAAACAAAATTAATTATAATACAAGTATACTACATAATTAACCAATAATATATACTAATTAATAAAAACCTTTATAGACAGAACAACCAAAATAAAATTCATACGAGTTAAACTGAATATAAATACCTCCATTGCAGCAGATCTGTGTACTTAGTGAATTTCCAAATCAATAATATGCCAATAATAATACGTGACAAGTTTGATCAATATCTGTCGATAAATAAGAGAGTTTGCCTATTCTCCATAAGTTTAACATGGGAAAGAGTATGCAGGTTTGCTGCAATGAGGAACACTAAAAGTAGACATTTTTACCATGCAAATTTTTTATTTTGACCATATACAAAGTATTATCAGCATCTGTCCATAAATAAAAAAAATTGCCTTTAAATCCATTTGATTAAATTTGTCCTATTTTAATCAAAGGGATGTGTATTCAGGTTTTCCACAATGAGGAAAACTGAAAATAGCATTTTTGAGCATAAACTATTTAATTTGGATCATATAAACATTTCCTCCGGGTATAATAAAAACTAGCATGCTGTACTTGCATGCTGACTTGGTTTTCTTATAGTATAATTTCAAACTTGTCTATATTGTTATTTACTAACATATTATATCAATATTCAATACCAAACACTGAATTTGAATAAATCTTAATCACACGTTTGAAAATGTATACAAAGCATACATTTCATTGATAATGCTATTTTTATGAGGAATGTTCTAAGTTATACTTGATTTCTTGTTGACTTTTAATACGTTTTAATAATTTTACGTCAAACCAAAAGCCCACAACTTTTTGGAGAAATTTTCCTTCATAAAATTATAGAGGAAAGGAGTTAACAGGTTTGCTACCATTAGAAACACTAATGATCTAATCTAATCTAATAACCCCGTCGCAGCAGACCTGCGTACTCAGCGAATTTCCAAAGTAATAATATAATAATAATAATGTTATATGACATGTTTTATCTATAACTATCGATAAATATGATAGTTATTTGACAATTCTCCATAACATTAACATGGGAAAGAGTATGCAGGTATGCTGCTGAAAGGAACACTGAGAATAGGCATTTCTAGCTTAAACCATTTTTACTTTGACCATTTATACCAAGTTTTATAAACATCTGTAAATAAATAAACAAGTTTGCCTATTCTCCAACATGGGAAAAGAGTATGCAGGTTAGCTGCCATGATAAACACATAAACTATGATTTTTAAGCATAAATGGATGGATCTCAACCACGTGAATGTAAATACCAAGTTTAATCCAAAAATATTGATTGATAAGTGAAATATTAATTATTCTCTATCCTCCATAAGATTAACTTTGGAGCCCCAAAAAACAACGTACTGTGTTTAGATTTTTCAACATCTTGGTAACCGTTGGAGATAAAGAAAAACTTTAAGGAACTAAATTGTGTAGTTTTTAAGCTGATTCTAATGATGAAAGATAAAATCTAAAAATTCTTTAAATTACATATGAAAACGCAAAAACCCAATTTTTAAGTACAAATCCCCCACAAACAATCCATTCCGATTAACTGATGTGTCTGGTGTTTGAACTCGTCTGAGCAAATGTAGGAATACACGTAAACAAATAAACAATTTTTATTTTGACCATTTATATCAAGTTTCATCAACAATTGTCCATAAATAAAGGAGTTTACCTTTTCCCTATATGGTTACCATGGAAAAAGAGTACACTTACTTACTTGGTTAGCTGCCAAGAAAAACACATCAAATATGATTTTCAAGCATAAATGGATGGATTTCAACTACATGAAGCTAAATATCAAGTTTTATCCAAAAAATATTGATAAGTGAAATATTAATTTTTCCTTATCCTCCATAAGATTAACATTGGAGCCTTAAAATACAATATACTGTGTTTAGATTTTTTAATATCTGTGACCGTTGGAGATAGAGAAAAACTTTAAGGAACTGAATTGTGTAGTTTTTTAAGCTGATTTTAATGGTTGAAAATAAAATTGAAAAACTTTTTAAATTACATATCAAAATTGCAAACAACCCAATTTTTGAGTACAAAACCCCCCCAAACTACCCGTTCCGATTGACCGATATGTCTGGTTTACGAACTCGTCCGAGCAAATATAGGAATACACGTCTCTACCAATTTGGCCTCGATCGGACTATTATACGAGAGTTATTGTATCACAGACACAGATACACACATATAATATAAGTAAATATATATACAGTGGAACTTGGTTATAACATAACGTCATTGAAGGGACCACACAATTAATGACGATATATCAGAGTGACGCTATAAAAGAGGTTACATAATTTTAATTTAAAACCGAGGAAAAATAGGGAAACACATTTTTTACGTGAAATAACGACATTTAATGAAGGTAATTTGAAATACACCGTAAGTTTATGTTTATAACTGACTGACTACTCTACTATATAAAAAATCGAATTTGAAAATATTGCAATGAAGTTCGGCTTGGGGAATTCAACTGTTGGTTCGATTTTAAAAAACAAGCCCGAACACACGTCTGCTATCTTACGTCCCTCCTCACACGCTCTTATAACTCACACCTTTTCTTCAGAAAAACCTTTCTCTTAACATTTGCCATTATTTTTCAATACTGTATTCGTAAATTAAAATAACGAAAAACAAACTGTAAAAGACATACACTGAACTAACGATATCTACACGAACTGTAGGTACGTACGAACGGCATCACAGTGCTTTGATGCGACGTGAGTCACTGACACTGACACCTTGATGACCGGCGACAGCGGATATAGGGTAGGGGAGGGGGTTGGGGTGGTTAGCGGTAAGACAGCAATAAAATGCCGTTTCTAAAAATAGAATGTAGCTAAAGAATAGCCGTAGCCCTCACGTTGCACCACCGACCGAACTTTCTCTATTTAGCTATATGTTGCCTTCATCTCGGCCCGATTTTCTTGACGTTATATACGAGGTTTGAGAATTTACTGACGATATATCCGAGGTTTTTTCCTATGTAAATACATATAGTTTGGCAGAACCTAAATATAGAGTTGACGTTGCCGAGGCCGCAATAACCGAGTTGCACTGTATATACATAAATTTTAACGACTATAGTTTTTGGTCTCTGGGCACCTAAAGACGAAAAAATAACATAGTCCCGGGCTTAAGTCTTGTCATGAGACCTACGGTAATACATTAAAACCTCGTTAATACATATTACAGACATACTGGACAGCCTTTGGATCGCAGATTTAATGTGCAGAACGCTGATTTGTAGCATCCGATCGTCACTGTACGACTGCGCCCGGCGATGTGAGTGTGTGAGTGCCGAGTGCGGGCGGTCACAGCGCAAGGCGTACGTGCCGTTACCATGGTTACTGTCAGCCAATAGTAGCTCAGTCACACGATTGTGTTTCTCCTGCTTGTGTCAGGCCGTCAGTTACTCCACAGAGGTCAATTGCGCTGCACGTTTTAGTTGCGTTGTTTAATTGTGAAATTAACACAAAAGAAAGGCAAATGAAGTTCAACTCCTTCTTCAAACCAGTTCAGTCACTTGAGGACGAACCTCAACCCTCATGTTCAAAGTAATTTTGTCTTTTCTCGTTGTCTCTTTTTTTGTATGGACGTAAATACCAAGTGTATATTTTTGTTCAAATGTAACTACTATATGTACTGTTTGTACAATATGTATTTTTATATTCAGAATATACATACTATTTAAGTTTATCTGCAAAAGGTGTTTCATTATATACAAGGGGTACCCAAAAATCACTGTCTTTCTTTGTTTACGATTATTTGTTTTAATCCGGACTTTCGTTAATCCGGACGACTTGGAGCCCCAATTAGTTCGGATTAACGAGGTTTTACTGTAGTTTCTTGCCTATGGGAAATTCGCTAAAATGTTGCATTTTTAACAAAAGATAAGACCGTGTTTGGCAGTCACTCTGCTGGGTTTTCCACTCTTCGTCCTGAATGTTAGGCCATTTTTTTTATTTTAGGAAACACTCCACCTTCATTGATAATGTTGCCTTTAATACTTCACAAAGGTCCTGATAAATTTGTATTGGTTTACAGTTTTTTTTCAGCCAGAAACCTTATTACTACACGCACCTCACAGTTCGCGGCATTTTTAATAAACACAGAAATTTTAAACTGCCACAGTAACTCAACAGAGTAAAGTACAAACCTCTAACTAGCAAGGTTTACATGATGACTCTGTATCCAAACCTCTAGCGGACACTAAAGAAAATCTAATCTACTTTCAGGATAGCCCTCGTCAATATAGAAAAAAATTAAAACCCAATACGAGGGGGTACCCAAAAGTAACCGGAATTACGCGGCCTAAGCTGTGGCCTGTGTAGTACATATGTCTGCCGCTACGTGTGTGTAGCACAGCTCATCCGGAGTTCATTGCCACTGGTGCCGTCGCCGTGGGTGGACATTTTCATCTGCAGTGAGTTTTTTAGTGAACACTTGTTTTGCCATTTCCTCGTTTTTTCGTTTTGGCAGACGTAAATGAACAGCGCTCTGAAGTTTAGTTTCTTGTTAGGTTGTTGAAAATGTTGAAAAGATTCGTGAGCTCGTGCATGAAGACCGTCAACAGACCATTAACGAACTATCAGAGATATCTGTAATTAGTTGGAGCTCTGTCTAGCGAATTTGAGTGAAGGTTTCAAAATGACAAGGGTGGCTGCCAAGTTTGTGCTGTCGAGTTTTGACTGACCATCAAAATGAACGTCGGGTGGAATCTTGTCGAGCAATCAAAGAACACCTGCAAATTGATCCAGATTTTTTTCTAAGATCATTACTGGTCACAAATTATGGTATTATGGTTACGATCCTAGAACCAAGCAACAGTCAAGCCAATGGAAAACGTCATCCAAAATAACCTTTTCGGCCAAAAAAGTTTTAGTTTTTCAAAACTGAAGTTTTCAGTTTTGGCAGTCGACAGACGTCTTTCACGGGATTTTTCAACAATTGACATTTCGCCATTTTTAAATTTTAAAAACAACTCATACTTGAGTTTTACCCAAAGCTTCATCTTTGTAAGCAGTTTTTAACATCACAATGGCATCTGCAGACAGATAAAAAACTCACTGCAGACGAACACGTCCACCCACGGCAACGGCACTAGCAGCAATGAACTCCGGATGAGCTGCACTACACAAACGTAGTGGCAGACATACGTACTACACAGGCCACGGCTTGGGCAGCGTAATTCTGGTTACTTTTGAGTACCTCCTCATATACTTAGAATAAACTGGTTTCTTAAATTTAATCTGATCTAAAACTTTTTTATTTCAGCTCGATTAAAAGATAACAATGTTTTTGATAAATTCCAATGAATGTTTATCTGTTACTTTAATGGATTTAAAACTTATAGGAAGGCAGATTTTGCAGTTTCAATTAATGAAGAGAATAGAAACTCTCTTTCAATTCATTAATGGAGCAGAATAAATAATAATACTTACAAAATAAGGGTAGATAGTTTTAATATGACCAATTTTAAAATCTTTCTTTGAGCCTATAAAAAAGTGTCCTGAATATATAAACAATCTTTTTTGTATTGAAAAATGATTGAAATTAAAGAGAATTGTGAAATCATTGACTTACCTCCAGAATTTTTCGAGCTTGTCTGATTTTTCCACACTCAATAAAAGACAGAACCAGGTCATACAAGCTGTTGACCTCTCCATGGACCTCAGTACTGAGGTCCACGACTGTTTGCAGGTTTGTGGCATCTTCATTCTCAATAAACCTCATTGTTAATTCATGTTTATAAGGTGTCGCTCGATGCAGTTTTACACATTCTTCAAAATCTTTCAAAGCACCAACAAGATCATCCCTGATAGAACACCAGTTTTGTGAGCACAATAAAAATTAGTGGGCCTATATTAGAACTAATTATGACTTCTACAGTCATAGGGCTAAGAAAAATACCTAGGATAAGTAAAAATACCCCTGACGCAGCAGACCTGCGTACTCAGCAAATTTCCAAACCAATTATATGACATTAACAGTATTTGCCTATTCTCTGTAACATTAACATGGGAAAGAGTATGCAGGTTTTCTGCTGTGAGGAACACATAAACTATGATTTTTTAGCATAAACGTAAGGATCCCAACAACATGAAGCTAAATACAAAGTTTCATCCAAAACAATAGTTTTGGAAATATTAATTTTTCTTTATCCTCCATAAGATTAGCATTGGAGCCCCTAAATACAATGTACTGTGTTTAGATTTTTAAATATCTTGGTAACCGTTAGAGGTAGAGAAAAACTTTAAGGAACTAAATTGCGTAGTTTTTTGAGCTGATTTCAAAGGTAAAATGTAAAATTACATGGAAAAAACGCAAAAACCCCATTTTTGGGATACAAAACCCCCAAAACTACCTGTTCCGATATGTCTGGATTATGAACTCGTCCGAGCAAATGTAGGAATACACGTCTCTACCAAATTTGGTCTCGATCGGACCAATTTTACAAGAGTTATCATGTTAACAGACACACACATATCATAATCATATACTTATATATATTTCACTATTTAGTTCATCAAGTAGGGCTACTAATATAATTATCTTTAAATAAGTCAACCGAATACCCTTAGAAAACATTTTAATTATTTCTTCGACATGTTTCGGGAATCATCCCATCTTCAAGAAGTACAAAAATGTTTAACCTAATTTGATAATCTTAATTTATAAATGTAAATAAATGTCATATGATAATTTAAATTTCACTGTATTCAAATTGGTGGAGTGTGTTAGCATGTATTATTTCTTCCTTGTATAATTTTTTCATATATTGGATTGTTTGTTTCAATTTGTGAAGTGTTTAGTATATTATTTTTGTCAATTTGATAGTGAATATAAATTTGAAGATGGGATGATTCCCGAAACATGTCGAAGAAATAATTAAAATGTTTTCTAAGGGTATTCGGTTGACTTATTTAAAGATAAATACTTATATATATATATACACACACACACACACGAGGGTTGTCCGTAAAGTAAGGTTCCCATAGCACTGCAGTCGATAATAATGCTGCGACGGGGGTTCGCGCGGTTTTGTTGTGTAACTGGGTTCCCACACTCCAAATCCCCACTGCAACGAAGTGTCTGCGGCGCTCAGTCTTGGCCTGACAGCCGTACAAGATTGACCTCCAAATTGTTTCGCCCACCAGGAGTGAGCTGCGCTCAGTGATTAGTTTTTTAACTGCCAAAAACCTTCCGCCCAGGGAAATTAATTCCCAGCTGTGCGAAATATATGGAGAAAAGTGTATGAGCGTACAAAATTTGCGGGGGGAGTTCAAGAACGGTGGTACCGACGTCCATGACGAGAAGCATTCTGCGAAAATTCAAGCAAATGCAACGTCATGGAAACCGTCTTTTGGGACAGGAAAGGCGAATTGTTGTGCGAATTTTTTCCACCGGTAAAACAATTAATGCTGCCCGCTACTGTGAGACACTGCAAAAACTTTGCCGTGCCATTCAAAACAAGAGGAGGGGTATGCTGTCCAAAGGGATGCGTTTGCATCAGGATAACGCTCGACCGCACACCACTAACGTTACCAACAAACTCATCGCAAACACCCAACCTACAGCCAGGACTTAGCCCCCAGCGACTACCACTTTTTCCCTGATATGAAGAAACAACTGGGTGGAACACATTTCAGCGGCCGAGAAGAGCTGGAAGAAGCGGTTCTAAGCTATCTGCGCGGCTTGGCGGCAGACTTCTTTGACTCGGGCATTCAAAAGCTGGTATACCGCATGCAAAAATGCATTGACCTCGGTGGCAACTACATAGAAAAATAGAGAAAAGTCTAACTTTCCGAATATGTACGAGTTTATGCAAATAAACATGATTTTCACTGTGAAAAATCACTGAGAACCTTACTTTATGGACAACCCTGGTATATACATAAATACATACATATATATATATATATATATACACAAATTTTTACGATTATTGTTTTTGGTCTCTGGGCACCTAAAGACAAAAAATGAACATGGTCCCGGGCTTAAGTCTTGCCATGAAACCTACTTAGCTACTAATAGCTTCTTCCCTATGGGAAATTCGTAAAATGAGGTTTGTCCAGAAAGTAAGAGACATTTTTGACTAGCGTGGTTAGTGGGTGCGACTAGAGCCATCAACGTAGTGTCAAAACCTTTATATGTTCAGTACTCAGTACTCATCTAGCTGTTGTAGTGGAACATCTGTGTCTGGAACATCTGACACTATGGAACAGCTGAATAGATGTTCTATCCGTCATGTACTCATCATTAGAAATATAAAACATGACACAAACATTGACACATAAAAATGAACAATTATAAAACAGTGCCATCTGTAGGTCTACTTTTTTACACGATTGCGGTCATTGGAGGAGATGAACTGAAGTGTTCGAAAAGAAGTTTGCCGAAAATTGATGATAAAAGAGTCGGACTGTGAAAATCGAATCAATTGTGTAGCTAGAGATCGCCCTAATCTATCTTGAGCAACAGTGTACTGCTACATATGAATGCTTGATGTTCATGTAATGAGACGATTGTGCAACTTGGCTAACATGATATCTTTGTTTCGTCAAAAAATGATCATTGAATTCTTATGTTCCAAAAAGTAAGTTATTGTACATAACATTGTGTAAGTGGTAATGTAAAATTAGTGTAACTGTGTTGTAGATTACAATGTTATAAATGAGATTTAATTGCTTCATTTCTATTTTAAACACAGTAGCATTTTCCCCCTCACATTGTTTGGAATAGCCGTACATTCAGATTACCGAGATTTGGATTACCGGGACTCTAGTGTAATTCATTAAACAATTTTTATTAACACTGTTGCAATCAGCCCAGAAAAACCAACAATTTAGTATTTTGAATCTTTATTCTGTGTCAAGCAATTACTGAGATATAGAAAATAATGCTACTTGTGTTTGAGATACATTGTGGTGTTTTATAAACAAGTTATTTTATGTTATAGTCTCTGTACTGAGTTAAATGTAATGTTGTCAATCAGACAGGCAATACTTTGGCTATTAGAATTTTATTGAAATGCTCAAATGCTATTAAATATAAGGATTTCATCAAGTTGGAATATATTAAATAAAATTTGGGTTAACTAATAATACGTACACTGAGATAGACAGTGAACTAATGGCTATATTGTCTGCAAATAAACGGTACCAGTGGACTGACACATACTTTCTCCCTTAAGTAAATTTAAAAAAGACAATCTGTAATAAAACTATCATGTTCTACAAAGTAATTCTAAATATAATTTAATAATTTATTGTTCAAATTGTATGGGGGAACCCCCCCCCCCCCCGGTAATACCAAGCTTTTTTCAGCTGGTTTTGTTCGGTGATTTGACCTTACACTTCATACCAAGTTTCATGGAAACGGGTGGAAAGTAAGGAAGAAATTGATTTTTTTATATTTTCCATAAGAATAACTTTGGGCGCTTTCAGACAACGTACTGCGTTTACCTTGGACACTAAATTTAACTTTTCTCTGGAACCGTTAGTCGTAGACATATAATTCAAAATGCTAATTTGTTTAGTTTTTTAGGCTGGTTTCAATGGTACCAGTCAAGTTATACTTTACTTTTATTGTTTTCGCTGAAAATTTAAAAATTTGATTTTTTAGACATTTAAAAGCCCATAACTTTTGAACCGTCATTTTTACAGACATGCGGGTGGTGTCAAATTATTTAGTGCTCTGTGCACTATAAACTATCAAATTTTAATCAAAATCGTTATAGCCGCTTTTGGGAAAATTGGATTTTTCACGTTTTTTAAGGGTTTTTTAGGGGTGAACTACTCTTAAAAATCAAAAATTCAAAAAAAGAAAAAAACGCCTGGAGATACGGTGACTATATATATATGCCAAATTTCATCTAAATCGGACAAACGGGGTAGGCTGTGGCACTGTACACATCCAGACACACACACACACACACACACACACACGGACGGACAGACATCACGCCAAAACCCACTTTTTTGGATTCAGGGGACCCCAAAACGGATATATCCACCCTCAACTCAAATTCGAAAATTTTGACGAAAACAATACTTTCTCAATAAGGGGAGAAAGTAAAAAGGCATTGTCTGCAAAAAGGTGTATCTCAATAAAATATTATTGAGTTCATACAAATTACTCACAAAAATAACAAATTGGGTACAAAATGACAATTTTTTCCCTGAGGAATATTGCCGTTGACTACATAATTTAATTATTTAATCTACTCACTTCATCAGATGGGCCTTGATTACAGCACCTAGTATGGGGTTATTGACTTGAATGTAGTTCTTCTCTGCGAGAAGTTTGATCATCCTCTTCACCTGTTCTGGATCTTTGTAAGTATCTACTGTTGTCTGAAGTAAATTCCATGCTTCGTTGCGAGTTAAAAATCCCCCATCTACTTTTTCCCTTGGTTTCACAGATTGCAGCAAGGGTTCCACCTCTAGAAAAGTAAATGTTACCACCTTAAAATATATAGTGATTCTTCTCATAAAATAAATGAAATACGAAAATCTGTCTTGACCAACTTTGAATAGGTATAGGTTGAATAACCTTAATGGTATATTTCGTAACAAGGGTTGAAAATAGTGAATAGGGTTGAAAATAGGGGTCTGCGGTACAGGAAATTATGAGGTCGGTACGGTACGGGACAAGTTATTGTACCTCGGTTCTCGGTACAAATTCGGTACGGTACGGTACACGAGAATAATGCCGCCAGTAACATTGACTGATCTCATCCTTTTATTCATAAGTATTTTCTAGAATTTAATTAGCGAAAACATAGAGAAAAGAGTTTAAAAAAATATACAATGTCAGAAGAAATATTTTACTGTACTAATTTTCAAACTGTATTATGATTTTTAAATCCATTCTTTAAAAAACATATCACATTAAACATATTCATAATTATTTAAACATTATAATTAATGTTGTAACTAATTAATAAGATGAAATAATCTTCTCAAGTCTATATGAAACTAAGGATGAACAAACAAAATAAAAAACTATAACGTATTTTATTGCAGAACAAAAAATACAGAAAATATACTGAGTCAATACCCCCTAGCCAAGACCTATGTTTTATATTGTCCTGGTTTATTATTTTTAATTCAACCAATCACAATAATTGTTCAAATTAAATGAAACACATTCATAAAATGTCAAAGGGCTTTTTAGAATAAAATGGTTATTTTAGTATAAAGTGTTTAATATTTTAATATTACAATGGAATCCCTCAAATCTGAACATGTTCTGGGAAATTAAAAAAAAAGAAATAGCTGGAAATTAAAAAAATTTAATCACATAAACTTATTTTACAAGGTTTAACAAAGTCAGGGTTTTTCGCTTAAAGTCTGTTATCTTTAACTGTTGAAATGAAGAAAATCTTCACACGAATTTCAAGCCACGTCAGTTGTTATAGATGCACTTATTAAGTGAGCAGGTAAACGCTCACTAAACTAGACACAGACAGTAGACAGACGCGATACGCATCCCTGTTAGTAAGGGTAGGGGGAGAATGGTTTATTTTTAGCACAGGCTCAACCCGGCAAGGTCACTGCCCATAATGAACTTATTGAGTCACGCACAGCCTGTATAACCAGTCGGTTGCCCCGCGAATACAGTGACGAAATAAGTGCGTAGTATTTATTTCCTTGGAAGAACAGGCTTAAGTGCCAATTAGTTCGGATTTGAGGGGTTCCACTAATGAGGAAATACAGAAAATATTGTTAAAAAAATAAAAGTTAATTATTTCCTTTATTCAATTATATCCTTAACATTATGATTTTTTATTTTATTTGAGTGAAAATCCCGAAAGAGCGAGATCAATACGGCAAATCACAGTTCTGTATTGGTATATAACATCGTCAACAGACTGTCAGAGGAAAAAGAACGAATCAATTGAAAGAATCATGAATCACAGTTTAAAAGGTTTTCACTGTGATTAAAAAATCACAGGTATTCCCATCACTTTTTGAAATTGACTAATACGAGCCTCATAATGGTACGACTATTTTGTTGCGTCAAAAGGAGGAACGGTTCCCTGATCGCGTAAGCTGCTATACGTGGATACGATAATAAGCCGGGAATGCACAATAATTTAGATCCGGCAGGGAGATGGCTGGTTGCCCGATATTCCTGAGGTTCTGGTGAAATTGTTATATTTTAAATTATCATTCACCAACACGCTATGAGTCAGTCTTACGTTCCGTATTTGCCGTACATCTGGGCAGTGTTGTAATTCTTTATTACTGGTAGAGTATAAGTGAAAAGTTGTGAAAAGTTGTTTGTGAAAATTCAATGTCAGTCAATAGATCCGTCCAGTATAAGATGAAAGCCTGGGCATTTAGATTGTGAGAAAATTTGCAAAGACTTGCCTTAGACATTACGCATTATGGGCAAAGCAAGTTCATGACAATTGTAGACTGTGGTTCAAGTAGGTTTTGTATTTGGCGCCGGATTTCAAACGAGACGAAAGAACAGATTTTAAAGGTGTTAAAAGAGGTATTTAATAAATGAGGGCCACCATATGATCTGCTGATGGACAACAGTGCAACTTTTCGGTATGAAAAGATTGATCAGCTCAGTGAGTAAAAAGTCTTTTCAAGTGTGTGAACCGGCCAAGTGGAAATGGGATAGTTGAGCGAAACCAAAGGACAACCAAGCAAATGGCTGCCAAAAGTAAAGGAGATATCCAAGAAATTGGTATAATCTGGTCTAATTGCTATATAGCCAATTGGTATAATCTGAATCACAAAGAAGAACTGAATACGAGACATCACCGAGTTCTCAACTATTTTCACACCAGTGGAAATGCAGAGGCAAGCTAATGAAATGCACAGAATGTGAAGGCGCAAATTTTGCAAATGATTTTTTTGTGAACGTGTGTTATTACCAACTTGTACCCCCAGATGAAAGGATGGAATTTTTACAAGACAGCTTCTGTCAACGAGCATTGAGGTTGACGGCAGGCCCCTTCATATCGCTGTTGTGAGGAGAATTTTTCAGTGGTGTTAACACCACGGGAGCGTGTGGTTATGATTTAATCAGCTGTGATATACTCAGCTGATTTGATGTTTTATTGTATTGTTTCGCTTTGTTCTTGTTTACTTTTTCCAGTGTTGTTAAATGTTATTCTTGGCAAAGGTGTTATTAAAGTGAAATAATAATAAATATTTGATTTTTTATTCTCCTACATCTCCTAAAATTCAAATCCGTCACAACCTTCATCCTGAACATTGTCCACATTCTATAACAATCTAAATTCAGATCTATAATTAGGCCAAAATTAATTGAAATCTATTTTTAGTAAAATTGAATACTTTTAAATATATAATTTAGGTTTATATTAAGATTGTAGAAAACCAAATTTTTAAATCTCATTTTTAAGTAAACAATATAATTTGGTGTGTCATAAGGCAAATTGAATACTTTTTTTAAGAACATCTTTGAACTGATTCTAAATTTTCGCTCTCAAAACAATCCCACAATTGAGAGCCATAACTAATAATTGATTTCATAAAATGAAATGTGATGATTGCGCCAAGTAATACATAGGCCAGACTTCTAGCTCTTTTCACAAATGTTTTTACGAAAATATTAAGGAATGTTATAAGGAACCTAAAACTTGACTTCCACCCAAACTTAACCTTTAGTTGAACCTTTAGTCACACACCACCATACAACTACTCCCTCATGAGTAATGATATGAACATTTGACATTTTTCATGTAAAAAACTCTCAAGGGAATACTTAAGAAGAATTTGAAATCTATAAATCAGTCAAGGCAGATACCAGAATATTCTTAACGATAAATTTTCTTTTCAGTCTAATAATAAACATGACACTGTTATAAAGATACTGGAAGGGGAGAAAAAATGGAATGTGACCGGAAGGTGATAAGAAGAGCAAGAAGATAACCACTGAAAGAGACCGGCAATCTACACTCAAACTTTTGCCACGCATCCCCTGTGTAGTATAAGAGTCGGAAATGACTTTCAAAAATATATAACGACCTTCAATGTAAAGTGGCTCAACCAATTAGTCTGATGATGGGTCCATGCTTAGCTGAAACTAGTTTCACCAAGCAATAACCGTTGGATTGGTAGGTATCTAACCAATTACTTTATAAATTACTTCTTTAACTACTTAAAGTTTTGAGTACTTGCAAGTAAGTTCAACATAACTTAGCTTATATATCTTAAGTAAAATGTAAAAATATTACCTTCTATTTGGTTGTTTTGAATGAGAATGTTGGCGAATTTCAAGATCTTTGATCCATCAAGTTCAAATTCGGTATTCATACTTCTCATTTTCTCAAAACAGATTTTTGCATTTGCTAAGTCATTCTTTGTACAGTAAGCGTGTAACAATAAAGCCCACATACCAGGATTACTTTCTACTTTATATTCTTCTTCTAATTCCTGAAGAAAATAAAAACAATCAACCAAATATATTGATAAGTTATTGTGATTAAAATTTTACCTTTATAATTTTCACCCCAAGAATTATGTGAAAAATGATAATAATTTCATAAAACAGCAGAAGATTCTTTGTTCTTGGATCTACAAAAAATAAAAAGCAATGCAATAGGTACAAAGAAAGATCCAAGAACTAACTAATAGGCAAAAACAAATTTTTTTCACGTTCATCTATACATCTAAAAAATATGTTCATTTAAAAATAATTTTTATTTTTGATTGTTACACAAACTAGTATATTAGTTTTATCAAACATTTTAAACAAATTATTATTTGTTGTGTGATTGATGTGTATATGTTTTTGAAATCATCAAGAGTGTTTCTAATGCGCTGGGTGTACCACTGAAAATTTTTTAAAATTGTTATTTAGATGTAATAATATGTGTAGTATACATATGTATAATTTATATGATTTTTTCTAACATCTCTGACACATTATTTTCATAAAGCGCTCGTCATTATTTTTTCAAAATACAATAAATAATTTTTTTCAAATTTTCTTAGGTGGTTGCTCGGTCACAGGCATAAATTAATTGATGGTGTCTCAACACTTTTTAACAAATGAGTCTTTTTATCCACAAATATTACCATATTCTATTAAAATTGTTTTAAATTATTCTGTAATGTTATGTCTAGTAGGGACATTCCTTATTGTTAGTTTTTAGTTCTGTATTATGAATTTAATTTGTGCTATATTTGTTATACTGAAAATTTTTTTTGAAATAAAAATCTTGAATTTGTTGAAATCTTGAACTTACTAGGTATACTAGTAACCTAACCATTCTTGTTACGTCTTTTTTTAGTTAACTATAAATAACCTTTTACCTGCTTTATTTTTACTGCATTGTCCACATCTCCTTCATGACAGTACATTTGGTACAAGGAGCGGTTAATACTGATTAATTTTTCTACAGATTCATTGTTGGCCTTGAACTTTTCTTTTAGTCTTGTTAAAGTTTCAGGAGTCTGAAAATACATTAAAAATATATAATAAAATGGTTTAGATGTTGCAATCTTATCTTAGTGGAACCTAAACTCATTTTTTTAGTTTATTAAAAAATGAATGATCATTGATTCCATTAACCCTCAAAGTGCTAACATCTCACTGTGAGATGTCAGCGAGGTGTAAAATTGTATAGAGCTATCGAAGTTAGAAATTACTGTCACGGTTCTACTATCAGCGAGCTAATACATGCAACTACTGTTCCCTGTTCTACTGCTCGTTAGTTTGTCGCTAGAGTATACTTTATAGCCAAATAAGCGCTTTCTGGGACGGAGGACCTTTTGGTTTAGTCGTTAGACCGTTGTGCTGACCATTACGGTTAACGGTTGCAGCCTTTCTGAGTGACGAGGGTTCGAATCCCAACCCTGGGCAATCCCAATTCGGCTTGCAAAAGTGTGGTATAGTGGAGTGGAGGGCCCACCTTAAATAAATGGTGACCGGGTTGAGTGGAAGTTGACGGCATTTTTAGGCTTAATTAGGATTGCAGTTTTTTTGCTTTAATGGTTAGTGGTTATAAGCGGGGGCATGTTTTGTGTATACTTGGTATTTTAAGAAGAGTTGCATAAAAATAAAAAAATTAATGTAAAGTCATAGCACTTTGAGGGATAAGACATGCTTTCTTGCCTTTTAGCGAATTTTCCATAGGGAATAAGGTATTACCGTAGGTCTCATGTTAAGACTTAGCCCGGGACCATGTTATTTTTCGTCTTTAGGTGCCCAGAGACAAAAAAATAGCCGTTAATATATAGATATATATATATATATATATATATTAATATAATAATATAATATATATATATATATATTATTTAACAATTCATATATATATATATATTTTCTTCATAAATGCCAAATGACTATTATAACTGCTTTAAAAAATGTATAGTTGTATACTGAGTGAATGTACTGTGAATGAAGGTCACAAGTCTGCAAGACCACCTCCAGAAAGAGTAATTGTATCCAACATCGGGTCACCTACAGAACGAATTTCTGCTTTTGTAGATGAACATTTACAACCTTTGGTTAAATCTCTGCCATCCTACATCAAGGATACAAGTGACTTCCTCGCCTAAATTTCTGATATCAACTTAGCTCAAGATTCTGAATTAATGCTTGTAACAGTTGACGTTGAATAATTATATACAAATATTCCCCACGTAGATGGTCTGAAGCTGCTAAACACTTCCTTAACTCTAGACCAACAAATTCTTTACCCTCTACTAATTTTTTAGTCGTTTTTATTCAAATGATATTAACAATGAATAACTTTAAATTTATGGACAAAAATTACCTCCAAATCGGAGGTACCCAATGGGCACTCGAATGGCTCCATCATATGCTAATTTATTCATAGGTCTAGTTGAGCGAAATTTCTTATCACACTATCCTTTAACTCCTCTTATTTAGTAAAAATTCATTGACGATAGTTTCATTGTTGGGCAGCACAGTATTAGCTCTTTACAAACATTTTTACAAAATTTAAATCAATTTAGTTGTTTGAAATTTACTTGGCAGCCAACAAAATTGTAACATTTTTAGATATTGATGTATTCATTGACAATGGTAAATTAAAAAGTAAAATTCACACTAAAAAAACTACTAAAAATATAATCTACCTTGTAAACAGGAGCAGAAGTGTCTGTTCGTTTGATAGGCTGGGGAACCATCTCTCCAGACGACAGTTTGGCAAGCAGTTCAGAAATCTCTGATGTGAGCTCTTCACCCTGAAGCTTGTTCTCTACTGTTTCTGCGCAAACATTGTTGATAGGCAATCCATATGCCAACAATTCCTTTAACATAAGTAAGGGCAGAAATCTTGTTAATTACATGGAAAACATGTAAATGGGATGAGCTGAAGGTTGAAAGTGTTTGGATATTCTGTGTGACTGGCTTTTCTACAATCTGTCCCACATATCCACCTCGAACTAAACACTCTGGACTACCTGGCCCGTCGTACAAGACTAGAGGGGATTAGCAGGTGAATCATTTGATATCATACACTTAAAAGAAATTTTTGAGGTTACAGTGAAAATCCTCATAATTTTCAATATATTTATGATTTTCAAATACGTGAGTTTGATTTTCAATGTTAACTCAGTTTGTTTATATTATAAAAAACCAACAGGAGTGAGATTATAGGATAAACTGTGGATGAATTTTTTATGGTAGCCTTTGCCAGAATTGAAGGATCTAAGGTTGTCTTTGTCAAAGATTTCACTTAGAAAAACACTTTTAATAGAAATTTCAATTTTTAATTTTTCTATTTTTTACCTTGAGAACATCAGCAGTAAACTTCCGAGATGGACTAAAATTTACAAGATTAATCAAGAAACGTGATGCAAAATCCTCATAGCTTCTATAATCTTCCTCTTCGTCCTATAAAAAAAACAATTCTTATTGAGACACTGTAATTTTTAAAGTAGAAAATACATAGAATAATTGATGACTGGGATGGTGGCATGTCTTGTGATCCAGCTACTTGGAGGCCACAAATTGTGGACAGCTATGAGCGATGGTTAGTGGATGTGACATTCTCTGGTGTTGATTAACGTCTGTACTATTGAATACTACGTTCATTCGCAAAGACTATCCTCATAATTAGACCAGTTTGTAATTATGAGGCAAAACTGGTAAGAATCCCTTGTTAATCCATTCCCGTCTAAGGACGCACATTGCATGTCCACGTATTTCGCTAGACAGATGACTAAGGACGTGCAAACATGAAACATGCAAATATGAGCAAACAATGTACGTTGCCTGCTTATATTTCGACGTAGTTCTTTTTCCCGCACGTTCTTTTTTTTCTTTTTTTATACACCCAGTTACAGGGTGAAAGTAACAGGGTCAATAAATAAAAATATATAATTTATGAAGTTATTGTTAAATCTAATCAGATATGAGTTGGAGCTCGACAAGGAAGGTGTTAGGAAAAATTTTGATCTATTCACACTTAAACTTCAGTGCTTGATACAAAAGCCCCATTTGATAATACTCTCTGAAATCTGGATTAATGGTGAAAAAGTGATTATTTATAATTTTCCAGGGTACCATAATCATGAAAAATGTAATCAAGACCAAAGAGCAGGAGGTGTTCTTATCTTTGTATCTGATGAGCTTGAATGTAATCAATCGGTTAACATGGCGTAGGGGTTGGCGATCCCACCGCCCAGTGGCGCTGTCACTGCAATCAGCCTCCCTGACTCTCTACTCTTCCTCTTGAGCAGGGTCTTTTCTATCTACCCACGTTTCTTCTCCCCTCCAATGCGTGGATAGACTGTCTTCATCTATCTGTACAAACCCATTCTCTTCTTCTTCTCCCACCTTCTCCCCTGCTTTTCCGCTTTGTTTCAGGCAAACTCAAGGTGTCACGTGGACCGTGCCGAGGAGTGGATGGCACCAGGCCTTATATATGGTGTCTAGAACGGTACCTGCAGGATACCGGGCGACCTCCTGCAGTAAGTAGCCTTACCTGGACATGCGGGGCTCTGTTCAGCGGACGGATATTTCCCTAGCTAGAGGGAAGAGAAGGAAGCCAGAGGGAAAGCCTGGACCGTTCATCCGGGATGCCGACAGGCTAAGGAAATGCTTGGAGTGCATAATATAAGAAGGTCTGAGACCATGATCAGGCTTAAGAAAAACGATTTAAGGATACTGACGGGATTTCTAACCGGACACTGCAGGCTCAGGGGTCATCTGAGCAAGATGGGCATTGTCCAAGAGGGTGAATGCCGCTTCTGCCAATCTGGGGAGGAAACACCTAGACACCTATTGGCTGAGTGTGACGCGATAGGTCAGAAGAGAGCCAGAAGCTTGGGAACACACCAGGTGGCGGTGGAGGATTTTTCCAAAGTTAGAACCCCTCGTTATACTAAACTTTATTAAGGCATTAGGACTAGAGGGGGTTCTCTAGGCAAGAACTAGAGACTAGTCTGGGGGGCACCATAGATCTCATAGGTCGCGGTGCAATCTTTCCCCTAGATTTTATCAAGTATCAAGTATCGGTTAACAACTTCAGTAGAACTCCAATCATCCGAATTAATGAGGACCGGGACCCATTCGGATAATCAAATATTCGGATAATCGTAGTTTTTTTAAATTGCCATTAGAGAAAAAAAAGCTACGCTTTGATATTGCTCTATTTTTTTTTTATTGAATTAAATGTAAGAAACATGATATTTTCACACGTTTTAAATATAAATAAAATGTACTTACATTTTACACGCAAACACTGGCTTCGTGTGGGGAAGAATAATAGCGCACTTAGACTTTTTTTGGACAAATTTTTTCCTGAAAGTGATTCGGATCATCGGCGATTCGGATAGTCGGAGTTCGGATAATTGGAGTTCTACTGTAATGTCAACTTCTGTACTGGTGACTATGTTTACCTTAATATAAAATTATCAAACAATCTCAGTATAGATATTATTGGGATATACAGGTTACACGCTTATAGTGAAGATAGTTTTATTGAAGATTAGTTTATTTATTGCAGAGAATAGAAAATAACAATTTAATCCTGAGTGGAGATTTTAATATTGATATTCTGAAACATTCCAGAACTACTGATAATTATAAGATAACAATGGCAAGTCACGGTTTGGATTGTTTGATTGTTATCAAATACATTGTTGATAAAGAGAATAATTGTCAGTTATTCTGTGGGGTTCTGTTGATCCCAACAGAATAACTGACAATTATTCTGTTTCTTTTGTAGACCATATTTATTGTAGAAGTAGTAAAAATGCTCAAGTGATATTTAGTGGATTAGTATCTGATATACAGGTGACTGACTATTGTGCCACAATTGTCTGTGTTTAATACAATGGAAAGTTAGAGGAATTTAAGATTCCAGCATATGATTATAGGGGTCTGCGGTGCCCCGAAAAAATCGGTACGGTACGGTTCCAGCCTTGTACCGAACCTCGGTTTGGTACAATAATTTTTTTGGTACAAGTTCGGTACGGTACAAATCAGGAAAAATTAAGTCACTATCCAGTCTAGGTTGCCATCAAATATAACTATAAAACATCTCCTGCCGAAAACATTGAATAAATCCCGACCGTTAAAGACTTTATACTCTACAAGTATTTGATTATGTATTTCACACACAAAGGCAGCTAATATAGTAATAAGTAAATTAAATAAACTTGTGCTCCCTTTATTAACTAAACTTTATTAACTTTATTAAATAAAGGGAGCACAAGTTTATTTAATTTACTTATTACTCTACAAGTAATATAGAATTACAACACTGCCCAGATGTACGACAAATACTGAACGTAAGACTGACTCATAGTGTGTTGGTGAATGATCATTTAAAATAAAACAATTTCACCAGGACTTCAGGAAAATCGGGCAACCAGCCATCTCCCTGCTGGCTCTAAATTATTGTGCATTCCCGGCTTATTATCGTATCCTCGTGTAGCAGCTTACGCGATCAGGGAACCGTTCCTCCTTTTGACGCAACAAAATAGTCGTACCAGTATGAAGCTCGTATTAGTCGTGTTTCAAATAGCGATGGGAATACTTGTGATTTTTCAATTACGATGAAAATCTTTTAAACTGTGATTCACAATTCTTTAAATTGATTCGTTCTCTTTCCTCTGACAGCCTGTTGACAATGTTAAATGACCAATACAGAACTGTTATTTGCCGTATTGATCTCGCTCTTTTGGGATTTTCACTCAAATAAAATAAAAAATCATAATGTTAAGGATATAATTGAATAAAGGAAATAAATAACTTTTATTTTTTTAACAATATGTTCTGTATTTCCTCATTAGTGGGACCCCTCAAATCCGAACTAACCGAAATCCGGGACTGAAGCCTGTTCTTCCAGGGAAATAAATACTACGCACTTATTTCGTCACTGTATTCGCGCGATAACCGACGGGTTATACAGGCTGTGCGTTTATAAGGGCAGTGACCTTGGCGGGTCGAGCCTGTGCTAAAAATAAACCATTCTCCCCCTACCCTTACTAACAGGGATGCGTATCGCGCCTGTCTACTGTCTGTGTCTAGTTTAGTGAGCGTTTACCTGCTGATAATTGCGTATCTATAACAACCGACGTGGCATGGAATTACGGTTGTGTGAAGATTTTCTTCATTTCAACAGTTTAAGCATTGATTTTATAACTACGAAGTATGTAAATTCAATGGTTAAAGAAATCAGACTTTAAGCGAAAACCCTTGACTTTGTTAAACCTTGAAAATAAGCTTATGTGATTAAATTTTTTTTAATTTCCATGTATTTTTTTTTTTTGATTTCCCGAGAACATATTCAGGTATAAGAGGTTGCACTGTAATTTTAACATACTAACCACTTTATACTAAATAACTATTTTAGTCTAAAGAGCCCTTTGACATTTTATGAAAATGTTTGATTTAATTTGAACAATTATTGTGATTGGTTGAATTAAAAATAATAAACCAGGACAAATAAAACATATGTCTTGGCTAGTGGGTATTGACTCAGTATATTTTCTGTATTTTTTTGTCCTGCAATAAAATACATTATAGTTTTTTATTTTGTTTGTTCATCCTTAGTTTCATATAGACTTGAGAAGATTATTTCCTCTTATTAATTAGTTACAACATAAATTATAATGTTTAAATAATTATTAATATGTTTAAAGTGATATGTTTTTTGAAGAATGGATTTAAAAATCATATTACAGTTTGAAAATTGGTACAGTAAAATATTTCTTTTGACATTGTATATCTTTTTTTAAATTCCTTTCTCAATATTTTCACTAATTAAGTTCTGGAAAATACTTATGAATAAAAGGATGAGATCAGTCAATGTTACTAGCGGCATTATTCTCGTGTACCGTACGGTACCGAATTTGTACCGAGAACCGAGGTACAACAATTTGTACCGTACCGTACCGACCTCATAATTTCCTGTACCCCAGACCCCTATATGATTATAAGATAGATATTAATGTACTTAATAAATTGTTACTTGTATAATTGGCAGTCTGTTTATTCAGTAGGATCAGTATCTTTAGCCTTTTCAAATTTTATATCCATTCTAGAGAAGTGTATAAAACAGTCATGAAGGCAAAAAAATAAGTGGGAGGAGAGGAACCAGAAACTAAAACCGTGGATGAATTATAAGCTGTTAAATATGATCCAAAGGAGAAATATACTGTATAAGGAACATATCAGACAACCCCAAATTGAGGAATATAAATCTAATTATAAGAGTTATAGAAATAGGTTGCTGAATGAAATTAGGCTGTCAAAAAATGCATATTATAAAAATGTGTTTGAATTAAGTAAAAAAATTCCCTCAAACAGTGGAGTACGATAAAGGAAATAATAGGCAAGACTTCTTAGAGTCAACATCAGATAACGCTGATAGATGATAATAACACTCTTTTAACATGTCAAAAGACTGTTGCTAACCATTCAAACAACTTTTTTGCAATGGTGGCAAATGAACTAAAGGAGGAAATAATAAATAACTGTGGAAAATTGCTAGGCTTAAGGGATGAGGGTTTTAATAATTTCCTTACAAACCTGGTTTGTGATTCTGGATTTTTTCATCCTACTAGTGTCGAAGAAATTAAAGCTACAATAAATTAAACAAAAATTAATAAAATAAACTATAATAGGTTAAATTATAAAAAAAAAAAAAATTAAAAATACATTTTTAAGTTTAAATCAGTTTGGATTTAGGGAAGAAATGGGTGCTGATGATGCTTTACTATATTTTATGAAACTGACATATAATAGCATTAATAATAAACAGTATTGTGCAGAATTGTTAATTGACATAATGAAAGTATTCGATACTGTGGACCACTCAATACTGCTCAGTAGATTGTATGATGCAGGAGTTCGAGGAATATTGCTTCGATGGTTTAAATCCTATCTGACAGGACGCACACGGCGAACAAAGATTGACTCAGTGATGTCATTCCACAAGGGTCTGTTCTGTCAGGCCCGTTATTTCTTATATAAGTCAACAATTTGTGCAATGGTAATTTTAAAGACAAGCTGGTAGCGTTTGCAGACGATATGAAGCAAATAGTATTGAACAGCTAAAATGTAATATGCTAAGTGATGTTAAAACTATCAAGTAGTAAATAAATACTGTACAAAATGAACAGTTTTACTCGCCACATTGATACTTCACAGTTTTGGGGGTTTATCAGGGCAACGGTTAACCCGCCGCCCTCTTGATCCACCCCCAGATAATCGAGATTCTACTGTAGAGGATTTTTTAAAAAAAAGCTCAGCTTGAAAAAGGTTGAGCTCAAAAATTTTTCTTAAAGCTCAGCTCAACTCAAACTTGAAATTCCAGGCTCGCATATCCTATCAGTAATAATCCATCAGTAATAAGTATTTGAGTTGGAAATTATTGAAAAAATTAAGAAAGATGAGTCATATAAACAACATTCCAGTAATATAAAAAGTTTCATCCATTTTATAAAGTTACTGTTTCAAAAAATTTCTGTTACGTTGGTGTGTCAATTTCCAAAATCTAACGTAATGTGTAAGCTTTAAATAACCTTGTCTTCCCTGGTGACTGATGAACGATAACTGGATATAATGTGAAGAAGTCCAACAACACTGTGAACATCGTTGGTGGAGAGCAACACATCAGTCAGCTGTCGTATGGTTTGGTTGGTGCGATAGTTCAAGTTGGGATACTGTTCAGCTGAAAAAGACACCTGTTCAGTTGTTTGTCTCATTCCCAACAAAAGGGATATAGTTGAAGAAATAATATTTTACCTTAATCAAGACAAATTTTTCTGTGAAGAAAAGGGAAACTATTGTAAATTGTACATGATTCTCACTGTTTTTATTGTAAAAAAATTAGAAACTCATAAACTTGACACAATGAGAGCCTGATGAATACTTAGAGCATTAAAATTTAAAAATTTCTCATTTATAGCAAGAAAAATGTTCCTCCAGGTCCCTTCAGAGTAATATATTACTTTACAAACCACCAGAATCCCTTAATGATTGACAGTAATAGTGACATTAATTTTACCAGCTCAGCTAGATTTGTTTAGTAGTCATTGTTGAATAATAAAGGAGTGTACACAGGGTAAATACAGAGTATTCAATACTATAAATCCAAAATGAGATTGTCAGTTCAAATAGTGATGTTTAGTCATATTAGTCTGACAGTAAAAAAGACTTCATTATTAACCCCATAACCGCAATGCCCGAGTTAACTCGTGCAATGCTCGTGCTACGGCAACCTTGACGCCCGAGTTAACTCGGTTTTGATGTTCTAGGCAGATTCTCTTATGAATACAAGTCGTCTGCTAGATTTTTCAAGCTATGACAGAAACATTAACTATGAGAAGTGATAGACCATTTGGTGCTGCATTCTAGTGGATTTTTATGAAACTAAGTCCATGCCACGTGCTCTGCAGTACCAAATGTGTGAGGCTGCGAAAAAAACCCTGCGCTCCTGAACTGCGGCATGCCAACTAACGCCACGGTTAAAGGATTAAGAGAGTTGCTGGTTCACCTTGGAGACTGGTGTGATTTGTGCTAATAAGACACCATACTAACAATGATAGCCTCAATAAGCTGTTCTTTGTTACTGTCTAATACTTCCGTTTATTAGGTTATAAGACAAACAAGTTGGGATTGAAATAAAGTAGAAACATAAATAAATATATTGTTTGGCTATATATTAAATGTTCTTATAGCAGACAAACTACAGTAAAGTCCGGTTTATGCGGATTAATGTGGCAGAGTCTTAATTCGGATAGCTGAAAATCAGGATAATCTGTAAATATAACAGTATAGCGGTCACAAAGACAACTGTCGTGAACAGCGCCTGAAATATTAGGGCTAAAACTGTATTTAACTACAGTACAATATAATAGCCCCAAACTATCACAGGCGTTTAACGTGATAAAAAGTCGTTTTTAATTTTATTAAGAGTAAAAAAATTATAATAAAGTCTGGAAAACAAAGCAGTACTTTTTATTAATTTTAAGTCAGAAATGAAACACTCCAATCCAAAAAGAAAAATTGTTTTCTTTCATATTGATTTCTTGTCTACATCTTCAATCTAGAAACAGTTCATTTAGTAAAAAAGTATTTAATTGTGTTTTGTTTTTTTTCTCACTTTTATTATATCTTTCCACCAGAAACTATCAGCTGCAGTACTCTCGTCAGAATACAGGAAGTGCATTTATATGTTACATAATCATCGTTAGTTGATGCGGAGAGCTAATACTAGGGTTGCGTCTGAAATTTTGAAGTTGCTTCAGATCAAATTTACATTTTAAATGTTACTAATTTTTAGAGGTCTGCGGTAAAGGAAATTATGAGGTCGGTACGGTACAAATTGTTGTACCTCGGTTCTCGGTACAAATTCGGTATAGTATGGTACATGAGAATAATGCCGCTAGTTACATTGACCGAGCTCATTCTTTTATTTATAAGTATTTTCCAGAACTTAATTAGTGAAAACATGGAGAAAGGAATTTAAAAAAAGATATACAATGTCAGAAGAATTATTTTACTATACTAATTTTCAAACTGTTATATGATTTTTAAAATTCATTCTTTAAAAAACATATCACATTAAACATATTAATAGTTAATTAAACATTATAATTTATGTTGTAACTAATAAGGGCAAATAATCTTCTCAAGTCTATATGAAACTAAGGATGAACAAACAAAATAAAAAACTATAATGTACAGTAGAACCTTGATTAACCGTCACCCTTTTAACCGCCACCCCGCTAGCGCAAACAAAATTATGTTTTCACAGCGCCAGTCTGGATCATCTGTTGAGGCTCAATGATGAGTAGTGACGAATGTACTGTACACGTGAAATGTGCGTGAATCATTGGCGGCAAGGGTAGTGACCCAGCTGGTTCTTCTGTTCTTTGGTAAAAGTACGTACATGTACAGTTGATATTTCATTGTTTTCTTATTAAAATATCCCTCAAGTCTGAACACGTTCTCAGGGAATCAAAAAAAAGAAATAGCTGGAAATTAAAAATATTTAATCACATAAACTTATATTTCAAGGTTCAAGTTTGTTATCTTTTACTGTTTAAGTGAAGAAAATCCTCACACGAACGTAATTCCAAGCCACGTCGGTTATTAGCAATATGCACTTACCAGCAGGTAAACGCTCACTAAACTAGACACAGGCAGTAGACAGACGTGATCCCAGTAAGGGTGGGGGTAGGGGGAGAGTGATTTATTTTTAGCACAGGCCCAACTAGAAACAATGGCATGTCATGGGACGTACATCCACCCGCCAAGGTCACTGCCCTTATAATAACATCGTCAAAAGGCTATCAGAGCAAAAAGAAAGAATCACACATAAAAAATCACGAAACTCAGTTTAAAAGTTTTTCACTGTGATTAAAAAAATCACAGGTAATCCCATCAATATTTGAAACACGACAAATACAAGCTTCACATTGGTACGACTATTTCGTTGCGTCAAAAGGAGGAACGGTTCCCTGATCGCATAAGCTGCTACACGTGGATACGAAAATAAGCTGCTAATGCACAATAATTTAGAGCTGGCAGGGAGATGGTTGGTTGCCTGAAGTCCTGGTGACAGTAAGATTGTTTTAAATTATCATTCACTAACACGCTGTGAGCCAGTCTTATGTTCAGTATTTGCCGTACATCTGGCAGTGTTGTAATTCTATATTACTTGTAGAGTATAAAGCCTTTTATAAAGCACTTGTTATCCTCCTCTAAGTAATAATGTAAAAAAAATATCTGACACTTTGTCAAACTGGCAAAAAGTTAAAACCAACAAATCCAAAAAACTTATACCGGTAACACTAACAAGCACACCCACTGTTGCCCTAAGCAACAGATTTGACTTATTCTCAGAGACAGAATGTATCTCAGAGAATGAAGAAGTTATCAGAGGCTTGGAAGAGGAGAGAAATGACGAGACTACATCATTAAATAGCATAAAATCAAAGCCAAAAGGACATAGAAGACCATCAAAAAGGCATAATATTAGTTTACCAGTGGAAAGAGGAATGAGGAAATAAAATAAAAAATCATTGAAGCCACTAACAATTTACTTTTTAAATATAAAATCTATTAGAAATAAAATATACATGTTAAACATATGGTTACAAAAATATGACTGTGATATTTTAACTTTAAACGAACATTGGTTAAATCCTCATGAATCATCTCTGTACACCCCACTTGGGTATAAGTTGGCTGGCATTTACTGTAGAGAGACACCTTTTATTAGGGGTGGAAGTGCCATTTTTGTTAAGGAAGATATAGATTTTCATGTTATAGATTTTTCTCAGTTTTGCACTAACTTTGCATTTGAGGTGACAGGTATGATTATTCCAAAAAATAATATTATAGTAGTAACTGTTTATAGAACTCCAGACTCAAGCTTATCTTTATTTTGTAATATTTTAGAATCACTATTGGTGTACTTAAATAACCGGTATATCAATTTAATCTTAACGGTTAATCTTAACGGGTGACTACAATATAAACATTAGGGAAAACAAACCTGATATAGAATACTTTTTGAATTTGTTAAGGTCATTCAGTCTTTACTGCCTGCATAGAGAAGAAACACGAGGTAAATCATGTTTAGATAACATTATTACAAATCTGAATAGAGACAAGATCGAATGTAATGTTATCAATCCTCATTTGTCTGACCATGCTGGAGTTTTGGCTCTTTTTTATGACTGGAGTCTCCATGTAGAGCACGTTGATACGCCTATTCAGATTAAGAACATAAGATCACTTTCACCTAGAGCCATCCAGAATATTAAAAAAATGAATTGCTTCACTTTGATTGGCAAATATTGTATTTTTTTTAAGAGCCAAGAGTTAAATGGTTTACATCTGAGCTAAATATAATTAGAGATCATATTTTAGTATTGTATGATAGATTTCAGCTAAAAAAGGGCACAATACATGAATCTGAATGTAAACATTTATATCATAAAGCCAAGAAAATATATAAAGAAAACATTATCCAAGCAAAAAAAAGGGAAATGAAAATTACATTTTAAATTCAAATAATAGATACAAGGCTGCTTGGAATATAATAAAAAATGAATCTTTGAGTAAAAGTAAGAATTGTGAAGTCGTTATAAGTTCTGATACATTTAATAACTATTTTGTTAACTCTGTCTGTGACATAAAAAATAGCAGACAGGATGAATGTTTTGATTCTGCTGAACAGTTTCTATACAACTATGTTTCTAGTAAGCAAATAGGAAACTTAACTTTTAAGTCAGATCTAATAACAGAAGATGCAATTCTAAAATGTGTATCCAAACTGAATAATTCAAAGAGTGAGGACTTTTATGGTATGTCTAATAAGTTATTAAAAGAAATCATACATATTATAATTGGACCCCTTTTATACCTATTCAATAAAATGCTATATCAAGGTGTGTATCCTGAAGCTTTGAAGTTGACAAAGATTATACCTGTTTATAAGAAGGGCGACAGGTCAGATCCATCTAATTATCGCCCAATTGCACTGGTTCCAATAATAAGTAAAATATTTGAATATTGTTTTAAAGAACAATTGTATAACTACTTTCTCCGTAATAATCTTCTCTGTAATGAGCAGTTTGGTTTCCTGCCTGGTCGCAATACGATTCAAGCAGTTGAAATGTTAATAGAAAATGTTTTAGACAATTTTGAAACAAAATCTTTCTCATCTGCAACCCTGTTAGACCTCACTAAAGCCTTTGATTGTATTTCCCATAGGTTACTAATAAGTAAATTGTCTGCCTATGGTATCAGAAACAATGAGATAAGGTTACTGGCGTCCTATCTATGTGACCGTAAACAAATGGTGGTGCAAGGGCAACTCCATTCTAACTTAAAATTTACCAAAGCAGGTGTTCCACAAGGCTCAGTGCTTGGGCCTTTCTTATTCATTGTTGCTATGAATGACTTTGCTTATAGTATGCCATGTAAGGCAGTATTGTATGCAGATGATACAACTTTATTTAATTATAGCACAGATATAGAAAATTTATTACTAGAGAAAGAACAGTGCTTGGAGGCAGCTTCAGAGTGGTTTTCAGCCAATGATTTAATTATAAATAGTAATAAGACTGAAAGTTTGGTATTTTCTATGAATCACCTAATAAGTAGTAATGAGACCACTGTTAAACTGCTAGGTATATATTTAGATAGTAAGCTGAGCTGGGACAGTCATGTGTCTACCTTATGCACCAAATTGGCACGTGTCTCATACCTCATACGTAAGTTGAGAGGTACTGTTAGCACTAATATGCTAATTACTGTGTATTATGCATTTTTTCACTCCCATCTGAGATATGGGATCACTCTTTGGGGTAACAGTTCCGGCGCTAAAAAGGTTTTCATTTGGCAAAAGAAAGCTCTCAGAATAATAAAGAACATTTCTAACAGAGAGACCTGTTTACCTTTATTTAAAGAATTTAAAATACTTACACTCTACATTTATTGCTGCTTATTGGATGTAAAAAAAACACTTGATGACTATATTAGTAGGCAAAATGTACACTGCCACCAAACTAGAAAAAAGTACTTATTAGACTTACCATGTATAAGGCTTGAAAAAACGAGAAGCAGCCATATTTTTATGAAAATTAAATTATTTAATAAATTGCCTGAAAAAGCTTGGATTGTCAAGTTTGATCATTTTAAAACAGTTTTAGAAAAGTGGTTAGCTGGGATGGCTTTTTATACAATTGATGACTATTTGGCCTGTGATATTGTAAATTTATGCTTTTAGTCGCTATGTTAAGCTTTATGACCGTGTTAAAGTATTTATATTATTTATCTTCTGTTAAATTAATTTAAACCCGTTTTATTCTGTTGAGTCTTGTTAATATCTGTATTGTTGTTATTGATGTTATTGAAACATAGGGAAGAAGCTATTACCGTAGGGTCTGGAGAGTCTTAAGCCCGACCATGTTATTTTTTCTTCTTTAGGTGCCCAGAGTCCAAAAACAATAGTCGTTAAAATTTTTTTATATATATATATATGTATATGTATATATGTATATATATATATATGTGTCTGTGAACACGATAACTCTCGTAAAAATGGTCCAATCAAGACCAAATTTGGTAGAGACGTGTATTCCTACAAGTGCTCGGACGAGTTCGTAAACCAGACATATCGGTCAATGGGAACGGGTAGTTTGGGGGGGTTTTGTACCCCAAAATGGGGTTTTTTGCGTTTTTCACATGTAATTTTTGAAAATTTCTAATTTTATATTTCACCATTAGAATCAGCTTAAAAAACTACACAATTAAGTTCCTTAAAGTTTTTCTCTATCTCCAACGGTTACCGAGATATTAAAAAATCTAAACACAGTACGTTGTATTGTGGGGCTCCAATGTTAATCTTATGGAGGATAGGGAAAAATTAATATTTCCATATTAATGAATATTTTTGGATAAAACTTGATATTTAGCTTCATGTGGTTGAGATCTATCCATTTATGCTTAAAAATCATAGTTTATGTGTTTATCATGGCAGCAAACCTGCATACTCTTTTCCCATATTAATCATATAGGGAATAGGCAAACTCCTTTATTTATGGACAGATGTTGAAGAAAGTTGGTATAAATGTTAAGATAAAAATTATTTATGGTAGAGATGTCTAATTTCAGTGTTCCTCACAGCAGCAAACCTGCACACTCTTTGCCATGTTAATCTTATGGAGAATAGGGAAATAATTTTCACGTTTATGGACAGATTTTTTGTTTTAACTTATCATATATTATTGATTTTCTGTTAATAAATTTTAAAACGTTTATTCTGTTGAGTCTTGTTAATATCTGTATTGTTGTTATTGATGTTTATTATTGATTTTATTGTTACTTAGTTTTTAATAACCAATGTTAATGTTTTTATAACAAATGATGACCTTATACATAATTTTGTATCTTGTCTATGACTTTGTAAATTGCAATTTCAATTTTTGCTTAACGACAATAAATACATTTGAATTTGAATTTGAACTTTAACGGTCGGGTTTTATTTAATGTTTTCGACAGGAGATGTTCCATAGTTATATTTGATAACATCCTAGACTGGATAGTGACTTAATTTTTACTTATTTGTACCGTACCGAACTTGTACCGAAAAAAATCTTGTACCGTACCCGAAGTTCCACACGTTCCAACAAGGCTTAGAACCGTACCGAACAAATTTTTTCGGTGCATCGCAGATCCCTACTAATTTTTAAAGCTTAATTCGGACAGGATGAAATCCAAATGATTCGGATCTGGATAAACTGGACTTTACTGTAAATAATTGACTAATTTATTTAATAATGTTTAATTTCGTACTTACTTCTTAGACTGTGTTATTTATAAGTTACTATAGCATTTATTGGCAATCCAGGTTAGTGTCTGATATCCTTGAATAGGCTACTATTCTTTAATATTTGTTTAGATTTTGTGAATCTGTAACACTTTTTAGATTTAAACATTTTGAATACTGGAGTTCTGGAAGTTAGCATGAAATATAACTTACCCAGGTTAAGAGCCTCTTTAATCTTATTCTTGCTAAGGAAGTGACTGACAAATGCTGCTACTGCCTGACCTCTTCTTACACCAGCACTATCAAGGTCAGTCAAGACCTAAAACACTTTCTTAGTTTTTATTTGTCCATAAAAAAATACAAAGTATCTAAGAAGATATGTATAAATGATATAATTGCATATTTATTAGAAATGTGTTGACAGTGAATTTTTTGGATAAAATCCTGATATAATAGTTAGGGTTCGGATCAGATAATTGGCTTTGCCTTTGAATACTTGCAATAACAGCGGAATCACTTATCTCTAATAAACAACAATTATTTTATTTTATGTAAAGTATGCCATTCACATTATTAGCTTATTTTCTCTTCTGAAATGTGCTAAACCACAAGAGATTCAAACCCACGTTTATAACTCCTGGCTAAGCAAATATGTTTTATTATAAAAAACTGAGAAAATACTTCATTCTATTACTTGTTAGAACAATAGTTCTAACAAGTAGCAGCACCAATCAAATCATAACCTATAGAAAAACATATCTCGCTTGGAAAACTCTGTTGGGGGCTTGGGGTCATCCATGAGTGATCACTAAATACATTTAATTCCTGAGTACTACAGTTAAAATGTTAAGTTTATAATAAATTAAGGCATTCCTCAATTCAGTATTTAAAATAAAAATCATTTAAGATATGAAATTTAACATTACCTCAGGGAAACTTTTGGATTTGGTGGTATAAGGCAGGAAGTAGTCTCTTAGTGTTTCAGAGTTGACAGGAATTCCAAACTCCATTTCCATCTGCTTCATAATCTCTAACATGCCTGTAAACACACTCATTTTAGCAATTTTCCCATAGGGAAGAAGCTATTACCGTAGGTCTAATTTATTTTTAATATTTTAAATGCAAGCATAATGCTTAAATTCTATTAATAGTCTGTTAAAATATATATTGTTCAGTAATTTTACTCGTTAAAATAGGCCCTAATAACTGTAGCCTTTTATTTTATTGGAAGGCGCGGATTACTCCCAAGGTACTTCAGCCATAGCGGCTTTTTGCGCACCTCTGTGGGTTGCGGCATTATCACATAGCGAAAAGCCATTTGTGATTGGCGGGATTTGAACCCGGGACCTTGGGCACCAAAGCCCCACACTCTACCTCTAGACCAGCGCGCTCCTCCCCTAACTATAGCCTAGGGGTGTGCGATGCATCGAAAATGTATCGAAATTTCGATTCAATTCGATTCGCTGCATCGAATCGCGATTCGATACAGAGGTAATCGAAATCCCGATGCATCGAGCGAGTCCCGATGCACAGCAGCACGTGTAGATCCTAATGGCATAGCTTATACCGATTTTCATGTTTTGAAACAAATTTATTTAATGTCTATGTTTGTGCAATCCAATTTTCCTTTTTATTTTGTTATTCAAACTGATTTTAAATCCTTTCTCAAAATTGACAAACAAGTCAGAGAAGTTTTAACACAACAACAGCTTATGTGTAGAGATGGACGTTATTTAACATAACAGTCTGAATAACAGTGTTATCGACGCGCCGACGTTATAACGGCAACGAAGTTATCGAGACTCCCTGTTATTCTAATAACAGTTAACTCCCAACGAACGTTAGTGGATAACAGTTTAGATCAACGCTATTAAATAACCATCTGGACAAAGTTTTATCGAAATAACGAATAACGCTCGTCCAGCCTGCAATTTACCGGGCAACGTAGGTTATTTACCAACTGTTGTTAATAACTGTTGTCGATTTTCGCTGTCGATGGTGGAGGGGGAATCCTGTTGAGACAGGAAAGAGTTTTAAGAGGAAACCTAGCCGTTCAATTTTGAATAGGCCTATTTATAAATCAAATAAAGAATAGTTGTAGCTACAGTATTTGGCTTTCTGTTCTCACGAATGTTACCATAGCGTTACTATTACTAGGTACTATTTGATGATAAATTTTAAAAACAGGTAACTTTGTAACCGAGCGTCGTTCTCGTTTAAAATCAAAACATATTCAACAATTACTCTTTTTAAATTCAAACAATTACCTATTGAATAAGTAATGCCATGTATGTAGAAAGGACTATTATGACAGTACTACTAATCTTTGTTATTTTATGTTAAATAAATATAATACCAGTCAATAAAACGCTATATTATCCTATTTATAATACTAAATTATTTATTGACCTTTATATTCCATACAAATATTTCTAATACATGTAAAGTAGCTAAAGAAAAAGAAAATCTAAATCTATATTAGTAGCAGTGATAATGTAGGTAATAAAGTTTACCTCAGAATTACGGGGCTGTATTATAATAACAGTAGTAATAACAGTTGTCAAAATAACAGGTTACGATAACACGTTATTGGATAGCTCCGTTGCGTTGCGTTATAACTGTTACTGGAAAATAGCGATAATTCACATCTCTACTTACGTGACGTGACGATTACAATTTTAATTGAAGCTGTTTATGGTTAGGTATTCCTCCGCTGGACACAACAGACATCAATAGTAACAAAAAATACATCAAAACATTTTAACAACCAAAATTGAATTGTATTTATTTAAATCATAGTTTGTTTAGTTTAGTTTTAATAATGGCTCCTTTTTCATCGCAGTATCAATTGACAGCTTCCATTGCATTTCTTACGAAGCAAAAAAGTAGATCCATAGTTTTTTAATAATATTTATTCCGAAAACTAAACCTTGAGTATTTGACATTATTCTAAATTGTCTATTATAATTTGCATATTAGATGTTTTATCAGTATGACGAATCATGAATAAAAACATTAAATTTGTGATTCTCAGTTAAATCGGGTGTAAGCTATTATTGTTAAGAGATAAGTGGTGGACAGGTGGTCAGACAATAGCGGCAGTAGGTAATAAAAAATGACCTTGAGTCTTGCTCTGGGACTAGGGGGTTTGTTGATATTTGGAACTGACTGAGCGACTTCATTATTTTGTTTTTGGGTCAAATACTTACTTATATTTCTGTACATAGTATGATCTAGTTAAAAATTGAGTTTTATGTTTTCTCTTTAAATAATCATTAATCTGAGGTGATTTTTAATAAATAAGCAATACAATTAAATTGTGTGTGTTTAATTAATTAAGAAATTTACTTTTAAATAAGAGGAATGATTAAATAGTTTTAAATAAATATGCAACCACAGCTAACTTCATTTTTAAAAGTTTTATATATTTTTAAATTTAAAATATGAATTTGATTAGAAACTAACCATTTGATATGGATGATACTAAAACTATTTTTTTTTAAATAACAGTTTACTTCTGTTTTTATATTTTCTATATTATAACTTTTTAAATTTTTATTTATAGTTTTCACTACAATACTACTCATTTCCTCTAGTAATATCTTTTATTTTTCTCATTTCCAAATTTGTTGGATATGTTATTTTTTTAAACCTATACAAAAGAATTTTGAAATTGTATCAAAATTTTAAAACTAGAGATATATTTTTTGTCATACAATAGGTTTTTATTTAATTTAGTAGTTTATAATAGATATATAATATATTTTTAATAATTGTAGACCTACATTAATTTTTTTAAATAATTCTTGTTTAGTCTCGTCAAGGCTAGAATATTCCAAGTTATTAAAACTTTTAGCGAATCTTGGAAATATTTTAGCGAACTTTGCTTTATTGATATAATATACATAGATAAAATACCTTAACACAAATCTTTGGAACTTGAAAGTTATCAAACTAAAAATTATCAAACTAATTATGAACTGTAAAATTTAGTGAATAGTCTAATAATATATTTTTTGGTTTTAATTCCATGGTTTTTTTATTATCTTCTGATATATGATTTCTGTTTTACAGGAAATTGTGTTGTGTGTTTGTCGTGTTGTATCGAATCGAATCGCATCGATTCGTATTGGAATTCTTTGTATCGCATCGTTGTATCGAATCGAAATTTTTCTGCTGCATCGCACACCCCTACTATAGCCTTTAGGTCGTTTCTAAAATATTGTTTGAGGAAGTACTTTTTTCATAATATTAATTTATTTTTAATCATTTATATGTACGAATAGTTCTTAAATTCTCTAAACCGTTTGTAATATTAAATATTGTTCAACAATTTTACTTATTTGAGTAGGACCTGTCTATTTCATGTACAACCTTTAGACATTTAATTTTCTTTCTATCAAAAAGTATTTAAATGGAAGGTTTAAAACTCTTGAGTAATAGTATACTTTTATTGTTTTCATATCATCAATTTATTTTTATTATTTTAAATGTAAGCAGAATACTTAAATTGGTTGAAACGAAATATCTGTTTAAATAAATATTAATGTTAATCATTAAACATTAATATTTATTTAAACAGATTCAACTCAATCAGAACCAACCTGACCTAACCTGATGAGAAAATGAATTCTAATGCACATACAGTACAACCTTAATAATTAGGAGTCTGCGGTACAGGAAATTATGTCAGTACGGTACGGTACAAATTGTTGTACCTCGGTTCTCGGTACAAATTCGGTATGGTACGGTACACGAGGATAATGCCGCTAGTAAAATTGACTGATCTCATCCTTTTATTCATAAGTATTTCCCAGAACTTATTTAGTGAAAATATAGAAAAAGGAGTTTAAAAAAATATATACAATGTCAGAAGAAATATTTTACTGTACTAACTTTCAAACTGTAATATGATTTTTTTAAATCCATTCTGTAAAAAACATATCACATTAAACATATTAATAATTATTTAAACATTATAATTTATGTTGTAACAAATTAATAAGGGGAAATAATCTTCTCAAGTCTATATGAAACTAAGGATGAACAAACAAAATGAAAAACTATAATGTATTTTATTGTTGAACAAAAAATACAGAAAATATACTGAGTCAATACAATTAGCCAAGGGTTCACTAGATCTATGTTTTATATTGTCCTGGTCCTTTATTATTTTTAATTCAACCAATCACAATCATTGTTTAAATTAAATCAAACACTTTCATAAAATGTCAAAGGGCTCTTTAGACTAAAATAGTTATTTTAGTATAAAGTCGTTAATAGTTTGATATTACAGAGGAACCCCTCAAATCTGAACAGTTCTCAAGAAAAAAAAAATAGCTGGAAATTAAAAAAATAATCATATAAACTTATTTTTCTAGGTTTCAAGGTTTAAGTCTGTTATCTTTAACTGTTGAAGTGAAGAAAATCTTCACACTGACATAATTCTAAGCCACGTCAGTTATTAGCAATACGCACTTACCAGCAGGTAAACGCTCACTAAATTAGACACAGACAGTAGACAGACACAATACGCAACACAGTAAGGGTAGGGGGAGAGTGATTTAATTTTAGCAGAGGCTCGACTAAGAACAATTGCACGTCATGGGACGTACATCCACCCGCCAAGGTCACTGCCCTTATTAGATTAGATTATTGAAATGGCGACCATACCACAAGGTAGGTATTTTAAGCCAAGTATGAATGAGAGTTGATTGTAAGATGATTGTGGCGCGATCTTGTAGTCTTGTTACTGACTAAGGCTGACATGTTCCTTAGACTGGACTGTTGATTAATAGCCCAACAGCCGATGGCAACTAAGGGACCTACAGTTTAACATGGAATTCGAACCACGACCTCTGAATTACAAATTGGTCTAATTATGAGGATGATCTTTGCGGATTAACGTAGCTTTCAATAGTGCAGACGTTAATCCACACAAGAGAACACTACACCCACCGACTATCGCTCACAACTATCCACAATTTGTGACCTCCAAGTAGCTGGATTACAGGATGATGCCACCATCCCAGTCATCAACTTATTGATATTTTTATATTGCCTGATATTGAGTCACACGTAACGTATTGAGACGAAATAAGTGTGTAATATAAACTGAATAACATACTGTTTTAACTATTAACTATTTTATGATTTTAACTTTATAACAAAAAATATATCTCTATTTTTAAAATGTTGATCAAATCTTAAATCTCTTGTGTATAGGTCTAAAAAATGTTTGTATTTACTTCCCTGTGGGAAATAGGTTAGATCATGAATATGTCTAAAGGGAATGCTTTCAGTTCATCTAAACAACTGTTCTTATTCTTTTATAATTTAAAATTCAATACAATAGTTCTAGTAGTTTCTATGGAAACCTGTTACATGTTTTCCATCTTAAAAATCACTAACACCCCCCACAGCTAAGACATATCCATGTCAAAAACATATATAAATATAGATATATTATATTAAAAAACATATTTAAAACATTGGCAAATGTTTAGGGCCTATTTAAACGAGTAAAATTACTGAACAATATTTATTTTAACAGACTATTTAACAGAATTTAAGCATTATGCTCGCATTTAAAATAGAATTTTCTTTATTCTCCCGATGTACTCGTACATTTCGCTACAAAAGTGTAGTATCATCACTCAAGAATTTACCCTGTGATGATGCTACACTTTTGTAGCGAAATATACATTCGGAGAGTAAAGAAAATTTTTAAATCTACAGGCAAATGAAGGTAACAAATTATTATTATTAAATTAATTATTATTAAATCTCCAATGGTTATAAAGTTAAGGCCTATTAAAATGAGTAAAATTAAAACAATATTCATTATTACAGACTTTTCAAACAACAAAACTTAGTAAAGAAGCAGTCTTTAGTTCAAGAATATACAGCTGATTTAATACAGTATATAAATAATCAATCGTGCTAAACACCTGTAATGAAATAACAAAGAACATATTTGGCCATCTATGCTGGCCATCCAAGTTTTCACTGCATTTTAACGCGGCCTGTGCCAATGACCGCCAGAGCCATGAGGAACACAGCTACGAAAATCAATCCAAGCTGACAAGAAAATGGCCGTGTCCAGCTCTGCTGGCCACCCGATCTCAGAGAACAATCGTTAAATACAGCATCAGAGTGCAAAGAGTTAAGGGATTTTAGTAAAAAATTTCCTTGTGGAAAACACATAGCAAACTTTAAACCCCTTATTATCACCCTTAGCCCATGTTATGTACAACAATCAACTAGACATCCCCTAAGTTTGACCAAATTAGAGGGAATCGGTTTCGGTGGTGGGGACGGACAATTGCCTTGAATTGCTGGGGTCATCGTCTTTTGAAACCCTTAAATTCAAATAAATAAATCACTCAAGCGGTCTGTCAGACCGCACCCAGGACATTAAGGGTTAATAATTTTTTTTCTGAAACAACTAAAATTAAGATTGTAATCTAACCCATACTGAGTAGCTTGATTTATGAAGTTTCTGTAGAGAACAATGTATTGACCCTAAAATAACAATATTCTGTGGTTAACTCTTTTTAGCCAAAATATGACTTATGGTGTTTTTGAAATGAACCGTTCGACATAGGATTTAAAAATTTACAGAAACATTGTAAATTACTTACGGTTAAAGTCTTTAGTTTTTCCAGCAGTGACAAGAGAAGGCCAGAAATAATGGACTCGGATAGGTTCTCCTGTCTTCTTGAAAGCCTTGAGCAAATCTAAGGCAAGATGTGTGTTGGAGTGGTGAAAACTGGCGTTCACTGCAACCCACAGACCGAGGCTAGTGTGGCCGTCCTTCTCTAGCTGGGCAATCCACGCCAGAATCTGATCCACTGGCTAAGCACATGACATTGATAAGTATCACATTTACTGCAACTACAGAACGAGGCTAGTGTGGCCGTCCTTCTCTAGCTGGGCAATCCATGCCAGAATCTGATCCACTGGCTAAGCACATGACATTGATAAGTATCACATTTACTGCAACTACAGAACGAGGCTAGTGTGGCCGTCCTTCTCTAGCTGGGCAATCCATGCCAGAATCTGATCCACTGGCTAAGCACATGACATTGATAAGTATCACATTTACTGCAACTACAGAACGAGGCTAGTGTGGCCGTCCTTCTCTAGCTGGGCAATCCATGCCAGAATCTGATCCACTGGCTAAGCACATGACATTGATAAGTATCACATTTACTGCAACTACAGAACGAGGCTAGTGTGGCCGTCCTTCTCTAGCTGGGCAATCCACGCCAGAATCTGATCCACTGGCTAAGCACATGACATTGATAAGTATCACATTTACTGCAACTACAGAACGAGGCTAGTGTGGCCGTCCTTCTCTAGCTGGGCAATCCATGCCAGAATCTGATCCACTGGCTAAGCACATTACATTGATAAGTATCACATTTACTGCAACTACAGAACGAGGCTAGTGTGGCCGTCCTTCTCTAGCTGGGCAATCCATGCCAGAATCTGATCCACTGGCTAAGCACATGACATTGATAAGTATCACATTTACTGCAACTACAGAACGAGGCTAGTGTGGCCGTCCTTCTCTAGCCGGGCAATCCATGCCAGAATCTGATCCACTGGCTAAGCACATGACATTGATAAATCTGTTGATTGTGAGAAAATTGAACTTTTCTCTGGAACCGTTAGTTATAGACTAATGATCCATGGTACTAATTTGTACTAATTTGTTTTTTTTATCGGTTTTGGTGGTGATTAGATTAGATTAGATAATTGAAACGGCGACCACACCACAAGGTATGTATTTGCCAAGTATGAATGAGGATTGAGTATAAGATGATTGTGGTACGATCTTGTAGTCTAGTTACTGACTAAGGCTGACATGATCCTTAGACAGGACTGTTAATTAATAGCCCAACAGCCGATGGAAACTAGGGGACCTACAGTTTAACATGGAATCCGAACCACGGCCTCTGAACTACGAATTGGTCTAATTTTGAGGATGGTATTTGACGGATTAACATAGTATTCAATAGTGAAGACGTTAATCCAAACAAGAAAACACTACACCCACCTACCATCACTCACAACTATCCACAATTTGTGACCTCCAAGTAGCTGGATTACAGGACGACGCCACTGTCCTAGTCACATTAATTTTTACAATTATTGTTTTGTAAAAAAATATTTTTTTAACTTTCAAGCTTTTAATTACTAGTTTTACAGAAGTAAGGGTGGTCTCACATTATTTGAGACTGTGATATCTATACACAATGAATTTTTAATCAAAATCGTTTGAGCAGATTTTGAGACATATATGTTTTTCACATTTTTAAGAGTTTTTAGGGGCAAAAATACCCTTAAATATAAAAAATTAAAAAAAGTTTACCTGCATACCAAATTTCATAAAATCGGACAATCAGAGGGTTCTTGGGGTTTGTACACATGTCTTTGTTGTACACGTCAGCCAAGCCGGCAATTTGTGCATAGGCAATAGTCACTGTGAGCGACGCTGCATCCCTCAAAGAGTTAAGGGAAAAAGTATGTTTCAGTCCACTAATGCCTTTTATTTGGATTCAGGAAGCCTCAAAACGGAACTCAAATTCAAAATTTCAAATTCAAAACAATACTTTCTCCATGTACAATGCATAAAGGGAGAAAGTAAAAATGTGTATTCCACAAACTTTTGATGCATGCACGTACTTCTTACGTGTATGCATGATTGTATTTGACATCAACTTAACATTGTATTAGACAATACAGTAGAACCTCGATTAACCGTCAGTCTCTATTAACCGCCACCCCGCTAGTGGAAACAAAATTATGTTTCGCGTCAGCGCCGGCCTGTATCGTATGTTGAGGCTCTATGATGAGTAGTGACAAATGTACTGTACACCTGCAATGTGCGTGAATCATTGGCGGCAAGGGTAGTGACCCAGCTGGTTAATCCCTTACACTGTCTTCTGCATTCCACTGCTACTGTTTCATTTCAGTTCAGTATGGTGATTGGCTACAGTGAACTGAAGTTATTGCCGATTTCGAGTGCAATTCCTACTAGTGTTTTACGTGCTTTACCGTTTATTGTTGACAGTGCTGTTTATACGTAGTGTGTAATGCTCTTATGTAATGGCTGAGAAACGGAAACGTGTAGTTTTGGGACCCGACAATAAACAATGAATTATTAAACGCTGATGCTTCTTCTCAGAAAAAATTAAAAACATGACCGCCTGAAAGCTCGACGAGGAAAGAAACAATAGAAAACGCCTGATTATTTTAAAAACCAAATACCGGTAACGTAAGTTTTGAGAGTAAAAGCTAAGAACATAGAAGATATATATATCTTGTGTTCTTTGGTAAAAGTATGTACATGTACAGTTGATATTTCATTGTTTTCTTATTAAAATATTTTAATAAATTATTTTCTACTTGAACTGGCCTAGTTTTGTTTTTTCTCATTTAAAATAAATTCACATTCAGCAATCATGAAAATTAATTAGGACTTACAATGGCCCCGTTATAACATGAATTGCGATGTTGCCACACCAAACACTGTCTAGGTGCTAAGTTGTATCAGTGCTATTATTATTTCTATTATCCGTCTATTCGGTTATCCGTCATGGTCTCAGTCCCGAGGGTGACGGTTAATCGAGGTTCTACTGTAATGCAAAGCATGGAGTGGGCTAAAATGATTGCTAATATATTAAATAAAAATATCATTTTGATGTGTTTCTAATCTATCATGAGACATACCCTATTGCACTTGACAAGATATTTGATGAACAGGTGGCCACTCATGTTGGGGGATGCCTCGTCACGAACAGGTGGATTCATGGTAAGGAAGACCTTGTATGCTGCTTCATCTTTCCCAGCAGTGTTCAAACGAATCATTACATTCACTGCATCTTGGTTGTAACCCATGCTATGCCTAATGTTCTTCAGTACCTATAATGGTTAAAGGAATTTTGTTGTAGTACCCATTTTATACTTTTCATCCAAAAATTCAGATATTTATTGGAATTTACCAGATTCACAAACCTCTAACAACAAAGAAATATTTTTAAACTAGATAGATGTTTCAACGAGAGGAAATGAACAATCGGAGGAATATTAACTAAACCTAGGTACAGCAAAAAAGCCAGTTTAGTGAGCTAAAGGGATTAAAATTGATGTTTACATTACATTGTTCTGACCTAAATTTTATTTAAATTAGATACATATTTAGTGTTTATTACTGCAGTAGTCTACTTAATTTTACATTGTCAGATAGCATTCAAGTTGTAGAGTTTTGTGAAATTAATAGGAACACCAAACAAATGCTAAGAACATGTGAAAGAAATTTTATAAATGGAAAGCTGGGCAAAGCAGAAAATGTCAGAACCACAAACAATACCTGACATTTTTTCAAAAGATAAAAATGGAAATTTAGTAGTGTGTTTAGTATTTCAAACAGTTGGTGAAGCCATCCTTGCTGTCGGCCAGCGCCACTAGGACACTCCCCTCCACTCCTACTTCTTCACTGTCAACCTGACTGTCGGTGTGTCGAGACGCTCGCCACTGCTCCTTCAAGGACTAAATAAATACATATGTTGTAACATTTGTAACCCACTATATTTGTTTTCCCTAGTTTGTTTGTGTCTTAATGTAGTGTGTCTTTATTCGCACCCAGGAGTTAACAGGCTGCTGACACTGCCCAACGCGTCCACCCTGTGAAACTGCCGCAGACTGGGTCTATGAAGAAACCAGCTGAGGTGGCTTCCCAATTATAGCCCTTTAAAAGCTGTTGTTTCCCGCTTTATCAAACATAGTCAGGTGCTTAAGTATGGAAAGTCTATTTTGAAGAACTTCTAAACTGTGATGATCCTGGTAGTAGAGACATAAAAGAAAACCTAAAATATCATTAGGGTTGGGTTGATTCCAAACATTGATTCTCGATTCCACCGATTCTCAGGGTTGGAATCGATGAATCGGAAATGATAGTTTAATGTCGATTCCGATTCTTCGATTCTACACGCTTGTTGTTCCGCAGACGACAAACAGCAAGAGAAAGAATTGTGTTTGTTTTCCATGTCAAAATATCTTAATAACATACAGTCATCATTGTTTTGACAATTGGTTTTCTGATCTGAGATCAGGAAACCAATCGTCGCCATGCCGACTCAAAATTATTGTTCACTTTCAGTTTATTGTAGTAGCCACGTAAATAAAAACCCATATTTCATTTTGAAGCAATCCTATATCTAGCTCCGAAACTAAACTAACAAGTACCCAGTACAATTCAATAAATATCCGAAATTACTGATGGGCCACAAAAAAAAAAAAAGAGCATTAACACTCAAACTTTTCATTTCAGATTACATCGTCTTTTATCTTACATATAATAATAAAATAGATCTTATTTCTAAATATATAAAACAAAGTCGTGTTAGTTATACGCATTATAAATCGAGAACGGCTGGACCGATTTTAATGATCTTTGATTATTTGGATTCGTCTCTGCTCCGGTCATGCTTTAGGCATATTCAGTTTCCATATATTCAATTAGTTTCCATTTCATAGCGTTTTCAATTTCTAATGTTAACCTTATGGGGACTAAGTTTGTTTACAAATGTTCTACAATAAAGACATTTGATTTCTCAAGCTACATCTGTTGTTTTACTTTCCATTAGCAATATGCTTTACTATCCAATGCCATCTGAATCATTCATTAATGTACAACTATGGAGTAAATGTGTACTGTACAAAATGAACAGCATTATTCGCCACGTTAATAGTTTACGGTTTTTGGGTATTATGTACTGTATTTATATTTCTTTTATTTTCTATATGATTAAAAGTAACGTGTTTATATATTTGCCAAATAAAATAATTACAATGTTTATACAGATTAGGTTTATTATAATAATCAGCTGTTGAATATTTAAAGCTTTCACAACGAAGCCGCAATGCTATTTGACTTCAGAAAATGACTAATCTTAAAGTTAACATGTATTTTCTGTTTGGTGTTACGAAGTTCGCAGGGACAGCTAGTATATAATAATGAAAGATAAAATATCTTTTATCAAACACAAAAGTGCAGACGACAAATGACGTAATTCGTATCCTTTTTAAAATAATGCAAGAACGTTGGTCGGTTCAAGGTTGCAACATTTCGGATCGGAGCCGGATATCCGATCCGATCCGAATGCAAAACAAGTATCCTATAAAGTCCTATAAATATCCAAACTTTCGGATGGACTGTATAAAATAAGGTTTAAACCGAAATATACTTAAGTTAAACAAAACATCCTGTGTGAAATTAAGTCAGCGATCTTTAATCAACAGAAATGTTTAAGCAGATGACGAAATTACGCAATTTATATTCTATTGGAATGTAAGAACGTCTTTGGGAGGTCTGAGGATGCGGTATGATTATTCGATTCTTCTACTACGTATTTAAGTAACCAATAAGTTCAACACGATATTGTATTTTGAAATACAAAGCATAGCGGCATCGATAGTTACACCGAATATCAGATTGCGGTTTGATATTATTTCGCATAAAATATGATTTCGGCAACGAAAAACTTTGAATTGTTGATTTAATGGTAACAAAGCTCAACCATCATAATAGCTCTGATATCTGCAGCAAAAATATATACTACTTAATTTTTATCGTTTACGTAATTTGATCGTCTGATCAAATTAAACTTGAACTATTTTGACATAATGGACTATTTTTTGTTATCACATTCTCAAGTTCTCCGAGTTTTAGCAATACAATAAAGTGTTGCCAAATTTACATTTGGCCTATTTCGTCGTTCGATGTTTACATAACCAACAAATTTTCCACTCGTTTTCATTCTACATTTTCTCTTTGTTGTATGATTTTACACATCATTAGTTTTTAAATAATACATTTTAGATCATATTAAGATGAATAATTATCTGGATTACAACAAGGTACCACAATTCCACGGGTTTAAATATTATTGTATCTGCCCGATACTCCAATTCTGCACCTGCGCACAGTCCTTTGTTCAATAATCAGCGGCAGCGCTGTCTAGTTTTTTTTAACTTTTTCTGCTTTTTTCTAGTTCCTTGTCACCAATATATCAGTGACAGATTCATGTCAGTGACTTTGTCACCGGTACAAAAATATCGCATATCCCTACCAAATACCGATACGCAGATAGCCGATGGCAACGAGCCAACGTCGTCTGTCAAATCTTGGTTCTTTGTTTATGGCGATTCGTTTTTGTAATTGTAATAAATAAAATAGTTGAATCACGAAATAAAATTGAGAATTATTATTTATCAATCTATCCGTGGTTTTTATAACTAACTTTTAATAACTGTATGTAATTTATTGGCAAATTATAAGATTTTGTTGATTTCATTCTGTGAATGGCAAATTCTGGAATGAAATTTCTGTGAAATTTGTTACTTTTCAATGCAGTGAAGTAAAAATTTTAGTTTTGTTGTTCAGCCTATGGCGAATTTATGATTTTTTATGTCCAATCTAATAACTTTAATAAAATGTTATCGATTTTTTCTCATTTACTCTTAGATAAGTGTGATTCTACTATGTTATTGCGAGTATCTAAATCCGAACCCATAACTATCCGATCCGGATCCAATCCGAATTTGAGCTATCCGATACGAATCTGATTCGAAAAAAAAATTCACTAACCGCACACCTCTAGTTACAATAATTCGATATAACAGACTATTTGTTTGAATCAGATTCACAAACTACGATACAATACCAAGGGTACCAAGTGGCCTACATGACATTGTAACGTGTCAAAATATTTTGTGTTCAATTTTTACACATAATGTGTAGGTAAGGTTATGATTTGTTAAAGAGGAAAAGTTACGATAAAATCATGTTCGAACATAAGAGAGACAAGAAAGTTCTCTGGCAACGTATTGTTGGGATAACTTCACTTTCGGTCCAACGAACGTTGGGGACCGACTCCCGATTATCCAGTTTATGATTCCCTGCCAATGTAAGTTGGGAAGTGCCTATCCCTGCCAAAGCATTGTTGGGATAACCTCACTTCCTGTCCAACGAACGTTGGGAACCGACTCCCGATTATCCGATTTACAATTCCCTACCAACGTAAGTTGGGAAGTGCCTATCCCTGCGAACATATTTTTGGGATAACCTCACTTCCTGTCCAACGAACAATAGGAACCAACTCCTGACTATCCAGTTTATGATTCCCTGCCAATGTAAGTTGGAAAGTGCCTATCCCTGCCAACACATTGTTGGGATAACCTCACATCCTGTCCAACGAACGTTAGGGACCGACTCCCGATTATCCGATTTACAATTCCCTACCAACGTAAGTTGGGAAGTGCCTATCCCTGCCAACGCATTGTTGGGATAACCTCACTTCCTGTCCAACGAACGTTGGGGACCGACTCCCGATTATTCAGTTTATGATTCCCTGCCAATGTAAGTTGGGAAGTGCCTATCCCTGCCAACGCTTTGTTGGGATAACCTCACCTCCTGTCCATCGAACGTTGGGAACCGACTCCCGATTATCCGATTTACAATTCCTACCAACGTAAGTTGGGAAGTGTCTAACCCTGCCAACATATTTTTGGGATAACCTCACTTCCTGTCTAACGAATGTTGGGAACCGACTCCTGATTATCCAGTTTATGATTCCCTGCCAATGTAAGTTGGGAAGTGTCTAACCCTGCCAACACATTTTTGGGATAACCTCACTTCCTGTCCAACGAACGTTGGGGACTGACTCCCACTTATTGTTTTTTATTTATTTATTTATTTATTGAATTATATACATAATGGCTACAGGCTAATGCCCAAAACAGCCATTTTGAAAACATAATAAACTAAAACAAATTAATGAAAAATAAGAGTACAAGAATAGCAAACTTATAACTAACTATAGTAGGCAAATACAAAAGAAAGAGTAATGTGTGTGTTTAACAAAACGAAAACAAACTTCAGGTGTTAAAACTACTATGGTAATAATGGTAATAATCTAGAAAGTAATAAATCTATCTAATTGGTTCACAAATAAATTAAAATTATAACGAAACAAATCAATATCATCCCTATATAAATTTAATAACCTTAAAGCTTTAAAAATTGATAAATTGTAATGTTGAACAGTGTGGCAACGAGGAACAGAAAAAACGAATGAGGGTCGTAGATTACTCCTAGGAATATAAAAATTAATCTTACTTAATAAAACAGAGCTGTCAACTAAATTATGAAGTAATTTAAACAAAAATAAAAGAGCCAATTTACTTCTTCTTGTTAAAAGAGAATCAAAAGAAAATAAATGTCTCAAGACAACAGTTGACAGTTGCCTATTGCATGGAACATTAAATCTTTTAAAATATAAATACCTTAAAAATGAATTTTGAATTATTTCCAAAGATGAAATGGTATTAATGGAAAAGGGATCCCAAACCAACGAGCAATATTCTAGCTTGCTTCTGACAAAAGAAAAATACAACATACTGATTGAATGTATTGACCTGAAAAACTTAGAATTTCGAATTATAAAACCCAACATCCTGTAAGCATGATTAATTATGGTATTTAGATGAATGCCAAATCGAAGAAAAGAATCAAAAATTACACCTAGATCTTTTATATGCGATACAACTTGAAGAGTTGAGCCACTAATTGAATAATTATAAGGAATAATATCTTTTTTCCGAGAATATGTTACCACAAAACACTTTTGCACATTTAAATACAATCTATTTCTTTTACACCAACTGTCAAGGATGTCAAGCGATGATTGTAACAAAACTAAATCATTATCAGTTTGAATAGTCCTATATAACAATAGGAACCAACTATGGCAGTTCCATAGTCAACTATGGCACTTGGAAGGTCATTAATAAATATAAGAAAAAGTAAAGGACCAAGATTTGACCCCTGAGGAACACCGGAAGTATTTAAATAAGTTTTTGATTTAGAGTTTTTGACAACGACAAATTGGCAACGGTTTTTCAAGTATGACTCAATAAAGGAAACAAAAGATTCAGGAAAATTAAAATTTAAAGGTTTAGTTAACAAAATCGAATGATTTACAACATCAAAGGCTTTTGAGAAATCTGTATAAATTACATCAACCCTACCTACTATATCTAATTCCGAAGATGTGTCAAACATGAATTCCAATAAATTAGTAACTGTAGATCTACGAGGGAGAAAACCATGCTGGCGTGTAGATAAATCAGACTTAGCAACATTATAGATATAATTGTAAACAAGAGACTCAAACACCTTGGCAAAACAATTGAGTACAGAAATGGGACGATAATTATCCGGCTACTTCGATTCCTGGCCAACGTATGTTGGGATAAACCCTTCACTAAATTTTCTTATTTTAGTGTATGGCGATGATGAGTTCAGTTTAGTTATTGGAATGGACTTTGTCCTAAGGATAGCGTGAACTGAGCCGTACACACAATCATCGCACAGATCCTGGGTTATGCTGGGTTATTAGGGGAAATTTATTTGTAACTGGGTTGGTAATTTTGCTTCCCCACCCCGATAAGCGTTACAATATATTGCCATTTTCGTCTATCCGTTAATGAATTTGCTAAAATGATGCTAATTTGATGGGAGTTTTTAAACGTTGATAATTTAATAAAAAGCACGTTCTCTGATCAGTAAGTTACAAGAATCCGTTCATATCATTTTACTCTAAAAGCCGGCACAATCATTTTGCGGGTATGATTGTATCACGAAAACTCTTCAGTCAACCAAGTTGCCTGCCGCTGTTTGATCATGGATTCGTAATTAATTATTTGTCTTTGTCATCTGTTATTATTGTGCAATAAAGTTTCAGTGGTGAAATACATTAATTATTATTTATTGTGTCATCAAAACACGGAACATTGAAGAATGATGGATTGCAATATTCCTTTTCCTAAATGGCGAAAGTATGTTCGATGTCGTCGCGCTGTAGACTGTTTTGTTGTGCTATACATTTGTTTACGGTGTTTATATTTGTGTTTTAAATAGTTTTTAATTGAGAAATGCATTAATTAGATATTGTTTTGTCATCAAAATGGGGGATTATTTTCAAAACAGAGATATATGGGAATTGCTTGGACACAAACAAGAGTTTTTGTGATTTTTGCAATTTTCATGATTTTACCACCAGCAACGGATTATATTACCAGTTAGTGCCAGTTTACCTTTTCAAGTGTAAAGGGTAAGATAAGCTAAATATTGGCTCATTTAATTAACTCCTCTCTCATTACTGGCAATTTTCCTGACCAATTAAAAAAAAGCAAGAATCATTCCAATACATAAAAATGACAAAAAAAATATTAACAATTATAGCCCAGTCTCTTTGTTACCAGCCATTTCTAAAATTGATGAAAAAATTGTTCATTTGCAACTATCGTCATATCTTGAAAAATTCAATTTATTGGATGAGAACCAGCATGGATTTAGGTCTGGTAAATCAGCTGTAACTGCTGCTGCATCCTTTTTAGAATCAGTAATTTAATCGGTGGATAGAGGTGATGATACAATAGCATGGACTTATTCACGGACTTATCCAAAGCTTTTGACAGTGTTAAACATATTTTACTTTAAAAAAATTAGAAATCATTGGAGTACCAAAAAATGCACTTCAATGGTTTACTTTATATCTATCAAACAGAGCTCAATATGTGGAAATCTCACATATGAAGAATAATCACATAATCAAAACATCATCAAGATTACTGCTTATAAAATTTGGATTTCCACAAGGATCCATCTTAGAACCTTTACTTTTTTGTGTTATATGAAGGACATGGATGCAGTGTCATACAAACATAGCAGTGAATCATACCTTTATGCAGATGATTCAAATTTAAAAATCTCATCACCAAAAATTAAAAAAATAGAACTGGCTGCTTTCATCGAGCTGGGTAATTTAGGAAATTTCTTAATACAACAAAATCTAGTACTCAATCATAAAAAACAAGTTTTATTAGATTCAAAACTGTTCAAAAATAAGAGACAAACTGAGCCTGTAATAGTATTTGACTCTCGAGTTATTGAGCAAAAGCCAAGCACAAATTTTCTTGGCTTAACCATAGATCAAAATCTTGATTGGAATGACGATGTAAGTAAAATACTAACAAAAATAAATTCTGGCATTTATAAACTTTCAAAAATGTCTTTTTACTGTGACTTGGCAACTTTTAAAAATATATACTTTGCTTACGTACATTCCCATATTTCTTTTGGCATTTGTTTTTTGGAGGATCAAATCAGGTTAATTTAGAAATAATTCTATAACAGCAAAAGAGGGCAATAACGATAATGCTGCATGATGATTCGGCTAAAGTCCATTTTAAACAGCTGAAAATATATAACTGTTTATGGCCAATACATTCTTCACACTATTTTATATGCCAAAAATAAACTACTCAATACTCCCCAACAAGTAATTCATAATTATAATACAAGGAAAAAAAATCAAATAGGCAAATTCAACATAGATTAAACGTTTTTGAAAAAAGACCCTCATATGCTGGAAATAAGTTTTATGAATTTATTCCAGAACAAATTATCAAACGAAAAAAATTTAATTAAATCTAAAAAACTATTGAAAGAATACTTGATAAATGGGGCAATTTACTCACTTGAAGAGTTTTTCAACCTCTATTATTGAATATATGTAACAATGATGTTATGTTATTATGCAAATCTGTGGACACTAATTCTTGTGTTCTTTGTATATTCATGAATAAACGTTATTGAATATTCATTTTGATATTTTGTTTAAATTAACCATACATAAGTATATATTTTTGGTTTCACCATTAAATTTTAAGCAAATTTCCTTTTTAATTTTTTTTACGTAGGTTGTGTATGTGTAAGTATAAAGTACATAACCATAAACATAAACAAAAAAGATTTTTATATATGTATTTATTTATTTGTTCATGTAAATACTAAATATTTATTTTTATAATTTATATACTTTTTTAACATTTCTTAATTCTTAATTTTAGTACTACAGTGGAACTTGGTTATAACGTCATTGAAGGGACCACACAATTAATGACGCTATAAAAGAGGTTACATAATTTTAATTTAAAACCGAGGAAAAATAGGGAAACACATTTTTTACATGAAATTAAGCCATTTAATTAAGGTAATTTGAAATACTACGTAAGTTTATGTTTATGACTGACTGACTACTCTACTATATAAAAAATCGAATTTGAAAATATTGCACGTCTGCTATCTTACGTCCCTCCTCACACGCTCTTATAACTCACACCTTTTCTTCAGCAAAACCTTTCTCTTAACACTTGCCATTATTTTTCAATATTGTATTCGTCCATTAAAACAATGAAAAACAAACTGTAAAAGACATACACTGAACTAACGATATCTACACGAACTGTAGGTAGGTACGAATGGCATCACAGTGCTTTGATGTGACGTGAGTCACTGACACTGACCTTGATGACGGCGACAGCGGATTTAGGGAGGGCAGGGGGTTGGGGTGGTTAGCGGTAAGACAGCAATAAAATGCCGTTTCTAAAAATAGAATGTAGCTAAACAATAGCCGCAGCTCTCACGTTGCACCACCGACCGAACTTTCTCTATTTAGCTATATGTTGCCTTCAACTCGGCCCGATGAGAATTTACTGACGATATATCCGAGGTTTTTTCCTATGTAAATACATATAGTTTGGCGGGACCTAAAAATAAATGACGTTATATCCGAGTTGACGTTATGGCCGAGGCCGCAATAACCGAGTTGCACTGTATACAAAACTATATATCCTAACTTCTAGAATTAGGCAACTCAAAAGCAATGAAGCACCTGGAAAGGATGAAATCACGGCAGACACAATCAAAAATGGTGGAAAAATCCTAGTAAAAGATGTTCATAAGCTAATAACAAATGTATGGAATAATGAAATCATACCAGAGGAGTGGACAGAAGCAAAAATAATCCCATTACCTACACAAGAAAGGTGACAGTCGTGCTCTAATTATAGAGGTATCTCGCTTCTACATACTGCATATATTAAATACTAAACAAATTTCACTAATGACATTGAATCCCCATACACAGAATCAATAGTTGAGGACAAACAACAAAAGGGTTTCATGAAAGGTAGATCGACAACCGATCAGATATTTTTGCTAAAACAGGGAAGTTTAAAATATTATAAATACCGTATAATAAGAGTTTTTATAGGATATTCATTGATTTCACAAAAGCTTACGATATCATAGATCCAAAAAACTTAAGATGTACCTGAAAAGTTAATAAAATTGAGAAAGTTATGTATTAATGAGTCAAAAGCTATGAGGCAAAAGCTGGGATTTCCTCCACCCTAATCTAAAGAGAGGCATGAAATTGGGTGTCCTAAAAATCATGGCCTTTGCAGATGATATTGTGATATTGGCTGACAAATCTGAAGATCTGTGTGAGCGGAGAGGTTTATTCAAGAATGCAAAAAAGTAGGTTTGGAACTAAATGGAAAGAAAAGAAAAAAATGAACTTTGGATGGCACTTAGGCGTAACTTTAAATAGTTTAACCCATTCCTGTCTGGCAGAACGGTCGACGCTTGTGGCCACCCGGGCTGAACGAAAATCGAGCCTCATTCACTACGACCGCGCGTCACTATTAGCGTGAAAGAATTAACAGTAACTTCATGAATTATATGTTTTGATTTCTTTGCTCTGTTCCTTATACTCTTTAACTGCGTATACACTTTTAGCAAGAAAAAAAATATTACTGTACTTTTTCACCAGTTCCAAGCTGTAGACATAGAAACAAGTAGGTATTTTTGTTTTGTCAAATTTTACTTTATTTTCAAAAGATTCCTTTATTTTACTAGGCAGATCTACTTCTAGTTACCTGCAGTAATAAATATTTAATGATAAATCTTTAAATAACAATCATTATAACTGTATTATCATCAATAAATACAATCACTAAACGAATTGTGCGAACGAGAAAATAATTTACTGTCAATACGGAAAATTTGACACTAAATGAGATGATAAAAGAGGACGCCAACACCATCTATCGGATGAGAAATGAACTAGAACCCCTAACGGCGGAAAAAAGAACTACGTCGAAATATAAGCAGGCAACGTACATTGTTTGCTCATAACCACCCCGCGGCCCGCACCGCGGGACGCACGTCATTAGACATCTGTCTAGCGAAATACGCTGACGTACAATGTACGTCATTAGACGGGAATGGGTTAAATGTAAAAGATACAGAAATACTAAGTAAGTTAGCAAATGCCAACACATGTTTAGGTGCCTGTACAAAGCTCCTTTCATCAAGACTCACATCAACTTGTAGAAAATTAAGAATATATAAGACCATTATTCAGCCAGTATTGATAAATGGTAGCAGAGCATGGGATCTATCCAAGAAATATTAACGTCACTTTTTTTTTTCGAAAATAAAGTCCTATACAAAATATTCGGCTCAGTAAATGATGAAGGAGAGTGGCAGATTAGAAAATACAGTAACGAGCCTCATACCAGGTACCTGATGTAATAGCTGTGATAAAAGCGAAAAGACTAGGTTGGCTGGGACATGTACTGCCAAGGGAAGAAGGTACGAGACTGAAGGTGTTTGCATGGCTGTACCAGCTGGAAATCGTCCTCTGAGGAGACCCAAGATGAGATGGTATGAACAAGGAAGGAAATATGTAAGTCAGTGTGGAGGGGCATAGGAGATGGCAGCAGAGAGAGGGAAAGAGAGAGGCGTGGAAGAGGCTGAACTACGAGGCGAAGAATCAACCGAGATTTGTAGTGGCCCAGCAGTAAGTAAGTAAGTAGATATCATTAATGAATATAACTAAACCATAAGTAAGGGAATCTACTGTAACATTGTGCACAATTATTTGCTTAAGTTGATTGAGTCATCAATAGTGAAAAATATGGAGGAGGTAGGGGCTTCCACTTCAGACACCCCTGCATCCTCCATTCCATCCATTATTTAGTAAAAATATGGAGGAGGTAAGGGCTTCCACTTGAGACACTCCTTACAGATGTTTAAGGCAGATACTTTATAATAAGGAAGAAATTGCTTACTTTGTAACAGTGCATCTTAAAAGCTCTTTACAGCAGTTTATACTGCTAAACCTACAAAATTACATCTAACTTTTCATTAATTTTGGAACATTATTTAGAAACAAAAACCATTTAATTCATACTGGCAATTCCTTCTTGTGTATAAGACTTAATCAATGATTCTGAAACAAACCTAACAAAAAGGTTATTTATGGTTATTATGTCATTTGGCTATTCAAACAAACCTCATCCAACAACTGGTTGTGTCCATTGACTGCTGCAGTATATGCCATCTCCAGGAAACAAACCTAACAAAAAGGTTATTTATGGTTATTATGTCATTTGGCTATTCGAGCAAACCTCATCCAACAACTGGTTGTGTCCATTGACTGCTGCAGTATATGCTATCTCCAGGAAACAAACCTAACAAAAAGGTTATTTATGGTTATTATGTCATTTGGCTATTCGAACAAACCTCATCCAACAACTGGTTGTGTCCATTGACTGCTGCAGTATATGCTATCTCCAGGAAGTCTCTGTCACTCAGCAGTATGTCTTTGACCTTGCACTCTGTCAGCAATCGCTGAATGGCCTCGACATCTCCTCTAGCTGCGTACCCGCTCATCAGTGTTGTGTAAGTCTCGTTACTGGGATGCAGACTGGCCTGTCTCATCATGTTTAAAATTCCCTCAGCACTCTCCATGTCACTGAGATAAATCTCTTGGTTAAAAAATTTGTCATTTACATATATTTATACTCTTAGACTTGTAATGGCTATGGTTAAGTAAATAGAATCTACTATATTATGATTCCTCATCCTCGGCAAGTTATCATTCCTAAAAAATAACCTAGATCGCTAGATAACCTTGAACCCTGCATAATAAAAGCTCAAACTGAATAATTGAATCTTAATTTCAAGCCTTGGATAGGAAATCAAAATTACCTTGGTTGTTTATGTAATCAAAACCAAGATGAGACGAGTTTTTACTTAGGTCTAGTAACAACAATTACAGAACAAAAGAAATTTTAGAGAACAAAATTGAAAATTTAATATGAACCCCAGTGGTAGGGCTTTTCCACAGATCCAAGCTAAAATGTAGTACAGTAAACACTCTCATATCCAGACCCTGCGATATCCAGACGTGATTTTGAAAAATCCAAAAATTTAAAATTACTTTAGGAGGTCAATGTTTGTTAAACCAGTAGTCGCGAACAATGTTTGTTGGCCGGTTAGTAGGTGGAGAGACATTACATCAAAGAAACATGTTCATAGAGCTTAGCAAGCCACAATAACATCGTTTTTCACCAAATTTAATTGTGAGTAAACTGTACAAAGTAAGAGTTTTTGTTGTTGTTTAATTTAATTTTACTGTAACAGTACTTTAGATAGATTTCATTTATAGTAATTTATTAAATAAAGCAGTAGGCTAAAATTGTATTACTCTAGTACCGTACCACTTTGTACTGTATTACGTAATTTTTTAGTTTTGATATTATTAAAGAGTTAGTATTTCAACCAAAATTGTGTTTTTTTTATTAAATTTCCGGATGTTTTATTCCCCTCTCTTATCCGGATTTTTTGCTATCCGGATCAGCCGTCACAATAGTCCAGATATGAGAGGGTTTACTGTAGTTTGTAAAATCTTTCATACATCTGTTATGCCTATAGAAAGACATATTTTAATATTTGACTATAAAATATATTATTTTACACTGTACTTTATTATCAATATACTGTAATATTTATAATAATAATAATAATAATAATAAATAATGTTCATCTATCGATCTATTTCACTCTTGTGGGCTGTCATTTTTACACAATTACACACTAATTCAACTATCATAATCACTATTAAACCACAAGTAACGAATGGCATTACTTCTTAAAAACAAAATAAAACTTACTCTAAACACAATAAGTTATGCTGCTGCACAATCTGCCATTACGCAGTTCATCAGCTTACTTGTTGACAAACACAGCTGATTATCACTTTTTACAAACAGACAAATGTAGATAAAAAAATAGAAGAGAAAGAAGAAAGAGAAAGAAACTCATATTAGGTTAAAATCATTCACTGATTCATACAGAACTTTTAGTACTTTTCCTCCATTTAGCAAGGAACTGAAATACAGTAAAGTCTGGTTTATTCAGTTTATGTGGCGGGGTCCAGATTCGAATGATCTGAAACTATACTGAAAATTAGAGATCTACATGTAAAGTACCCCAACATTTGGGTAATTTCGAGTAATTGCAAAAACCCGAGTGGTCGGGTGGGCTTGGCACATCTTGGGTTTCATTCGAGCGGGCTTTTTTTTAGATGTCGGGTAGGGCGGGTACCTACTACTCGAAAGGCATTGGGTTGTACAAAATACCCGATGTGACATTGAAATTAATCTGAGACCCCGGGTAATATACATTACATTACACAACATTTATAACCACAACACTACATACACAACATTACATCCAAAACTTCTGACTAATGCAACGCAACTTCTTTTACAATCACGCAATATTATTCATTACAAATGTTTTCGATCGAGATGTCAAATTTCAAAGTAATTTTGACTGTCTAAATACATTCGATTGCACAACCTCACAGTAACTAGGACTTTCGTGAAACCCAGACAACCACCCGCCTCCCTGCCGGTTAAAAATATTGTGCATCCGCAGCTTATTATCATATCCACGTATAGCAGCTTACGCCATAAAGGAACGATTTCTTCTTTTGACGCAACAAAATAGTCGTACCAAAATAGCTTATGTTAGTCTTGTTTTAAAATAATAGTGATGGGTAAGCTGTTTTATTTCTTTAGCAATACATTCTATCTAGATTTATTTATTAATACAGTGAAACCCTTCAAATACAAACTAATTGGGGCTGAAGCCTGTTCAGATTTTCTGTGAAATAATATTACACACTTATTTCGTCACTTATTTCCAATTGCGGTAATTGGGGTTTGTGTGATTCTATGTCGAGCCTGTGCTAAAAATAAATCACTCTCCCCTACCCCAACTTTACTGGAATGCGTATTGTGCCTGTCTTGTCTATGGTAGTGAGTGTTATATGCTTATAAGGGTGTATCCTTAACAGCCAATCGACATGATGTTCGTGCGGCGCTGGCTTGAAATTATGAAGATTTTCTTCACTTCAACAGTTAAAGATAACAAACATACTTTAGGCAAAAATCCTGAGTTTGTTCAATCTCATATTTTTTTGGGTGTTAGGGAAATCGTGAAAAATAAATTTGTGTGATCATATAAAATTTTTTTTATTTCCAGCTATTTCATTTTTGTATTTCCCGAGAATGTGTTCAGATTTGAGGTGTTCCACTGTAATATTAAAATATTAACCACTTTATACTAAAATAACCATTTTAGTATAAAGATCACTTTAACATTTTATGAAAGTGTTGGATTAAATTTCAACAATGGTTGTGAGAGATGATTGGTTGAATTAAAAATAATAAACCAGAAAAATATGTATAACATAGGTCTCATTTTCTGTATTTTTTTTATATGTTTTTTTTTATATATAATAAGTTAACATTAAACTTTTTATTTTGTTTGTTCATCCTATGTTTCATATAGACTTGAGAAAATTATTTCCCCTTATTAATAATTTACAACATCAATTATAATGATATATGATTAAATAAATTAATAAAACTTTTGGGGTTGACATACTAAACAGATTACAGTACATACATGTGTTTAATGACTTGAGGGACTATATGTGAAATAAATAAATCGGTAAATGCAATGATAGATTTTTGTATTGCATCAAGACTGCTTTGTAAGTCAATCAAAACTTATTTAAATTAACATTTTGCTTACTAATAAAATCCAAAGCCAATTTTAATTTTAGGCTTACAATACCCAAACCCAACCCAAAAATTTATGGTAATCTACTACCCGACCTGACAATAAAAATCACTACCCGCAAATCTCTACTGAAAATATACCATTATAGAAATCCACTTTGCAAAGAAAACAATCTTGAATAGCACTGGCAATACTAATACACTGCAGATGGCAAATAACCTCTGTAGAACAACATAGGCGCGAATTATCGCAAGCACTTAACGTGTTAAAAATTTGATTTTTATTTAAAAAGTTATTAGTTTAATTTTTAGGTAGGGAACAAACAACCATTGTACATCTACACTAAAACAGTTCATTATTGAAATGTCAAATAGTGACCGCTTGCACATGCGCTAAGTGCTTGTACATCTAACCTCAAAAATCAAACAGCTACGCTCTGACAGTATTGAAATGTCAAACAGGGACCACTCTCACATGCGCTAAGTGCTTGTAGCGCTCCGCTTGGAAACACCCCTAAAATACAGTGTGCGTTCATGTTACACATTCACTTGCCACGTCCAGCAAGGTACTGCAGTTTTGTCTGAAATTTTGGAGAAGCTCGAGATAACTGTTATCTATATAATTTGTTTTTCAAAACCCGATCCGGATGATCCCGGAATCCGGATAAACCAGACTTTACTAGACTTTGTAGTTCCAATATTCACCGAAAGATAGCAGCATATGAGGGGTTGACACGGAGCTTAAATATAATGTCAAACCACCAGTGGGCTGCCTTACGCCCACTGGCCGTTAATATGACGGCAAACCACGCTGAAGAGTAAATGGGAATTCAATAATACAACTTATGATACTACTTACTCTGCTCTAGAATGACCAAGAATTAATGCATTGAAAACACCCTCACTAACAGGCAACTGCTTTTCTTTCATGAACTCTAGAATCTTTGTAGCTCCAGCAATGTCTCCTTGTTGACAAAAACCTGAAAAATACAAACAATAATAAATAGAGCCTAATAATTTTAAAAATTTCTTCTCATTATAGTTAAAATCTACATATATAATATTCAATACTTTCAGAACTTCCTTCTAGTCCAGACTCGGATGTTTTGGACACCGGATGGTCCGACCTACTTCTTGGAAATGAGTCATCAGCGTGCAGTCGCGTTTTCATGGCAGAAATCGACAAGATCGTGAACGTGTTTTATTTATTTTCAGCCAAACTATAAATAAATAACATCAAAAACATCAGTTCAGTTTACATTTTTTTTTTACACAGAACCTCAGTGAAGCAGGAAATGACAAAGCAATGGGAATTTTAACTCATGCAGATGGGAGGGCAGCACTGGAACTGCCAACAACCTACGTTGAACAGATCGGCGCGTCAGCTGAGGATCTAATGTTTAAAAGGAAATGGCAAGGTTCTGCATTCAATCAACAGTTTAAAACAGATGAAGATAACAGATCTCTCTTAATACGTAGGCCCTACAGTATTGTAAAGCCAAGATGTTTATTCTTTTTAGGTTATAGTAAATACGTTTGGGATAATCTCATTAATATAAAGTTATTATTCCATTTTTTATCCTGTAAAATAAATTTGTAAAGGCTCAATTTGCAATGCTTTATCATTTCATGTTGATTTCTATTTATGGTGATTTGATTTATCAACATCACAAAAAACTACGATCCTGTGAGTTGAAAACAAAAACCTGTAATGCTTGGGTAAGTACGTTAAAATCATCTTAAAATTTGATTTATATGGATACTCAACGCTGTTACAGGTTATAATTTATAAACACATAACCACCGGATATCTGAAATTTTTTAAATCCGGATAGGGGTCCGGTCCCGAGGTGTACGGATTACAGGGAGTCGTCTGTAAAGAAGTTTAGAACCATGCCACTAGCCACAGGTTTGGCTGCTATAGCTGACAAAATACTTAATGTGAAATTTCTGTCTTATCCTCAAAACTACAACTTCATTATATCAGACAAGGTATCACATAAACAGGAGATGGGTTAGACAGTTTTACAAAAGATTTTAGCCATAGAACTTAACATGGAGAATTACAAAGGTTTTGTCTACACGGATACGGGTTGTAAGGGAGATTTCCTATCTCTGTGGAAGGAATCCCAACTCCCACTAAATAATATCACATTGAATAAACACGGGGTCAGCTCTTGGTTTATTTATAACTCTGTTTAGAATTCACTTCCAATATATTATTTAGATTCCTAGATACAGTAATTACAGTTCCATAGTAGATTAATAGGATTTATAAAAATACCCCTGTCGCAGCAGACCTGCCTACTCAGCGAATTTCCACCTCATTTTTTTTTTTTTTTTTTTTTTTTTGAGGGAGAGGCGGAAGAAATGCTTTATGCACACAGGTGGCCAGCCTGTAGTGTGGGACTCCCCTATGAAGCGGGGTTACCCACTAAAAAAAAACCTCCTCTACTCTTTAGGTTTCTAACCTGGAACTGTTTGTCACATTACAACAGGCTAGGCCTAAATTTGGCTTACACCCTTGGGGCTCACTCCATGTTCAGGCACTCATTTTAGGTGATCTGGGCCTCTTTGCGGTCCAGATCGCTTTTCTTCTCTAGAAGGACGCCCCGGACAAACCGTGACAAACAATTACAGTTTCCCTCATCCTCAATGATTTTGTGGCAGACCGTGTCCACCGTGAAAACACCAAGTTTTCGTGCAGCCTCCAGGCGGGGCCCTTCCCAACGGGGGCAGCGGAAGAAAGTGTGCTCCGCATCGTCGGAAACGCCCGGGCAGTAAGTGCAGTCCGGTGAACCGGTTTTGCCCATCCGATACAGGTACGACTTGAAATAGCCGTGGCCTGTCAGAAACTGAGTGAGGAAGTAATCCACCTCGCCATGCCGCCGTTCCACCCACGGCTGAACCTGCTCTATGAGTCGCGCAGTCCATCGTCCTCGGGCGTCGTGCTCCCACTGCTGGAAGGTTCGGGAGCGCTCCTCAGACCTTGCAGCATCCTTGTCGATCCCACCTTGCCTCCAATAAATCGCCTTCCTCTCCCCTGCCAAAAGTTTGACAGGAATGACTCCAGCGACAACCAGGACGGCAGGCTCGGATACTGTCCGGTATGCAGAACACACCCGAAGCGCAGCTTGACGCTGAACCCGGGCGAGTCGCAACCGGTAGACGTCCTTGGTGAGTGCATCTGCCCAGACCTCTGCCCCATAAAGGAGCACCGACTGGACTGCGGACATCAAAAGACGTCTTCTGCTCGACCGAGGACCCCCGACATTGGCCATCAGCCTACTAAGGTAAGAGACCACCTTAGAAGCTTTGTCCGCCGTACGGAAGATCTGGTCTCTCCAGCTTAGTCTGTTGTCCACCATGACTCCCAGGTACTTGGCGGCACGCGTTGTTTGGACCACTTCCCTCCCTACTCGCAGCGGGACGATGGTGTTGATCCTCTTTTTAGTTAGTATCACGATCTCCGTCTTGCTCAGAGCAAGCGAAAGACCATGATCGGCCATCCAGGCGTTAACCACGCGCATGACCTGGTTCAACTTTAGTTGGGTCAGCTCAATGCTGCGTGCGGCGATAAGAGCCGCAACATCATCGGCGTACCCAACTAAAATGGTCTCCTCTGGCATCTCGGATCTCAGAAGGCTGTCGTAAGCGACGTTCCAGAGATCCGGGCCGAGTATTGAACCTTGCGCGGCACCGGAGGTGACCTCCATCGTCCGCGCTCCTTCACGGGTATCGTAACTCAGGTGTCTGGAGCGGAGATAGTTCTCTATGAGCCTCAGTAGGTATGATGGAATACGAAAGGTGTTACGAAGCGCATCCAACACATCGACCCACTTCGCCGAGTTGAAAGCATTCTTGACATCAAGCGTAACAAGAAGCACCACTCGACGAGAGAAATGGTTGTGGCTCTCGGCCCTCTCTACGGCTCTCTGGACTTCGGTGATCGCGTCGATTGTTGATCGCCCCTTTCTGAAACCGTATTGCCGAGGAGACAGATCCCCAGCAGCTACCAAGGCAGAAGTTAGACGGGAGCGAATCAACTTTTCAAACAATTTTCCAGCCGTGTCCAACATACACAGAGGTCTGTGGGACGACGGCAGCTCTGGATCACCTTTTCCCTTACTGATAAGCACAAGCCTGGCGTTTTTCCAGAGTGTCGGGAACACCCCTTCCATCAAGCAAGCATTGTACATTCTCAGCAGCAGTCCGGGATTGATTGCATAAATCTTCTTCAGAGCCTCGCTAGGAATCCCATCTGGACCAGGAGCCTTGCTCTTCAAGGAAAGAACAGAGGCTTCCAACTCCTCAATCGTGAAGAGCGGAATGCCTTCTACTTGTCTGAAGTCAACCAGCGGACGCTGCGAATGTCTAGGAAACAGGGCATTGACGATCCTATCCATGGTGGCACCTTCCATGATGGAGGGTGGAGAGCGGGCGCCGAACTTTAGGGTCACGGCTTTGTAACCCAATCCCCACGGATCGGAGTCGACGTCGTCCCGAAGTTTCCTCCAGCTGTTCGCCTTGCTCCTGTTTATGGCCCGTCGGAGAGCTCTTCTCGCAACCTTGTACGCCTCCGACTTACGAATTCTATCAGCGGGAATTCTCGCTCTAGTGGCGGCACGCTTGGCCCTAAGACATGTTCTTCTGAGGTCCGCAATCTCTTCAGTCCACCAGTAGACGGGTTGCTTATCGCGTCGAATTCTCCTTTGTGGCATAGACTGATCACAGGCCAAGGCAATTAGCTCCATCATGGATGCTACTAATGCCTCGGCACCAGCCTCGCCAGGAATCTCCTGCGCTCCCCGTGAAATGACCTGAGTGAACTTGATCACGTCCAATTTGTTGGTATTCCAACGGCGTGGTTCTCCCCGAGATGCGGATACTCTGGAGGAGACCAACCAGCCAGGGGGAGCTGAGGGAAGCGATGTACAGGACAATGACCTGGACCTCTCTAGCCTCAATATAGCAACCCCCAAGATGGCAGAGAGTATGGAGGAAGAGGAGGAGCAGGCACTGCTAGATGGCGAGGAGGATGCCCTCCCTCAAGAAAAAGTTGGGAAGGGAACTCCTCAACTTTAGGATAGCCCAGGTAAACCTTCATCATGCCAAGGGAGCCTCGGCCTTGGTCTTGAGAAGATTTTCCCGGGAGGGACAGATGGTGGTGCTGATCCAGGAACCCTGGGTCCTCAGAAAGAAGATTATGGGCCTCCAGAGCAAGGATGCAAAAGTAATTTGGGACACTAGGGAGGGTAAACCTAGGGCTTGCATTCTGGTAAGGAATTATACGAGGTGTATGTGTGTCACAGAGTACCTATCACGGGACCTAGTGCCAATTAGAACCTGTCTAAGCATAGGGGGCACCGACCGTGATGTGATCCTGGCCTCTGGATATTTTGATGCTGAGAGGGAATGCCCTCCTCCAGAAGTCCAGGGCCTAATAGAGTACTGCGACAGGATGGGACTGCCGCTGATCTTGGGATGTGACGCAAATGCGCACCACACTGTGTGGGCCAGCAGCAACATCAACAGGAGAGGTGAGAATCTTGTGGAATTTATTGTAAGATCTAATCTAGAGATTATGAATGTAGGGAGTAAACCTACCTTCGTAACGAAGAACAGAAGGGAGGTGCTAGACCTCACACTGGCTAGTAACAGTGTGAGGGGTAACATCGAAAGGTGGAGGGTGTCTGATGAGCCCTCTCTTTCTGATCATAGGATTATAGGATTTAGTCGGGTGGGGACGATCACGGGTACTACCCATGGCAGAAACCCCAGAAATACGGACTGGGAGAAGTATGGGTTGATATTAGGCTGTAATATGGACCAATTGAGCTCTCAGGTTTCTAGCAACTTTGAGGTGGAAGAGGCTGTGGAGAATCTGAACACAGCCATTATGGACGCATATGTCTCTAGCTGTCGGGTCAAAAAGGAACCAGCCAGTCGGGATGTCCCCTGGTGGAACAACCGACTATCAGAATTAAGGGTGGAAACTAGAAGGCTGTTCAATAGGGCAAAAACAGATGGAGGGTGGCAAAGGTACTCCAAGGCCCTTACTCTGTACAACAAAGAGATAAGGCGAGCAAAAAGGGACAGCTTCAGGAGGTTTTGTGGGCAAATTACCTCTATTCCAGAGGGGGCCAGATTGCACAAGACCTTGGTTAGGGACTGTACTTATGGGACAATGTCACTAAAAACCCCGGCGGGGGGCTATACAGAGGATGAGGTTCAACGCACTCTCCTTCTCCTGGAGACACATTTTCCAGGGTGCAGACCGCTGGGGGGGGGGGGGGTGACAACAGAACCAAGAGCAGTTAGATCTCAAAAGGATGACTGGAAAGTGGCTAAAGCAGTCATTTCACCAGGGAGGTTAGAATGGGCCATCAACTCTTTCGAGCCCTTCAAGTCGCCGGGAATAGATGGCATTCTCCCGGCACTACTCCAAGAGGGGAAGAGGGAGATACTGCCCTACCTCTTAGGGGTGATGAGATGTAGTTTAGCAACGGGGTACATACCCTCGAAATGGAGGAGGGCAAAAATGTTTATGGTAGAAATGCCTAATTTCAGTGTCCCTCACAGCAGCAAACCTGCACACTCTTTGCCATGTTAATCTTATGGAGAATAGGCAAATAATTCTCATGTTTATGGACAGATTTTTTTTTAAACTTGTCATATATTATTTTTATATTATTGATTTGGAAATTTGCTGAGTACACAGGTCTGCTGCGACGGGGGTATTAAGTATTCGTTTTGGAGTCTAAGGACAGTAAAGTTCCTGGTGATTTTTTAAAATTTCTACTAGTTTCTAAAACTAGGCCTATCTCAATATAGGAAATATATCTTCAAGTTATATACATAATAATCACAGTATTATTATAATAAATTTAATTTACAAATTAAGGTTGTAATTTATAAAAAATGTACCTGCTACAAGCCGCTGATATGTCACTCTGTTGGGCTCTATTCCATTTGCCTCCAGTTTTACCAAAAACTCTGTAGGAGAAAATATATGATCGTTTTCAAGGTACACCTTCAGCAGAGCATTATAGTGACTGATATCCAATGGAACTCCTGCAATAATAGTCAATCAGTCACTTTATTTGTCTATTGTGAATTAGTCACTTATTGTGAAATAGTAACAATGAATAGTATTCTTTATTGCCTACTACCGTAACAAATTCGGCCTGGCAGAAGTCAGTTTTTGTAGTTCCATAATTAATTACTTCCCATAAATAAAGTGTACTACTGATGGCACGGTTTTCATTTGATTCAGTGTTGGAGCTTTGATGGATTATAATATTGTTTTATTTGTATTTTATGTTATGTGGAGGAACCATAGTCACTAACCACGAAGCCTGAGTTATCTCGGATTTGACGGTGCTGATTCTCTCAGGAAAACAAGTCGTCTGCTTGTTATTCTCAAGCTATGACCGTTACATTGACCATGAGAAGTGACTGACCATTTGGGGCTGCATTCTAGTGGGTTTTTATGAAACTACATCCATGCCACATGCTATGCAGTATCAAATGTTCCACTAGGGATTGTAGTTTGTTTCTTCGCATTGTGATGTAAGAGTTGTATGCGTTGAACCAGTGTTATTGGTTTTTGTTTTATACAAAATATTGTTTGTTGAATACTATTCAATGTTAAATATTACACTCATTATGGTCATTTGCTTTAAAATGTGTTTTAAACTAGGGTCTCTCCAAATAATAAAAACACCTGCGAGGCTGCGAAAAAAACCTCGCGCTACTGAACTACGGCATGCCAACTTATGCCACAGTTAAAGGGTTAAACGAAGAAAGTTCTAAAATCCATCTATACAACACACGTAACAGGGATATCATCGTACCCACCCATCATAAAATAGAATTTCATAATAAAAACCAACACATATTTTGGTGCAAAATTTTTCAGAAATTTAACAGCTTCTTTTAGGAAAGAAAGAAATGTAAATAAATGATTTAGTAAGTAATTAAGGTAAAAACTATTTATTAGACAATCCATTGTACTCATTAAAAGAATTTTATGCAGAATAGGTTGTAAAGGATTTTAGTTACATGTTTCTTTTTAGCGAATTTCCTATAGGGAAGAAGCTATTACCGTAGGTCTCATGGCAAGAATTAAGCCCGAGACCATGTTTTTTTTTCTTTAGGTGCCCAGAGGCCAAAAACAATATTCGTTAAAATTTTTAATACATATGTATATATATATATATACACATATGTGTGTGTGTGTGTGTGTGTGTGTCTGTGAACACAATAACTCTCATTAAAATAGTCCGACCGAGACCAAATTTGGCAGAAACATGTATTCCTACATTTTCTCGGACAAGTTCGTATCCAGACATATCGGTCAATGGGAACGGGTGATTGGGGGGGGGTTTGTATTCAAAAATTGGGGTTTTTGCACTTTTCATATGTAATTTAAAAAATTAAATTAAAATTTTATCTTTCAACATTAGAATCAGCTAAAAAACTACACAATTTAGTTCCTTAAAGTTTTTCTCTATCTCCAATGGTTACCGTACTGAGATATTAAAAAATCTAAACACAGTACGTTATATTTTGGGGCTCCAATGTTAATCTTATGGACGATAAGGAAAAATTAATATTTCCCATATCAATCAATATTTTTGGATTAAACTTGGTATTTACCTTCATGTGGTTGAGATCTATCCATTTATGCTTAAAAATCATAGTTTATATGTTTATCATGGCAGCAAACCTACACACTCTTTTCACTTGGTAATCATATAGGGAATAGGCAAACTCCTTTATTTATGGTCAGATGTTGATGAAAGTTGGTATAAATGTTAAAAATAAAAATTGTCTATGGTAGAAATGTCTACTTTCAGTGTTCCTCAAAGCAGCAAACCTGCACACTCTTTCCCATGTTAATCTTATGGAGAATAGGCAAATGATTCTCATGTTTATGGACAGATTTTAATAAAACTTGTTATATATTATTGATTTGGAAATTCGCTGAGTACGCAGGTCCGCTACGACAGGGGTATATTTTAAGTTTATTGAAGCTATTTTTCATGTATATATATATTGTAAATAAAGGGATTTTGAGTTGAATGGAATTTGCAGACTTCAGTATGTTTTTTTGTCAAATTCAAAACATATTTAACATGTTAGATGCCTGTGATATTTTGTGGCTATTCACTATACATGAGCATACTGATTAAGGACCGGTCTGCTAATTTTGATTTTAATGGCTTCTCTTTAACCTCCAAACATGCTCCTTTCTCCCTCACAAGTAAACTACTATACAAAGTAATCAAAGCTTTAACAACATAACAACTGAGTCCAAACCATTTTTAGAAAATTGTAAAATCTCACTTTCAAAAATTAAATTAAAAATATTTCATATTAATAATCAACATTGACCAACTAGAATTTAATCATTGGATATAACTGTAATGAGCTAGTCCTAACATTATTCTCTTAAATGAGCATAGATAGATAGATAGATAGATACTCTTAAGATGAGTAATATGGAAATAGACAGATTTAATCTATATGGTGGATGCACTTTAGTACATCTTTTGCTATGGTGACCACATCTTGAAGAGGTCTTACTGTATGGTTTTGAGTAGAGGAAATATTATGTATAAAATTGTTAGACTTCAGTGTATTGAAAATATTATTTCATAGCTGGATTTTGAATGTTGTATTTTAGAATATGATCTAGATGGCTTTAAATTTATTTTAGTTGTAACTTACAGGTCCCTCAGTACAAAAAAGACAGATAAACTGATCACAACCCTTTAAAGAGTACCGTATTTTGTGTAAATATAGTATTGACGTTTTAGAATGCCTTTTTGATGGTTCCGCAAAAAGGAGTAGCGACATTTTAAAATGTCATTTGACAAAATTTTTTCAAATACATATGTATAAATATAACCTGACACAGATTGATTCTTAAGCTCTGATTCAATAATTAAAGACACGTAGATACACGGAACATGTGTATTAGTGTATTCGGTAGGTTGTTGGTAATCTGCGGAGGGTTTCTTAGGTGGGGTGGTCGCGGAGGGAAGTTTCGGTGGAAAAAGTGGCGGTGCAGCATGAAGTTTTACTAGACCTGTTATTTATTAGCACTGAATAAAAGTGAAAGCATTCTACACTCCCCTATTATTGATGTCTGTATCTCAGTGGCTGAGAGTTATTCGTTTGCTAAACATCACTCGGTGCTGTCTTTAGTTACTTTGATTGAAATTTGAAAATTGTTTTAAAAAAGTTTATTTTTGGGCATTTTGAACCTAAAACACATTTCTAACTATATTTACTCCATGTTCAATTTAATTTAGTTTAAATTTAAAAAAAATTTTACTCTTCTGATGTGTATTTTGAGTTTCCACCCTTACTCCTTAACAGCTCTCAAATAATGATGTTTTACAACGTTGTTACTCCTTAAAGGGTTAAACTTACAGTTTTAGTTAGAAAGTATAAAAAATTGTAATTATAAGAGACATTAATTTAAATTTTTTAGTCTTGATTGTCAAACGTTAAAATTGTACAAAATGAGATATTTAGTAAATTTTACAACTCCAATTACTTGTGCTAATAAAAACATCAACAAATAAAAGAAAAAATAAATGAAAAACTTTGCCAAATGTAAAATAGGTTTTTGACAAAAGAAACTAGACTTTTAGTTAAAATAATATGTTTCGTCGGCTGATGATGGTCTGTTAAGAGACCGAAACCGGTTCCTGTAAGGAATTAATAAATTGACACCTGAAGGGCAGATACCATTCAATTGGTAAGTGATTATTTAATATGGTCTTGTTTGTTTAGTTTTTAGAAAGAGAAAGTTGGTTAGTGACAAAACAAAATATGACGTTTTTCATAATATCTTTAAGTATTATTTTTATTTATGTTTTCCTAGAGTAAAAAAGTTAGGAGCTGTGATAAATTAGGATAACTCATGATAAGCAACACAGAAAACAAGCATAGAATTATTCAGCTAGAACCACTAATAATCAACAATTATTTGATAGATTAAAATCTAAAAGAAAATATTACAAACAAACTTTAACTAATAAGAAAAAAGACTTCTTACATAAAAAATTGAACAATCTAGTAATGTATGTAAAACTATCGGACTAATTGTAAATTAATAAATTGGCAATAAAAAGAAAATATGCAAAAATATTGAAATCTCAGTAAATGGAACACTAAACACTAAACCTCAGGAAACTAGAACACTCTTTAATTTTTTACTAATTATGATGATCGGTAAATTATTCCACAGTTAGCAATAACAAGCAAAAACACAATGCTGCTCAGCCATGGTTCAACAATTTTGTAAAACAAATATTTTGATTCAGACAAGTTACAGAACGTGAAGTTTCAAATACATTAAATTCATTCCAAAACAAATTTTCAACTCGATTTGATGAGGTCCCAATGAGTAATATGTTAAGTATGTATATGGATGGTGTCACTCTATATATTATTTAATAACAGATATCTTACCAATAATATTTTGTCTTTTCTAAATTCATCTTAGGTATTTAAAAATAATGCATGATCAAATATTTAGTCATATCACATTATATCACACTCATAAATTCAATACATTCTTGATATAAGGTAGAACCATCTCAAATATTTATTTTATGTAACGTTACATTAATATGATCCGTCTAAATATTTGCTAGTGAAGATAGTAGTGAGATAGTTTCCAAAAGCCAGAGCAGTGAAGATGGTGCATGATAGAGAAGCTAGCCCTCTTCAAAGATAACACTAGGAGACAACAAATTTGTCAATAGAATCAATTTCAATACTAACCTAGAGGATCACTATTAATTATTGTTATATCTAGGTGGTTTAAGAAAGAAAGGGAGATATATTTTGACAATTTATTATTTTTATTTGCAACTTGTTTTTGCTATAAAAAGGTCATCCTATTTAATATTGATTATCCTTAAATTTGATGTTTTTATAAATATTATGTTAATTTAAATAAATAAAACTAATCTTACCTAATTTTTCAAAAGTTTTCCAAATTTCTTCAACAAACTTTGTCCGTTGTTCTGGAGATTCTTCTGGGACCAAATTACCACAACACCTAATAACCAACAATGACTGGGATGCTGATGCCATTCCTATTTCACACATTGAAATCAGATTCAAAGACATTACTAACAAACATTATTAATTAAATTTAATTCAGTTTTTTTTTAATAATGCTTGTGAAAACCACAGCAGAGCAAAGGTACAATTTGGTACATAACTCAGCTGTGTATTTAAGGTACACAGGTAGGCCTACAGGTTGTGACCTGTCATCAGATTTACAATAAAATTGAAAATTTACAAACTTTTTAAACTCATACAGCAAAGAGCTTTTCCAATGTGATCTTATTTGAATATCTTAACTTTTTACGTATTGATGAAGCACAATACTTTTAATACATACTTTAAATAAAATGTTTCAAGTTATAACACCTTAAGTTGAAAAATTTAAGCACATTGAATCGAATGAGAAAAATTTAAATAATTAATATTGCTAGTAAAAAAGTATTATTTTTATTGGTTTTACATTTTACGACAAAAAACTAGGGGTGTGTAAAGGCTTGAATTGTCAAGCTTTTTTGACCTTTTTAAAGTTCGGCTCAGCTTGAGCATTTTGAAAAACTCAAAATTCGAACCACACTTTTGCAAAGTATAAAAACTCTTTATTTACGCCTTAATTTGAAATAACTCTATTCATACAGTCGTTTTTACATCTGTGAGCGTGATGAATTCATATCGAAGGAAGAAGGATCCCAATTCCACAAATACAACACCAGAAATGCAAATAACTACTGCCTGCCGGTACACAGACTTACATCTACAGAAAAGAAAACAAGCTACATTGGTGCCAAGATGTGGAACGCCTTACCAGATGTATTGAAGAACAGTAACAAGCAAAATTTTATCCAAAACCTGAAGAAATGGCTACAAGATCGACCTTTCTACACACTGAATGAGTTTTTTGCCTGGAATCATTTTTAAACATAGACCCATGATGTAATCTATTATTGTGACACTATACTCGTCTTGATGATGATGTAATAAAGATATTTTTGATTTGATTTGATTTGATTTGAAGTAATGTTGTTACTTATTTTGGGATGTCATAGTAAGCAGCGAAAAAGATGACATTGTTCTCAATCAAATGAAAACTAACCAATAAATCAGCAGTAGCGCTGCCGACTAAAAATTATCTTATACTTCCAGATGAATACAGAATGTGTAAATGGAGTAGAACGATCAGGCACTTAATGCATATAGAAAAAGTAGACCCAATGTTTATTATTTAAGCATAACTTTGGTTTAATAATCATTTTTTAACAATAAGCAATAAGCTCTGGTGTGCGCACACCAGCGGGTGTCACTGACCACAAGGGGGTGAAGGGTCACCAGGGGGTTTGTTGGAGATGATGCAGCATTGAAGAGGAATCGGTGGCGGCACTTGAGAGTTGACATGCACGAGTAATACACTGTTCGCGACGACACAGTTATGAGAGTAGGGGCAATTAAAAGCACTGTTAATTAATTATTGACATTACTTTGAGACAAATAACTAAAAAGAAGGATTGCACTGTTACGCGAGATAAGTGAGAGAGGTTAAGTGTTTAAAAGTAATAAATTACGGGTGACGGCTTACTCGCACGTCACACGGAGCGCGTTCAAAGGCTACTAACGTGGGCTGGTAGAGGGGATAGCGTCGCTAACTGACCATTGGTGCCTACAGGGGTACATTAAATTGAAGATAGAAATAGTCACACCATATTTTATGGCCAATCAGATCGAAGCGTCAACCCCTCCACTTGCCATGTATGAGTGTTTGTGTAAACGTTTTGTTAAGAATATCTGAATTGATTTGAATCTCAGATTATTCTATTTTGACTCTGTACATACAAAGGTATTTGATATTGAATTATTTCTTTAAAAATACATGATAAATGTGGAATGTCTCTTATTGTTAAAAAAAGATTATTAAACAAAAGTTATGCTTAAAGACTAAACACCCATGTTTTATTTAATATCTTCTACAATTCAGAATTTTTCCTCATTCAAACTAGTTTTAGTATTCTTTGTATGTACATTAAAAGAAAAATACTAATAATAAAAATTGAATAGTATTGAATTAAATCATAGTTAGTTAATAGTTTAGTTTTAATAATGGCTTCTTTTCATCATTACACTGGACATCTATCATATTAAATGTTTTATCAGTTTGATGAATCATAAATGAAAAAATTAAATTCGAGATTCTCAGTTAAACTAGGTGTAAGCTGTTAGTGAAGAGATGAGGGGACGGACCGAGGTGGACAGACAATGGCAATGGATAACAAAAAATTTAACCTTGAGCTTTGCTCAGGGGGGCGGAAAGAGGGGTTTGTTGACGTTTGGAACTGACTGTGGAATTTCACTATTTTATTTTACGGGCAAATACTTCCATTTCTCTACGTAGGAACATATTATTCTCTAGTTAAAAATTGAGTTTTATGTTTTCTATATAATAATCATTAATCAGAGGGGATAGAGTAAGTAAGCTATAAAGAGTAATGATTGAATAGTTTCAAACAAATATTGTAACTGTAACTAATGTAATTTTTTTCAAGTTGTACATTATTTTTAATTTATAAATATGAATTTGATTAAAAACTAACCATTTGAAATGATGCCGAAATTAGATTTTTTAAATAGGGCTGATTAACTTGCTTCTGTTTTTATATTTTCTATTTTATTACTCTTTGAATTTTTATTTATAGTTTTGGCCACAATAATAATCAATGCTATCTAGAAATAGTATGTATGTTTCTTATTTCCCAATGTTTTAAATAAATATAAATAAATAAATATATATATATATATATATATATATTCACTATTTGGTTCATCAAATAGGGCTACTAATATAATTATCTTTAAATAAGTCAACCGAGTACCCTTAGAAAACATTTTAATAATTTCTTCGACATGTTTCGGGAATCATCCCATCTTCATCATGATCTTATCAACATGAAGATGGGATGATTCCCAAAACATGTCGAAGAAATAATTAAAATATTTTCTAAGGGTACTCGGTTGACTTATTTAAAGATAAATAAATAAATAAATATATATATATATATATATCTTTAAATAAGTCAACCGAGTACCCTTAGAATATAAAATATATATATATATATTTTTTAAACCTATAAAAATATAGGTTTAAAACACCCCTATTCATATCAGGTGAAGGTTTGAAAAAGCTTGAGCTCGGGAATTTTTTAAAAAGCTCGGCTCGGCTCGAACTTAAAATTCCAGGCTCACACACCCCTACAAAAAACACTTTCAAAACAAGTCATTTATCAAATTCTCTCTTACACTCCTGGCTTGTTAGGTTGTCTTTTGCTTATGTAATGTATTTGTTCACTTTCCTTTCACTTCTAATAGAAGGAGTAGTCTAAAACTGAACTATTAATAGCCTCAGGATAAAACTTGAAAATATAAATTTAATTTTATAGGCCTAAATGAACTGAATACATACTTGTACTTTTAATATTGTCGAGAGCCTCTTCAACTTCAGCAATAGACACTCTTCCAGTTCGTCTAGCATCTTCATCTAGTTGTCTAACTTTTTGTTCTAGTTGAAAACGAGATTGAAACCTTGAGATGCTTGATGAAAAATTGCTGAAAAAATAATAACTATATTTTATTAGAAGCAGTTTCTTGCTTAGTGCCTGTACACATGAGAGTATTAGACACGAGTATTGCAATGTGCGATCCAACGGGTATAGTTGAAATACAGAAGAGCATTGGTTGTGTACACGTGCATCGCGGGATGCGCATCTTGACATCTCTTTGGCCATGTTCACACAAGAGCGTTGCATCACGCGTTGTAACACCCTCATGTGTACAGATGCTTTGATCTTGGGTGCAATGACAGCAGTTTCATTATGGAGATTAAAGAGGTAAAATGTCTTAAGATATTACAGTATATTGTAAGAATAAGGCACAAAAATTAAGGCAAAGGAAATACTGGTACATCCGATTTGAAGTTACAGAATAACTCCCGGTGCATAAATAACACTTCATCCTTATCTAAGAAAATTTGAGCCAAAGGTTTTTAATCAGCTACTTAAGAATGTCAAAGAGGTAGAATCAAACAAAGTCAAACATTCTTCCATGATGCTACAAACAACTGGTATACACTGAATTCAAAAGCGTGCACTGTACAGTTAGATTTAAATCATGATTACTCAAAGCATACGTATCAGGTAGAGATGTCGAGATGCACATCTCAACAAGGGTCCATTTTTAAACAAATGACTGCTGTGATTCGGATTGGTATTTTTCAGGGCAAGTTTTACCCTATGAGATGTTCCTGCTGCCTGGGAACTTCCAGGATAGTACATATCCCGAATTCGGGTAAGGATGGATACACAGACCCGAAATCCCCTCAGCCGATATCATTGCCTTCTTTCCTGTTGAAGACTCTGGAAAAGTTTGGCAGGTATACGTGGGACTCTTAGTTTAAGACTGTCTCTCTCTGCATCCAAACCAGCATGCCTACATTCAGGATAGGTCCTGTGAGTCATCTTACACCAGCTGGTGAGTAGAGTTGAGAGAGCTATCAACTACAAAGAGTTGGTGCTTGGAGCGTCCTTGGACATCCAGGGAGTCTTTGACAACACGGCAACTGTTGCCATGTTGAATGCCGCTAGATCTAGAGCATTCAACAATGTCATCTGCCGATGGATTGAGGCACTGTTCCGCAATAGGTATGTGAAACTCTCTCTACAGGGAGTAGAAGTCGTAGCCAGGTCAACAAGGGTTTGTCTATAGGGAGGCGTTCTGTCACCCCTTCTATGGAACCTGGTGGTAGATAGCCTCATCAGGAGGCTTAACGAGGCTTAATGGTGTCTTTGCTCAAGGATGCGCTGATGACATTGCCATACTTACTGTAGGTAGATTCAACAATACAGTCACTGATCTCATGAACTCTGCACTAAGGCTTGTGTATTGCTGGTGTAATGAGGTAGGCCTCTCTGTGAATACCTCGGAAGTGATAGCGGTACCATTTACCAGGAGGAAAAAGCTGGCCGGGATTAGCCTGTTATGACTGCAGGGGAGTGCTATCGACCTGTAAGACCAGGGTGAAGTACCTAGGGATCATTCTGGATCAAAGACTTTGTTGGAACCTCACTTAAAACGGGTTATTGACCGGGATAAGTGGTCTCTCTGTTTGCATGCGGCATGGGGACTGAAACTGTGATTGATGCACTGGCTCTATGTTTCAGTAGTTAGACCAACCATGATGCATGCGCTTTTGGTTTGATGGACCAAGATGGAATCAGGAATTTTTGTGAAGAGGCTGGCAGCCTTGCAGCGGTTGGCGTGTCTCCTGATAATGGGGGCGATCAGCAGCACTCCTGAGGCCACTCTTGATTGAGCAGTGTGAATAAAAACGAGTACGACGAGTATTTACTTACAAGTAAAGTGTAATGAGTATTTAAACTCCAAGTAAACCGATGTGAATTAAGCGTCGAGTTTACTTGTTACTGTGTATTCGCGAACTCGAGGGTATACTAGCAAGTATTTGCTGACGGTACTTCTTTCAACCCCGATGTCGTTGCCAACACCACTTTGGAATCCTGGATCACTAACGTATCCCAGAAAAATTTCCATCTTTTTCTGTGCAGTTAATCCTCCATCCCTTGCATCAGTGCTTTCATAAAAAAATTGTGAAGTGAGAAAATAAATGTTTTTGCTCTCAAACTGTAATAGTCCCTTAGATCGATTGGGATTTATATCACGCCGGTCGCTATAACGTTTCACACCACACAGGTTCATAAATTCAGCCGTTCGTCCAGTTTCGTGTACAAGTACGACTGCAAGTCTACGGTCGGGTTGACTTGTGAATGGACGAGTATTTACTTGCTACAGAAGTATTTACTTACGTTTATTCACACCGAAATTGACATTTTTTGGGGTTTTACTAGCCTCTCAAGTATTTACTCGCGAGTAAGAGTAAATACTTATTTTATTCACTTCAATTTTGGCGTTTACTTATTATTTTAATATGTTTAAATATTTACTTGTCTTACTCGGTTTTAATCACACCACTCATTGTGTGATTGACCTCTTGCTCATAGACATTCACATCAGGATGACTGCCAGAATGGGTACATATCGCTTCTGTGGAGAGGGCTTCTGGAACAGGCCTGGTGATCTACATGGCCTCACCAGAATTATAGCGACATTTTGGACATGCCCTCTGACTATCTTTCGAGAACCTTCTCATTTGCTAGGTCATTCCGAATTCATTTTCCACTGCGTGATGACTGGAAGAATGGAGCCTACCCATTACCACCCTGCGATTGGGAGTGGTTCTTTTGTGATATTTCCGCACTGCAGCATTTCAGACTATCAATTCCTGGGCCAGGGTAATTAAGAAAGATGGGCAGAGCTTTCTCTGCATAAAGTAAGTAAGCTTAATAATGTTCTCCATCTCGACAGATTGCTAAGAGATTACTGAAATTTGGTAGGAAGGATCCCTAACTTGTCACAGGTATCGTCAAGGTAGTCTGAGGAAGCATCACCTGCGCATGCGGGTCTTTGACCCCTGTCAAAGATCCGCATCTGTGTACTCTCTGTGTAGGAAATGATATCTGCAGGAGGAATCAGCGGATCATCTACTCTTTGATTGTATAGGGCTGGCAGAGGTGAGGTCCTCCATTCTAGGCAATTTGGAAAGGGGTAGTTTTCTGTCTCTCGATGAGCTTGACAACAGGTTGTTGCAGTTTTACAGGTTCCTTCATTTGGAAAATTCTTAATTCTCTAGGAAAGAGGCGTTTTAGGGGTGGGCAAAAAGCCGTCATGGCTGAAGAGCCTTGGGAGAAATCCACCCCTTTGAATGAATGAATAAATGAAATCATAGACAAACTGTCCAGCAGCACAAGCTTACGTCTTTTCTCAAATATCTGTCGAGAAAAGACATGACAAATAAAAGGTGAAAAGATGTCACCATGTCTTTTCACGTGATAGTGAAAAGACATGGTTACAATTGTCAAATGGAGAGGGAACTGCCGTTAGTCGCTGGCTCCGACTAATTCACGGCTCACTGTGAACCCTCAATTACGTTGTCAGACTAGATTCACTTGCTTGGATAACCATGTGATTTTTTGTCGTCCAGCTAGGACGCCGCCTTAGAAATAGCTATTGTAGTTTCACCACAGTCTAACCTCTTAATTAATTTCCATCTTTCAGATAGAGTTGATGTTTGATGTTTACTTTTTATAGATGATTTCACTTGTACTTGCCATTAATTGACACATAACACTTCACTGAACACTCCCAAGAACTGTTCAGTACACGCACGAATCCTTAACAATGTGAACCATCTAATTATTATTAGAGCAAAGACAGTGAGATACTGTCAAACGTAAGACTTTTCACAACAAAAAAATCTATACAATGTACTGCAAACAAACGTTTTTGACGTTGAGACTCATTCAGCGCAAAATGAGGCTAAATACGGCGTCGGATTACCGAGCGTGTCGGACTATCGTGAGTCAACTGTAACAGGCTACATTTAGTTTTTTCTTACTTTATAGCCTAGCAATTAAAATGAAGTTTCTGATAGTTAGGAGTCAGTCAAGCTTACATTTTTACATTCAAATGTTATAAAAAATTCTACTTTTTGTAATATAGGCTAAATAAACGCATCCACCTTAATGTGATTACAAGCTTTTCTTCTGATGAAATGCTATCACTCACAACATTATAACTAGTTACAAGATCATCCTTAACTATTTCCAGTAATTCCTCAATAGACATCCTTAAGAGTCTGCATCAGTGGTAGCCATCTTGGATTTTAGACCCGTAAGAGCAATGTTAAATTCTGGCGCCTATATCTCCTTGACCTAATGTCATAAATTAACGGAAGAGATGTCAAATTAAAGGTATCACAGTCCTCCAGGGCACCACTTTACAGAAATTCTTATTTTCGCTCTCAATAAAAAAAATATTGATTTATTTTGTAAAATATTCCTGGATTTTTGTTTTTATATTAAGTTAAATTTTTGAACATATTAAAAGGTCACGCCCTTGAGCCACATCTCATCAATGTATTCCCAAAGTTTTACATTGATACTTTGATAATTAACACCACTACAGACGCCAAAGTAAAGGTATGTTCTGCCAGAATTTAACATTGCTCTTACGGGACTAAAATTCAAGATGGCTACCACTGTTGCAGACTCTTAAGTAACCTAATTAAAAAACTTTGGCTCATATTTCTTAGATTAGGGTATAGTGTTACAAATGAACAGTGAGTTATTTTGTCACTTAAAATTAGATTTACACAGTAATTTCTTTGCCTTTGTCTTGGTGCCTTATACCTCTGGTATAATAACGAAAAACATGCCACTTATACAAGCTCCATAGCGAAACTGCTGTCATTGCAGCCAAGATCAACGTTTCAGTCAATGCTGCATCTGTAAACATGAGCAATAATACTTTCAATATTATTAAAAGATGATAGCGATGCTCAAACTGAACATTCAGGCAGTGCGACAAATACTGAACAGTCAGGAGAAGAAGAAGCCCATCTCGGTGACGACATGGAAATAGGAAATATTTATCAGTAAAATACCCATCTGCAAAGAGCACACAGCTCTAACTAGATATATCTGTACCAGCTGCAATGACAACATTGTCCAAAACTAAAATGTCATTGCCACTCAAGACTTAGGCCTTAATCGTTTTTATTAACTTATATTTAAAAAATAAAATACTAGCCCATGTAGGGCCTACTTAAGTATATTAGGCCCAACAACTTTTCATTTAGTAACCCAAGTTCTTATGAGTAAAGTTAGGCTATGTAGTTTGATTTTGTTAATATGGGAGGACTCGCATTCCGGTCGAAACGACAGTGTTGGTACTAATTTCAGGAAAACTTATACTTAGTGGATGTCGGCAGTATTCATCACCACTTTACCTCATGTCTCTCTTTCTAGAAATGGCCTGAATAACTTTCCGCACTCCTCCCTTTCCTAGGTTCAGTGTTATTTGCTTTCACGTAAAGCACTGGTCATTTCAACCGTGGGTGAGTGACAGAGACAGTCGGTTACCGGTTTGTTTGACCGTGTGTGAGTGACCGCACTAGTCAAATTGTAGTTTTTATGGAACTGTTTTAGTGTTTTAAATATATTTTATTTGTGCCCAGTGGTTACTAATGTTATAAAAAAAAGTATGTAATAAATAACTATACTTTTAATATTTCAAAATTATTACTTTATTAGTGGTTTTTTACTACCGTTGACATAAGTTGCAATTTGGGAAGTAAAACATGAACACTCCTATTCAGTTTACTTATTTTGCTACTTTTTGTTACATTTTATGGTAATTGACTTTTTAAGTTTATTCTTAACCCTTCTAATTCTACGGCTAATACACATTGCCAGAGTCAGAAATGCTAGAGTATTTTGATGAAAAATGTAAGTTAGGACTTAAAACGATCATAACTCCACCAATTTATAAGGTAGGACCTTCTTCAACTAACACAAAACTAAATTTACTTTGCACCGAAAACATATTTGTTTTTAACATTTTAAAGATTATAGGCTAAGTAGCCTAAATTTAGATTTTAGGACAAATAAAGTTTTTTTTTCAAAAATTTTTAAATTTTCAAAATGATAGGAGATTTAAGGACTTGGAATATTTTTTTCAAATTAAGTAATATATGATTTATCCTTTGTCAGTTCGGCAGCCATGATCAACAACCTTTCCCACCAGCTCAGAATTATTTTTGTGTCAAACCTGGTTTGTTTACAGCAATGTTTGTAAGGACAATAAAAAACAAACAAAGAGTGAAAATAAAGAATAATGTCAATACAACATTATCTATTTCACAATAAAATAATATGACGAAACATTTTCGTTATACTCGTCCAATAATTATCTCAAGTCATCCGAATTTAGATTATCATTTATTGTTATGTTTACGTTTATTATCTACTGTGGTTACTACTAAAATAAATAATAAATTATTAATAAAAGGTATAGATATTTACAAAAAAACAGCTGTTATTAGCGTTAAATATCACCACTTCTCAGTAAACGCAACAGTAGAACAGCAGAAAAATGTACTAAGCATAACCTTAATTTACAACGCATGTAGGCTATGGTTTAAGAAGCGGGAATTCATTTTATTGGCTAGTTCATTAGTTTCCCGAAAGATTGTGGTACATCCCAAACCTAGCACAAAATATTAAAAAAAGAAACAGATGGTTACATTTAGTGGCCAGTACTGCTGGCCTTCCGACCGCAACTCAGATTTAATCTCGTCCAGTACCACTGGCCATCCGAGCGGTGAGGATGGCTCATATGAAAATTAATTCGACTTAGGCGAGAAAATGGTGACAGCCAGTACAACTGGACATCCGAGTGCACAGGACAAGTTATAAATACTCATCTGAGGCGCAAAGCGTTAAAGAAATGACCTCTTGTGGGTTAATTACATCATGAGTGAAAGAAATTATAAGATCCTATTTGGAACTTGAACCTTGATGTGAAAAGTAATTTTAGAATCCGGATGTATTTTATCGTATAGGCTTTTTAAAAACACATCTTAAAAAATCATGAAGAAGCCCACAAGTGGAGGTTAGTGAATGAAGCCTATTGTTTTCTTTCATTATAAGTATAGACCGAGGCCATTCAATTGTATAACCAAAGAGACGATTTTTTTTTAAATCTTCAAAATGATTGTTGTATGAGACAACATTTTACTTACTTCGAAAATATACCAGGCAAGTGATGACTTCTCTGGAGTAGGGTTCCATCAATGTCCTGCCGGTTAGAAATAATACTTCTGGCGAGTCCAATATAGTACCTGACGAACTTGGAAGACCTTAAAATAGAAGACATTTTTCACTGTATGAATTGTTATACGCAAAGAACAATTCTATTGCCCTAATGTATGACACGTGAATAGTTAAGGTAATATTTTTTGTTAAAAACTTTTGGTATGATAACTTCAGACGACGCGACGAAGAAAGGGCGATTCATTAAGGTTATGTTCAGTGTGTCCACTACGCACAACATTAGCGATACATTACTCTAAAGGCTTTAAAAAATTACCTAGCTCGCCATTATACCAGTCTACTATAATAATTAGTTTATGGCCATAGCTAAAGACTTATTAATATGAAATAGCTATGGTTGATTATTCTAGCTTTAGGTTTGAATTATTTTACTAATTACTCTACCTAATACAGCAGAACCTCTCAAACTCGATTCCCGAAAACTCGACAGGGCTGGTGTATTAATTTTTTTTCACCGCCCATAACCTAAAGCAGTATATAGGCCGCATGAGCGCTGGAGACTCAAGCTAGGTTTTGGGTTTTCTGAAGTCGTTCAAGGCACCCTTTATCTGCCTAGCTGCATAGGCAGGCTATTGTTTGCTCACGTTCCTATGACCCACTTTCCCTATTGTGATTGCCGTGCGTTGTCTTGCGTTGATTGCCTCGCTTCATAGTCTTCACTGGACGTTCACCTTAGTAGAAATGTTGATATAAATGTATAATTGTATATAATAAATCAATAAATGTACCGTTTTAACACGTTCGCCGCAGACGTTATCTTGAACGTCCGCAGATGTCGGCGGCAATGATCGTTGTCGCAAACAAATTGCCGTAAATGCCGTTTTTTTTGCACGGAACTGCTTTTTTTGCTGTTTCTTCACTGTTTTCCCATCAAATGGTGAGTATAAAAACGTAAAACATTTAACATTGGCCAATTCCACTCTCTATTGCATAAGTTTTATCAGTGAACGTGTTACTCTAAATAAGTGTTTTTATTAACCCTTAGTTATTTTCATCTTCCTAAAACTCTTTTCAAACTCGACAACCTTTAAGTCCACATTGTGTCGAGTTTGAGAAGTTCTACTTTGGTTTTAATTACTTAATTATGGGTGTTTTGCTAGCCTAGAGGTTATCATCTCAGACTTCGGTGCAAGAGATCACGGGTGTAGGACCACCTAAAATTTTGAACAGATTTCCGGTAAATATTTTTGAACGAAATTTTTACAATGTGTTTATAAGCAAATTGTTCACACTAAATTTGGTTGAATTCGCTACATTAGAAGTACCCAGTCAACATGTTTTTATAACGGTCAACATTTAAGAAATTCCCATCACGGGTTCAAATCACGGGATGGCCATTTGGGTTTTGGCCGCTTTCCCAAAAAGCCTTTGTGTACAATCTCTCTCTTACACTATCGAAAGAGAGGAACGTTCATCTCTGTTATTACGAATTGCCGTCGTATAGCGAAGCGGAGGCGTTGAGGATTTCTTCGAAAATTTAAGGAAATTAAATTTAATTTAATTCGCGTTCTAAGGAATTGCTGTGAATATTTTAAAAACACATTCACTGCGTCATCGAAATTCAACAACTTTTTCATACTGCAGCATAAGTCACCGGCGGTGATTCATGGTGTATATAGCTAGTTATGCGGCATGACTTTGGCGGGCTCTAATCTCATAGAGGTATCATATTAGGAGCGCTGCCGGTGGATTTTTTTAGTTTACTTTGGATATTTCCCACCAAATCGCACAGCATCGTACAGCGAATGAATTGTCATGAGCTACCGGTGACTCGTGCCGCAGCGCATTGATCACTTCCGACTTTTGATTTCGACCAAAATCTTGAGTTATTTACAAGACAACAAACAGAACAGTTCTGGTTCTTCGTGAGAAGCTATTATTGCCGTATCATCAGCCAAAGTCCCAACACTGACATTTGGATGTACGGGAATGACGGATGTGAACAAGGTGTATAGAAGGTTCCCAATACACTACCCTGTGGAACATCTGCTTGTATTGGGTGAAATAGTAATATTATACCCAGATTTGACCCTGAAATATCTATCAATCAAATACGATCTGAGAATGTTATAAAAAAATTGTGGGAGGTTAAGTTGAATTTTGTAGAGTAAATCAATATATCAGACTTTTTTTCATTTTTTTATTATTTAGAATTTTCCTTCCGCGTCAAGTGTTTAACTACACTACGTTTCGGGAGGTAAGGAAACTCCTTCCGTTATCAAGTGACCTTAATTAGAGTCTGTATTACTCTACTTAACCTATATTATTGGGTTTTTTTCATTATTTTACATCATCCATCCATAAATTCATACACATGAAACACTCGTACAAAAATTAAATTCACACAGTTACGTATGCTTATTACGAATTTAAAAAACATGGAAATTAATCACTCAAGATCAGAAACAAAACAATATTGCTACAAAACATATACTTTTACATTTACCTTCCGAAACGTAGGGTAGAAACAAAGTTCATTTGGAGATGGTCTCCCTCGTGGTCGGGGTCTGATTCAAGCAGACGGCGCATGTGATGTTTCAATTGCATCGTCTGGTTGAACATCTGTCCCTTTTGATGGTAAGCCCATCACTCCTGCACTGTTGTACACTTCTAATTTCACAATTCGGTCTCCAGAGTTTGCCTTTGACCTCAGCGAATAGCGGTAGGTTGTGTCCCGCCAGGACATACTCCGCAACATTCCTGAGGTCTTGGGCTGATAGTTGCCGGAAAGGGTGGGTCCTTCTTCGGAATCCTGGAGAACGGGGTACGGAAGCGAGGGACTTGCAGCGGCAGGTGATACTCGCCCATCTGCAATCATGCACAATGTGGAGGTGGCTGGGGAGGTCGGTGGTGGTCTCGTGATAGCCGACGAGCAGGAAGCTTGTGGTCTTATAGCGGTAGTTTAGGTATCGCTTATTGCCGCCGTTGTACATTCTTGCAGCCACTCTGACAGCTTCCTCAGCATTGCGGACGGGGAAACAGTCGTGTACAAGACGCTGTCTGTGATCTCCTTCAAGCAAGCCTGTAATGATGTTTTCCCAGTCCGCGTTGCTGTAATTGCTTTCCAGAACGAAAGGATGTGATGTAGCATCTGTAGAAACGGCTGATTCATTTTCCGTCTGGAGATCTTCTAATATTTTAAGTAAGTCGTGCCGTAGTTGGAATAGGTTTCAACATCAGCAACAGAGTGGCTAGTGACATTGCGATACCCAACTGGGCATCTTAATTTGGGTCTAGATCCTCCTCCTTGTAAATCAGCCCAAATCTAAGGTAAATCCATCTAAGGATAAGTTAGAGTGTTTGCCTATTCTCCCATATAGCACATTTACATATCTAATACATATTAGATACATACCGATGCAACATAGGATACTATTCGATACCTAATGGATTCTTATGTGATACGTATCTGATTAGTAGAAATGTCCGCGCTGGGGGACATATTGCCCAATACTTTCAAATACGTATCCAAAAGATAAAAAGGATACATATCTAAAATGTATCCTGAATGTTTCTGACACTATTTTAAATACATATTTAACCCTAAATTACTAACAATTCGTAATTTTTACTACCAAATTTAGATTTTTAATGTAATCTAGGGACTTTGTATATTTACAGCTTAAAACAGGGCCGTCGACAAGGGGGGGGCAGGGGGGGCAAATGCATAGGGGCCCGGGTATCAAGGGGGCCCGGGCCTACGGGGACCTTTATTTTTTTAAAGGGGTCTAGTAAGCAAGACGAATTCAACTTGATTAGCTTAATTCTATCCTCAGATGGGGTTTTAAACTGAGTTGAGGTTGGTACCAATTGACATAAAGATAAAGAATTTTGCTTCTTTATTTTGTGTACGAATTATTTGTAATTAGTAGAGGTTTAAGGAATTAAAAAGACGCTTTCTCCTAAGCTGTATAACGTAGACACTCACGGAGCCTCACCCTCAACTTTTAAAACGCAACATTTCGTCTATAGTAGACGTCATTTGCAAGCTCGGTTGTAATGTTAGTTCTATTTTGCCACATTCTGCCAACCCGTTAGAAGATTTAACTAGTTTACCGGTACTGATTTTAAGCAAAATCAGACTGGTGCAAATATGGCAACAATGTACGGATGAATGTATCCGTACAGATGGCAGCACTGCTGGCTCAGCTCTGCTCTTAGTCTTTCGATTCAATGCTTGATGCTATTGCCGTCTGCTTGACAGCTTGGTGGGTTTGAGTTGCCTTGAAGTTTTCTGAGATTAATTATAAATCTATCACTTTTATCAGAGTGTTGTTTGTCAGTGTTTTACTGATCATTATGTAACATAAAATATTTACTGAGCTTGCATGTCGGTATATTGTAGGCCAGCAGGCCCTATAATGGAAATTGTTTAAAATTTGTGTATTAATTTAGTAATTTACTATGGGTGCCTCCTAACAAATGTTTAATTTTTATATCTTACTTTATGGCTTTTTACCTCCTAAATCCAAATATACCATTATTTTTCATTGCTGATTTTCAAGTGAAACGCTTACTTGAAATTGTGACTTCTGTAGTTTCTTATTTAAATGTGCTCCTTATCAGCATATATCAAATAATATTACTTGTTTAAGACTCTTAATAATTTAAACCCCCCTTGAAGTTAAAACGTAATTTTTTACAACATAAAAACTTATTTTGTCTGTCGCTAAATAGTCACAAAATATGTGTTTATAAGTCTAATTTTACTAAAATTTCCAGGGGGCGCCCCCGGACCCCTCCATATGCTGGGGGACCCCCCTTTGGGGCCCGAGGTTACGTGCTGCACAGGGGCCCATCAATTCTCTCGACGGCCCTGGCTTAAAATTGCAGGAGAGGTATAGCCACTGGGAGTTTAACAAATGAGGGTGATTGAAACATTCCTGAGCCTTCTATGCACATAAAATAAATATAAAAGTATTAAATTTTACGAATGGTAAAATTTAATATAAAATTATGGTAGGACCTAACTATTTTCTTAAGGAATTTTAGTATGGCATTTCAATCAAGGCAAACAAGTTTAAGTAAAGGTATTATTCCTGATTTTTTAAAAAGGGGGAGCTTTAGGGAATACCAAAAATTATACAAAATTATATATAATATTATACAAAATAAACACATACAAAATTACAATACAATATTAATACAATACAGTATTACAAATATACAAATATATATACAAATTACAATTATACAATACAATACAAAATTAATACTAATTAAAATACAAAATTATACATACAAATATTTACAATTAAATACAAAATACAAAACATAATACACATACAGAATACAAAATTAAAACTAATGTTATTGGTAAAGAAAAAAAGGATGTTATGCTAATTTTAAAATATCAGGAGTTAAAGTATGCTTTGGCTGGCCTTTACAATTTTTTATTTAGCTTTGTATAAAAGTGTATAATTAAACAGTTTAGTATTAGTTTATCTACTTTCAATGGTTACAATAATGGGGTTAAGTTCATAAATTACATGACAAGATTAAGAACTATATAAAGTAGTAATATTTACGAATAGTTAGTAATAACGGAATCTGGTGAATGTACTGGGAAGCTGAAATGTTACCTGTTACAAATGTTACTTACCTGTTACAAATTTTACCAGGCAGTGAATTACACATACCTTTACCTTTACAGCCCTGTCTGTTCTCTTTGAATGTAGAAATATTTATCGTACTACACCATCATTGAGACTATAGTTAATTTCATTTTAAGATGACCGCAAACTTAAAACAAATTTCCCACTCTTTCTTGAATCATTAAACTTCATAAAATAATTCGTTTTTACAATTTATAACAGTTAAAAATACTACCAAAAGTATTAATTCCTACTATAATTGAAATTTGACATACAAAAATTTAGTTTAAAAAGAATAATTATTCACTTTATTTTATGTTTTGAATATCCTGATTATTTGAACATTGAATGTATTCATATAGGTTTTATACATTTTTATTACTGTATATTACATTACATTTAAAAAAGTAATGTAATTAAATATAAATACATAAAACCTATATGAATATAATCAATGTTGAAGTAATAAAACACAATAAGGCATTGAAATTATAAAAGTTTCAACATTTAAAATTACTAATTTTATTTAAACAAATACATACAACTAATATCAATATCAAAGATTAACATTTTATTTTAACAATCTAAAATGTTTTATAGTTCTGTAGTTTTCCATAGTTTCCAGATTCTATTCAAGGTCTTCTTCCATGGCGTTATTGTTGACTGGCAATTTTCCACAGGTTCTGAAAAAGGTTAAAGGTTAATAAAATAAAATGTTAGATAATAAAAACATAACTATATCCATCCCTCCAACTGAGAAAGTTTACATTTTTTCATATGTATTCTTATATATATATATACACTAAAATCTCGTTTAAATACGACTTGCTTTTCTGATATGCCGTTTGATCCAAAACGGTTCTTAAAGAAAAAAAAAATAAAAAAAAATGTTGCAGTAAAAGAATAGTGTAATTTGGGACAGCCTGAGCAGCACAGCAGTTTGGGTGGTATGGTACTGCGTGAGTTTTCGGCCGACCGTACAGTGCATAATTGTTTTAAAACAATAATTTCTTTTATTTGCACTTCAACTTGTTGAATTATGTTAACACCAATTTGATTTAAAAAATAATTATAATCAAGAAAAGCATGACTGGGACGGTGGCGACATCCTGTAATCCAGCTACTTGGAGGTCACGTATTGTGAATAGTTGTGAGCGATGGTCGGTGAGTGCAGTGCTCTATTGTGTGGATTAAGTCCGCACTAAATAATACTACATTAATCCGCAAAAAACATCCTAATAATTAGACCAATTCGTAATTCAGAAGCAAAATTGTGATTTGGATTCCACATTAAACTGTAGGTCCCTTAGTTGCCATCATGGTTGTTGGGCTGTTAATTAACAGTCCTGTCTAAGGTACATGTTAGCCTTAGTCAGTAACAAGCCTACAAAATCCCGCCACAATCATCTTACACTCAATCCTCATTCATCTTGTGATATTCTTGATCTAATCTACAAAGAAAATTATTTAATGTATATACTGTGTGAACGTGTTCAAGAAACACAACCGCAATGTGCGTCGTTACGGGTACATTATTGAAAAAAACCGAAGGCGTTAATTAACTCAATAGAAAATTTACCCCTATATAGCGAACAAAATACTTATGAAACCCTCTATGTAACGTATATTTTGCGTGTTTTTAGTAATTTTCTTACCCCTGTATTAGCCAATACCCAAAGTAAAAAACACATATTTAATGAGCATAACCTCTAACCACATAACGTATTCACAAGGTCCAGACCTCCGTATTACGTATTTTATTTTTATCTAGGCCATCACTCGAGCGGAAGGTGCACATCTATTGCACCTATTGTTAAGACCATGTTGCATAACGTAGCAGTGTTTCGTTTGTGATATCGTAATTAACACGTTGGTGGCTCTTAGCGTGGAATTCAAAAGTGAAGTAATAAAAACTATAGAAGAAACCTGACATATGAAGAAAGTGGACATTGCTAAAGAGTTTAAATAACACCAAAAACTCTTCAAGCAATAGTCAAAATAAGTAGAAATATGAAGATGCTAAACTGCCCGAATTAAAGGACGTTGAAAGTGCTGTCATGTTATGGATGAAATAATACTGTGACAAAAATGTATCGGTTTCGGAACCTGTACTTCAGGTTAAAGTTCAACAATTCGCCGAGCAATTTGTGTCAGAGAAAGTTGTAACAATTATAAATATGTCAGTGTTCAACATTTGATTTACTTGTCAAAAACTCTTACATCTCATCTCACTTATGTACAATACAGTTCTGGTAGTTAGTGATGGATCCGATAAATTAAATTATTTATATTAATGTAAAGATGAATATTTTATAAATTATAATTATATAAATTTGCTCCTCATTCTTCTACTTTTTGCTTGAACAAGCCAGCGTTGAATCACTTAGACAATCTCATTCTCTGTGGCCTGGTTGTTGCACTGCTTCACAATAGCTGAGATGAACAACAAAAATTGCAGGGTTACCACTATACAACAAATAATGTAGTTGCATTCATTTGAGTTAACCAATTTGTGCTATATAAAACTCTTTAGGATTTGTGCTATATAAAACTTTAAGGAAATGAGTCATTTCCTTAAAATCCTCTCGGGCTACGCCCTGTGAACGTCCTAAGCAGTGGTGTAGTGGAGCCGGAGCGGTCCGGAGCGCCGCTCCGGCACAGCTTTTACAGCCGGAGCGGCGCTCCGGCACAGCTCGTGCAGCCGAAACTTAAATTTTTATACCTTTACTTTGCCTTTTTATAGAGAGTGGTAGGTAAGTGAGTCGCTCGCATCATTTCATTATCAACACGCAATATCGAGGCAATTTTAGGCGTTTTACATTAACCCTAACCTAACCCCAACAACATCGTAACACCAGAATCAGACACTAGGGCTTACTTGAAGACCATATATCTTTTTATAGTATCTAGTTTTTTAATTCTAAACTATATTTATTTTTAAACAACCTAAGGCTGATTAAGAACTGTTGAGATTATTTGTATTTTCAGACTTCAACCATTTAAATCCTATTCATTTTAATCTCCGTCTAAGATATTTATTTCAACACACCCTCTTCCTACAGAACAGCCTTTAATATCGATGAAGTTACAAAATAAAATTTGAGGATTTTCCTCCGTATTATGTGGTGGGTAAACTCATCTACAAATATGTTCTTCTTTCTTGACCTGCACTCGTCAGTTTGCGTTGAAAAAGAAAGCAAACCGTTACTAAAAAGGGACCGTCTGCCTTCGACTGCAATACTTTGCATGAATACAACAGATATCCCAGGAGCATCACTAGTTGCTTTAGCAAAATTAAACTTCGGTTTATGTAATTCTTTTTTAAATAGATAAATTCATTGTACACAATTCCATGCGTTTGACCACGCAATGACCTTCCTGAGGAACTTGCAGACTTTGACTATCCATAACCCCCCCTCCAAAGAGTAATGATGACCTTTTTTGGAAGGACCGCTCCGGCACAGCTTTTTTTAGCACTACACCACTGGTCCTAAGTTTCAATGTTTACATTTTTAGAGAATGAAAACATCAGTCCGCAGCTCGGCGTCGCAGAGGTAGGACCTATTGTCTCACCGCTCCGTCCGTAACTGTGACTTGTTGTGCCCACCGCACCGTTAATTCCTTGTGCTTGCCGTTACTCGGTTCGCCGTTAATGCGCAGTGCTTAATTTATACAGTGATAGTGACACTCTGTGGTTGGTGAAGTGTGTTTTTGATTGGATACCATCGCTGTTCTGCAACTTTGGTGAGATCCAACCATTTAATTCTTTTTGCCACCGTTATTTAGTTAATAGTTATTTCATATATAGTATAGGCTACTTTTAGCTTGCATAATTTGTGCTATTTATTGTTAAGTATAACTGTCCTTCACACATAATAGTTGCATATCTCAATATTTAATTTAAATATGTTGTAGACTTAGTTGCTATTAAGAGCTAGCCACCCGTAGGGTAGCGCGGAGAAAGTTTAAACAGGAAATCCCTGTCGCCGGTCAAGGGGCTCAGTTCCTGGAATTTTTCAGTTCGCCGCGTTCCGTCCCCCTTGTTAGTCTGCTTGTCTCTGTATTGCAGGGGATGCGGCCTTGATGGCGCATACAATCAGCGAGTCGGAGATGTCTGACCACGACGAAGGGTTCACCCTCGTCGGCGGCAGGCGAGAAAAGAAGAGACAACGCCGTGAATCTGGTAATGAATCTGATGTCTCCACAACGGAGACAGTTAAATCTATGGATGCTGTAAATGTTTCAGGTCCAAAATCCTCGGCGCGGAAGGAGAAGATCCCACCAATAGTCGTGGCCCCCGAGGCGATCAACTCGTCGTGGCCGTCCTTTATCAGCAACTTGAATGACGAGTCAATCAAGTTCGACGCCATTTTCAGGGGCGATAGGCTCCATCTTGTTGCTGCCACTGTGGAGGGCTTTCGGGCTCTCCAAATAATACTAACTGGGAAGAAGGTGGCCTTCCACACATTTACTTTGCAGGAGGAGGCAGAGCTAAAGGTGGTTGTCAGGGGCATCCACCACAGCACCGACCCAACCTGCCTGCAGAGACAGCTGGAGTGCCTTGGACTTCAGCCCACGCTGGTAATGCCACTGCCTCGCCGCGCCAATGGCACACGCATCCTTACTAATTCCTTCTTATGTAAATTTAGGAAGATCGGCCAATGGGAGAAGGTGTGGTCAATAACCCACCTCTTAGGTGTACGGGTGACCGTCGATCGGTTCGAGCCGAGAGAAGGTGCCCCACAATGCTACCGCTGCCAACGCTTTGGTCACTCATCTTTACACTGCAATTTGCCCTATAGGTGCGTGCGGTGTGGCGGTGCTCACGAGGCCAGGTCGTGTCCCCAGCCCAAAGGGGATGATTGCAAGTGCTGCAATTGTGGCGGGGCTCACCCAGCGAACTACAGGGGCTGCAAAGCCCACAGAGATGGTGACCAGAAAGCAGCGCAACGCAAAATCAGCTGGACAGGCGCAAACCCGGAGCCGTTCTGGGAACGCGCGAAAGCAGCCAGCTGCACCCAAGAAGAAGGCGAATGTCCCACCCCCTGGCATCACTAAGGGGACGTTCGCGTTTGTTGCAGGTGGCAGCAAGGCCGCAGTGACAGCCCCCACCTCAACTGTGGCACATCCTCCCTGTGCCCCCCCGTCCACCGTCTCAAAACAGGTCGCTCTACCAGCTGCGCCAAAGGTGCCTGAAACCGCGCAGCCGAAGTCCCGCAACCAGAAACGGTCTAAGAAAAGGAAGGACCGCAAAAAGATACTAACTACTAATACTGTTGTAACATGTTCGGAGATGGAGACGTGTGACAGCGATAATGAGAGGGACGTTGCTCCCCCCGTAGCACCGAGGTCCCCCAGACCAGCTGCCAGGACCACAGTCACGGCGAGTCCAGCCCAGCCAGCCACTCATCCCACTCCCTCACCATATGTTGCAGCAACCGCTGAGGTGCAGGGTGACACCATCTCAGTCAGGCAGCTAATTGCCTGGCTGACTAAAACAATTATTCCAGTTCTGATTTCAGCTAAGGACAAGTCCATTCCGGAGCTACTTGTACAGCTGATGTCCAGCCTCCTAGAACTTTTAAATGGAGCCTAGGGACGTCAGGGTCATCGCATGGAACGCCAACGGGTTAAAGACCCGAAGGAATGAACTGCATTTCTTCCTGTCACGGCTGAACATCGACGTCGCCCTTATCAGTGAAACACATCTAACCCAACGTCATTGTTTCAGGTTACCATCTTACGAGATCTACAGGACTGATCGCCCACCTAGACAGCACGGCTACAACCCGGGAGGGGGCACGGCTATCTTGGTTCACCGCCGCCTTGTTCACAGGTCCAGCAACACAGCCTCAGGACTACTAGAAACAACTGGTGTTATCGTGCACGTAGGCGGCATGGAGCTCAAGCTAGTCGCGGCCTACCATCCTCCAGGCAGACACCTCGACGTGCAGACTCTTGCAGATATACTAATAGGCCCTGAGCCTATTGTTGTTGCAGGTGACTTCAACGCCAAACACCCGTCTTGGAACTCACGAGGCACAAATGAAAGGGGCAAGGCGCTGAGAGCTTTCCTCGACAATCGAGCCGGCACAGACGCTGTGGCCCCCGACGAGCCGACGCACATACCAACGAATCCCCGTCACTCACCTGATGTAATTGATTTTGCTCTGTGCAGGAACCTACCGTTCGAGATCGTCGCGAGCACAGTCAACGGTCAGTCATCAGATCATTACCTGTTCTCGTGACCATCAATGCCAGCCCGACGCTGAGTCGCCCCCCTGTCAATGCCCGCATGAGGGCTGACTGGAAGAAGTACCAACGTCTGGTCTCGGAGCGCCTTCCGCCAGCACGGAACCCAGAGTCCACGGAGGAACTCGACGGATGCGTCACGGAATTGCATGAGATTCTAACCTCGTCAATTTCAGATGCAACCAGCGAGGTGCCACCCCTGACACCCAGAGCCGGCCTGCCGGACAACGTACGCCGCGAGATTACGCTGAGGAACCAGCTGAGGATCAGATGGCGGGCGACCAGGCACCCAGATTTTAGACGGCAGCTCAACAGGCAGAACAGACTAATCAGAACACTTGTCAACAATTTCAGGTCTGAGGATTGGAATAAGTACCTGCTAACGCTGAACGTGGAAGGAGGCAGCGTGTGGAGGGCAGCTAAGCAGATCAGGGGGGCCAAACCGGCGGCTCGCCCCCTCCAAGGAGATCACGGCCTGGTCTACACAGCAGAGGACAAGGCGGAAACTTTTGCTAACACAATGCATGCTCAGTTTCAGACAAACCACGATGTCTACGACGAACTCCAAGGCGAGAGGGTTGAGCATTTCATGGAGAACTACTTTCTAGAACCTCCAGGAGACAGCTTAGACCCCTTCACGATGTCGGAGCTGGAATTGGCGATTCGAAGGCTCAAGCCACGAAAAGCTCCTGGCCTCGACCGGATAGGCACGTCAGCCCTGCAGGCCGCCCCAGCCCCCATATTTGCATATTTACTACTAATTTTCAATGCTGCCCTCAGGTTCCATTATTTCCCGGCCATGTGGAATAATTGATAATTATTATTATTACATAATTGATAAATATTACATTAAGGAAGAAATATTATAAACAATGCTGCGACCCAGAAGATTTAATCTTTCACGACATACCCATAAAGCTATTCGATATCAGAACATTGTACATCAATCCTCTGAAGAATAATGAGGAATCGCACGAGACTATTATGTGTAGGATAACAACATGATGAAATTAAATCTTTTAAATAAATATAATTAGGCCGATTAGGTCAATTTAAAAGTTAAAATGTATTACTGTTAGGTGGTACCAACAGGTTGCGCAACATCATATACACATTGCTGACATGCGGAATTAAGTTTGGTTAGTTACATTCTTCATATTGCATATATAAGTAGGTCTATAGGCTATATACCGGTATTGCACACATCCTATCGACACCGTAGATAGAGTACCCATAGCTTCAGTAACATTAGCTAGCCTGTGAGGCACTGATGAAGGAAATTTGTAAATAAACATGGTTAAGTTTTCAGTGGTTAGTGTTAATGTGTAAACATTTAATGTAACATTAAACAGCAATCAAGTTAGTTAGCCTATTATTCATGAAACCATTGTAAAAATATATCTAGGCTCTTTTAATTTAACTAGGACCCTGTCTTATTATTGCTTTACCTGTCAATTTAAACATGGTAAGTTATGTAAATAATCCAGGTATGGTTGAGCTAATAACAAGTAGCCTACCTAAAAATCATACAGACTACTTCGTTCAAAGAATAATAGTTCCATATTCAGGGAAAGAGCTGACAAACCTTGTAAGACGTTTGAAAAATGAAAGTCGGAAATATGTTTTAGAATTTATTATTTACTTATACTGGTAGAGAAGCAATGTTTTGTATCTAATCTAAAACATACAATTGATTAAATTATAAATTTGCAGATAATTATTAGAATAAATTTAACCTAAGTATATTTTTTTAGGAATGCATCTGGAAATCGACTGATAAATCACAAAGTAAACTTCTTGTTTTTTTAGTAGAGCTGCTAGACTATTATTGGAGTATGACAAAATATATTTATTTATTTGAATGGATGTTGTTAATTAAAGCTACATATATGCATATTCTGTATCAATCTTTAGTTAAAGTTATAAGAGGATTAAGATGAACTAAAAACAATTGGATGATTTACTTAAATAAGGGTTCGTGTAAGGGTTGTATAGGCTATTTAGGTACCTTTCGACATCAAATAACTAGGTACAGCTAGTTTTTATTAATTGGTAGGCGTATTTGAAAAATATGTTCTATATCTAAAGGTTATTTAAAATTGACTTACCTTCAGTAGCAAAAGTAATACTGATTGATTGTTTATTAAACTTCTCCAACGCACAAACACAGCGCAGACTCTGTTGACACTTAATAAACTTGACATTCACAAAAAATGGCTACGAGCAAATCTTGGTCGGTGCTGCGCGCATCTCGACACCCCGCGTCATCGCGCCGAGATGCATTTTGGGACTTAGAAATTGGAATCATTTTACGTATTGTATGGCCTATGTATTGAAAAGGTATTTGCAAATACGTATCGTGCTGGCGCCCTAGAGCACCTTTGAAATACCTATCTGATATGTAAATCTAGGAATGTATTTGTTAGGTCACAGAAATAAATATTGAGAATGTATCAATTCAAGTAGGAACTGTATTCCTTTATGTGAGATCGCTCGCAGCACTCTGGCGTGAGTTAAGTGAATTTCAAAGAACTTATACATTATTCCCATAATAGTAATTTAATAGTACACTGAGTAAATTAAGTATGCAGGTTTGCTGTAGGGTTGTTTTACATGGTAATGTGCTTATATTAAGGATGAACAATTTATATAATCAAAACTAATAGTCGAGTGTCTTTTTAAATAACTTTGTGGTATACTTTTACATTTACAGTAAGTCGTTCACATGAAGACTCGTGTGGCACGTGACTCAAACATTTATTTTCATAAAAATAATCATGCATACTTTTTGAAATTTGGTTTTATTTTCATAGAATGTTGTGGTATAATAGCAGGTAGTAGATTGGATATGAATAAGGGTAAATTTTTTAAAAATCTTTTGCTCTTGTAGTGTGTGTCAGTGTCATGAACCGCTGCGGGGGTCTAGGATTTCGAACCCTGTAAGGTGCGTGTTTTGTGAAACTTCGTTTTATTTTTCATAAAAATGATGCTTTTAACATCAGGTAATAGATTGGATATGAATAGGGCTGGGGTTTTAAAAATTGTTCAATCCGTCCCAAAAATATTCCCGATAAAAATAACATGGGGTTTTGAGCTTAAAACGGGGCTTTCCTACTAAAATGGGAAAACATGTGTCGATTCTGAATTTAAAACGGTATATATATATTTATTTTGAATGATTCCCAAAACGTGTTCAGGGGGTTGAGTTATAAACTTCTATCAATGTCCCGGGCTTAAATGTGACAATTCGGTTCATGTGAATAGCTTACTTGCCATAGGATATTTGCTCTTAAGGAGTTACAGTAAGTTAGGAGTTGTAATAATTAATTACAAGTAATAAATAAACTACAACAGCTAACAACTGTTGTATCTAATTAATAAGGAGTTGCAATAAGTAAAAATTGGTTATTTGGAGCTATGTTCAAATTGTACTAATTAAGGGAGAAAATACTTATTTATCGGTTCACTTTGATACACTTTTTTATTTTTATTGCTTCAGATATTTTGTATAATACATGTATGGTGTGAAACATAAAGGTAAGCATTACTTTAATTATTTTCAAGGCTAAACCTAACTCAGATTTATAAACAATACATTCATCAGATCGCAGTTAAATTAAATACCTCAGTAAGATAACAGGGGTCATGCTAGATTAGGTAGTCACATAAATTACTCAAACCACTCTTTGATAAGAGTTACTAGTATAATGTATTTGGTGTGGTTTTTAGCAAAACGGTTTAGTTTTTGGGATTTAAATATGTACTTCGTCAAGGGTCCTTAATGGGAAATAAGGTGACAGCCCTTAAAAAGACACTTCGTAAGATAAACCCATTTAAAGATCCATGGGATACCGATGAGGACGAGCAGTACAATCCAGATGACGATCCTTACATACCTCCACCCGTGCGAATTTTAAGCAGGAATGAGTGGGGGGCAAAAAAACCGAAATGGCGTCAGAATTTGAAGACTCCTGTGACTCATTACGTGATGCGAAGCTTCTCAGACACGGACTACTGCTGGAACGATGAAGAATGCTTCAGAACACTCAAGGAGATACAAGCTAAGCACATGCAAATGGGAATGCCTGATATCGCTTGGAAGTAAGTAATAGGATATGGTATATTAATCTATATTAGGTATATATTGAAGTTAAAATAACAAATTTTTGATGTAATGTAGCGTGGAAGTAAAAACATGTCTTAATTAAGTTTCATTCCTTCTTGAGTAAACTAGAAGTTATTCTTTAGTAGAAGATCTCTTAACTGTATATCATGTGGGTCTCTTGCTAGCATAGCGGTTATCGTCTTGGACTTCTGTGTAAGAGGTCAAGCGTACAAATCCAGGGATGCCCATTTGGGTTTTTTTTTGCTTTCCCATAAAGTGTTTGTACACAATCTCTCTTTGACTCGAATACAAAAAAACCTCTAGCGTAGAAAAACACATAAAAATTACTCATATTTTAAAATTTGTGGGTTTCACTCTCCTATTGAAACGAAATATGGTTATATGCAAGACACAATAAGCCTTGTCCTAAACAAAAAATATATAAATCCTTGGAGTTTGTTGCACTCACGTCTCTGGATGTTGGAGACTCGGCAACCCGCCATCAAAACCTTGAAGCACGGCGCACGCTTACCATTAACCAGTCTGTTTTACGTTTTCAACGTTATTTACCTTACAAATTTGTTATTTTTAAATTTAAACTGTTTTAAATTCAATTTAATTTCAACAAATTAAATTACCGACCTACCCAGGTGGGAATGTTATGCCAAGTATGATTGAGAAATGAGTGTGATGAATGTTGCGCAATTATGTAGTCTTGTTTCTGACTAAGGCTGACATATTTCTTAGACAGGACTGTTAATTAATAGCCCAACGGCCAATGACATCTAAGGGACCTACAGCTCAAGGCGGAATCCAAACCACTTATGCCTCTAAATATTGTAATTGTACTATGTTTTTATGTCATTCTACAACCTTCTTATGTCATTTAACTAAGTTTTACCAAACCATCAACTGAAATGACTTTCTCGTATCGTATAGGCCTATTTATGCATAGAATTAGTGTTTTCTGTGGATTTATACCTGTTGTAAGCTATTTCTAAGGATGTTCGTCATATACGTATGTATATTTTTAATAATTATAGATCCATAGAACTAGCCTACATAATTTACAACAGAATGAAATGGGTGTCGGAGCAGGCATTTATGTAGCGTTGGTTACCATTTGCCTTGAAGTATGGTTTTATAAATATATAGCTTAACACGTACATTTTAAATGAAAGTTTTCTTATATTAAATAAAAATATATTTCATTTGAAACAAAGTTATACAACACTATCACCTCTAATGACTTCCTGAAATACTACAAGTGTGGGGTTTGTTTGTAGCCTTGGCTTAAGTTGTTCAAGCTATTACCTGTTATTTTCAATTGTACTTTTGGTGTTTTTTGTGATTATTCTACGAACACGTTTTAGCATTCTTACCTGTATCCATGTTCTTTAATATTAATGCTCAGAATCTAGTACGTGATATTATTTTAGCAAGCTTTTAATGTACCTGTGCTTTCAATTGCAGGTTTCACTACTCGATAATAAAAACGTTGTGGTGCTTACATTATATTTCAAATAACATCCAGGCTCTTGTTTTTTTTTTATACCAGATCTTAAATGTCGTATGTGGAATATTTATAACAAATCTATTAGTATACCTGTTCTTTTAATTGTATATTTATTTTTTGTGATTATTCTACGAAAACGTTTTAGTATTCTTACTAATTCTTT